>CM046724.1:37197249-37797249 GCA_025584915.1 Monochamus saltuarius
AGTAATCCATTCGCGCAGCTTTTAGCGCATTCCAGTCATCATAATATAAAATTACATTTCAGTGAACGTGAGCAAAGCCAAGAACGATAATTTAGACAACATTGGTACTCTGCGTATGCTTATCTACAATATAGAGAAAGCTATTATCGCTTTCTATCGGCGATCTCTGTTTCTACTTCAAACGGTACTCTGCATAAATATCGACTATTCGGGATTTATCGGAGTAACCAAATAAAATATATTTGTAGACTGTGAAGTTTTAATTGTGAATGTTTTGTATTTAAAGAGGAAATTGAAAAATATTCGTCTATTGTTCTTAAATCCTATAATTCCCACATCTTCTGTTAAATGCAGCAGCCGTGAAAAGCGACGCGATTTAGCAGACGATGATTTGTAAAGTTTATGATTAGCATATATAATCACAATAAACTTGTTTAATAATTGTATATTGCAGAAGTTAAGATAAAGGTTTTTATTATCATAAAGAGGGTACTTCTTTAATTATATTGTTATTTTATATGTCGCCTAAATATAAATAGATAATATTCTCGCCATATCTGAAGTGGAAAGAAAGAAAGGAATTGCATCAATTTAGATTGTATTTGTTAATAATTAACTGAGGATTTTCCTCTGCAATAGGTATCTAAAAAAATCTTCAATGTTCCATACTTTTATACACAGGCATTAAAAAAAACAGTATACTCGAAATTCCTCACAATATGCACGTTTTCGCTCAACACAAAAATAAACGATAAATATAATTTATGCTTATGATCAGCTGTTGGTTATTTGGTATTTCCACCTCCATATATAGTATTCTTGAGTTATATTTATCTCACTCACCCTTAAGCGTACTTAGTAGAAGTCGATATTTTCCGTTTCAATGGATGCGTTCAGCCGGGTACTTTTGATGAGCGCTGAATAAAAACGTGATGACTTTGCTTATACTTAGCACACAGAGTAGTTACTGAACGCTATTTTCCGCTTACTTTGACAAATGTCAAACTACATCACTTAAAAATTTTAAAAATCCCGTAACCTCACCTCAGAATTCTAAATTCCTAAATTAAAACCACAAACCTAGAATAAATATAGACAGCGTAGGTTCATGATATAGGTCACGTGACAGGTGCCGCGTTTTCTAAGGACCAGAAAACTGATGATTTATTTGCTTTATGTTGGCGGTTGTGGAAATATGATGGCTGCATTGCAATATCAAATTAACTAAGTTGCTGTCATTTTAAATGTCATTAAAGAATGTGACATGAATGTGACCAATCACAGTAAACAAATGAGATTCACGCTACAATACAACCAACGTAAATTGGCATAAAAACCAAGTTTAAGTGATTCTGGATCTTTTAGGGCAGCCATCCCACTAAGCATGAAACATTACAGCATATCTGTGCAACGTTGCATACAGCTGAATTTGAGTTGAATTACGATACATAACTAATGAAAGTTGTGGAATGCTTTGAACAATGTTTCATAATATAATATTATTTAAAAATGTTGAGGGTAAATTAATTCTACAACATTTCTGCAACGGATTTGCATATCTTTTCATATGGTATTATTTAGTTTTTTTAATCTATAGTTACTCTCAGAAATATTATGCTTCAGCTAAACGAGCGGGCCAGTTTATAAATATTCTTTAAAATTGTGGAATATGCGTTTTTATCAAAATCACGAAACGATTCAGTTAATTATATGTAATAATAGCCGACAGATGGCGCCACTTATGCTCTCCCTGATACTGTGTAATCGAATTTTGGTAGGATATCTACAAGATTTGAACTTTGGCAATTGGCACGGTTGGCACCACGGGCAAGGGAATAATAGTTCCCTAATTTATGCTTGGTCATAAAATCCCGAAGAAAATATACACCCTGTAGTGTATACTGTATATTTAAATTTAAAAAAAAAATCAATAGGTAGTAGGTACTCCATTCTTATCAACATTCCAAATGCAGTGTCTGGAATGTTATAAAAGAACATTGCACTGCGACTTGTGTGCAATATTAATAGAAATTAAAATGCAATTTGCTAGTAATGTGTTCCCTTAGGAACCTTACACTGCAATGTTTCTAGCCTGCAGAATAAAGGTCCCTGGGACATTGCATACAGTTAATTATAAGTCTGAGAGCAACATTACAGCTAGTACAGAAATGTTTCTATAACATTGAAGAAATTTAATTATGTTTAGTGGGATGAATTAGCGGTCGCCGGCAATATGACACTGGCACAGTCTATATTTTTTCTAGGTTTGTGATTAAAACATACTACAGTAAATGATGGAATTGAATTAGGTATGTTTTGTGATTTGAATGCATTTTTGGGGTGATTATTGGGAATATGATAAGATTAATTTAAATGTTATAGGCAAGGAGGTGAAGGCTGTTATATGCCACCTTTAATAAATAATCTTTGAATAAATACTGGCATTTGAACATTTAAATTTTTAGGTTATTTTATGTGCTTTGGTTAATCGTAAGCATCTTAGCATTAATTGAGTATGATGAGTTGCTTACTAAGCATTTGCTTACATGATGCAACTAAGCAATTCGTTCAGTAATCTGTGATAGGCAAAGCAATTCAGCCGCTGTGCATGGCTGAACGCGCCCAATAACTACAACGTTCGAGTCATCGCCAGAAAGCTACCGCTATTTACCTGCGAGGCAAGGGGAAAAAAGTAGACAACTGAGCGCAGAGTACTAAACTCTCGCTTTGAGGCTATGAATAGAATCTATCGTGGCGCAGACTTCCACTGCAGGATTGCTCATCGGCGTCTGCTAAATCACACAGCCATGCACTATGCATGCATTAATATTATAGACCAATCTCTCGATAGGCGGGGAGCTGCTAGAGCGATTATGGCGGCCTACAACATTTTTAGGATGAACTACTCAAGTATTGTACAGATCACTAGTGTTACAGATCCGTGTTAAAATAGTTTACTGTTGTGTCCAATTGAAAAAAATGATCAAGATTTGGAGATAAGTAGACACACGTGGTTGTATCCAAATAAAGTGCCTACTGCCTGCAGTTTTATTTAAAACAGATAAATATATAATAATACCGCTAATACTGATATTTTATGGATAATCTTACATCTGCAATGTTTATAAAACATAATAATAAATGATTCATCTATTTATCATTACCTACCTACCATAGTTAGGTATTTATTTTTTTTTATCAGTACATTAAGTGTAATTAATCATTTAATACAAATGTGTATTACTAGAGCCCTACCAATATAATCCAAAATTTAGACTTACCTACGTTTGCACTTGGTGTGCATCGAGTACAAGTGCAAATAAGTCGAAAGTATTATCAGCATAACATTAGTTTTTTTCCTGCAGCATTTCCCTTTTTTATAGTCTGTTCCATTGCCCGTTTGCAGTGACTCACTGGGCGTGGTTGCAATACTGCACAAATGACGTAGTCGGATATAGTCGTCAATTGTTTCATCAGTAATTTGACGTTTTATAGAAATTATGACAAACTTTTTTAACTCTAACGACAATGATGCTGTGGCCGCATATACCGGACAGGCAGACAGGAGATGCATAAGCGTCTCCGGCGCTCGGCGGCAGGCCCTGCAGCTGGTATCAGGAACCTCGATACCCAAGACGCAACTACGATAGACGAGTGTGTTAATTACACCATCTTGGCAAGCCATTATGAATCCCTCGGTCTCAGAGTTCAGCCCCGCTGACCTCAAAAAGCGAAGGTCAGTCTTTCAGATAAGCCAAGCTCCTCTAGATGACGGTAGAAGAGACCATGCATCGGCTTATCCTTACGTAGCTGCAGAAGATGACGCGTTTCTGCACCTTTAATTTGGGCTTTTAACTGAGCAGGATCCGACTCGGTGACAGAGTCTGGATTTTCCCGCTCAGTATCGAACACGAGACCAAGTTTATCGGCTGCTCTTCTCGCTGCTTAATACACAAACGCTCCTATCCCTGCTGCTTCATGGTCTTGGACCATGCAGAGAAGGGGATCCGAGCTCCTGATGACTTTGCAGGCTTCCTCCAAAACCACTCTGCCCTGGAGACACTCCAAACTCAAGAGTCCACGGCCTCCCCGATTTCTTGGGAAGTATAGCCGCGGAACTGACGATCTTGGATGCAAACTCCGATGGAGATGCATCATTTTACGGGTCCCTACATCGAGTTGCCTCAGCTCTTCTTGTGTCCATTTCACTACTAGTAGAGAAGGATCGGAACGGCAAGCATGTTTGTGGCACTCACCTTGTTCTTACCCGACAGCTTCGAAGACCAGATCTGTCTGACACAGAGGCTGTGCCGATACCTACCGCGGAGAGCGTTTTTCACCGTTGCCACCTCATGAGTGCCCCGCTGTGGGACACCCAAATAGGTGTACGACTCTCCGGCATCTAGATAGCGAAAGATGGTTCCGTCTATGAGCTGGGCGTCCTCTCCGTATGGGCCGCATCGTCCTCTCTTTAGATGAACCAGTGTAAATTTGTCCAGCTCGAACTCCATCCCAACCGCCTGCGTGTACTCCTGTACCACTCTGAGGGACTGATTTAAATCCCTCTCTCCGGAGGCGAAGAGTTTAAGGTCATCCATATAGAACAAATGGGTGATCTTATGCCTCCGGTCGCTTGGGGTACCGCAGTTGTAACCCCGGGAACGACGAAGTGCAACGGATAATGGCAGCAGTGAGATGCAAAACAAGAGGGGACTCAGGGAATCTCCCTGGAAGACTCCCCTTCTGAACAAAACCGGTTCTGTCTGGACCCTTGCATTAACCTGCGTCCACGTAGTTGTGCTTAATTGAGCTCTTCATAGGTGCTTTATATTGTAGTTACTAAATTGTTTTAAATATTTTGCAAATTTGATTTGTATTTTGTGAACTGTGTAGGGACTCCCAAAATCTCGATTCTATCATTTTTGATCGAGATCGAAATGATATCGATATATTGGTACTTTGGAAAATTTTACCATCGAAATAATGTCGAAAATCTGTCCATTCGAATCGAAATGATTTCGACGAGACTTGGCTAGTCGAAATGATTTATTTTCTTCTTCTAACACATGTATTGGATTTGCTGTTTTTTTCTAACATCACCGTAGTGACCGTGCGCGTACGTGTAAAATAATTATTTATTTTGACTTAAATAACGTATGTAACCTATAAGTGCGAGATGAGGTGTGAACTTATTTGTTTATCCTACAAATAAATTTTAAGTGGTTTTGGAAGAGGAATACAGGGTTAACTATGACTAAGTACAAAAAATTTAACCACGTGCTCAGAGAGGTCTAAAAGACAATAAAAAAATTATTCCAGAATTTTAGCTCGATATTTAAAAAATGGGGCAAAACCCTTTTTTCCTACGGCAAGTCGGCGCCTATGCTAAGAATCGATTGAGACGGCTTAGACCCATAGATAAAACTTACAGCTGTCAACAATATCTACTACCATCGTCGTTTTTTTTGCAGCATTTCTAAATGTAGAAACGAAAATTAAGATTCTAATAGTAATAATACCTGATAGATAGGTAACAGTTAATCCACTTAGCTCCAGTATTTTGCATTCGTTTTCCATTATTTCTTTATAAACTGGTATAACTACATATTCGCTCATTACAGCCACTCACTACCGATAAAAGACACTTCCCGTAGGTACAATTAGATAGAATAGATTCCTATTTATTATAACAAAATCGAACGAAAGGAATAAGAGACGTTTAACCGCGGCAGTTTTGTCCCATAACCTAGAAAACCTCCCCACCCTCTTCACACTCTACTACTTTGGGTACGAGCACTACGCATTATACTGTACACAATATCTCAATTTATTATCAGAATGTTCGTGGGTTGAACACCAAACTTGATACTTTAATTAACAATACGGCAGCTTGCAATTTTGATATCTTGGCGTTTACGGAAACTTGGTTGAATAAAGGTGTTCTTGACACTGAGGTGTTGGATAATAGTAGATACAATATTTTTAGAGCTGATCGGGATTTGAGGCTACTAACTCCTCGAGAGGAGGTGCTATGATTGCTATTGCTTCTAATATTTGTGCAGTCGATCTAAATCTTGGTAATACTGACTTCAGTCTTATCCCAACTGTTGACATTACTGGTATTAAAATTACTCTAAAATATAAGACACTTTATCTCTTTGTAGTTTATATTCCTCCAAATGCGCCACTTGAGGTGTATAATTTGGTCTTTGATGCTTTTTGCTCTTTAGATTATATTTTTGTCTCGGACATTTTGTTAATTGGTGACTTCAATGTCCCGGCATATGCGTCTGCTTCTTTGCACTGTACCGATTCTCCTATATGTAATGCCCTTATAAACTTCCAAAATTTTGTTAATTTAATTCAAAGTAATTCAATTGTAAATATTAATAATCGCATATTGGATCTTGTTCTATCCAATAATAAGTGCAAAGTTGTGAGAGCTATTGATGTTCTTCTTCCTGAAGATTTGCATCATCCTCCTCTTGTGGTGTGGTATCCTATTAGAAGTTGTAGCTCGCAATCGACTAGAAATGTTAAACTGTTATATAAGTATAATTTTAAGAGAGCAAATTTTCCTTACTTTATACACATTTGCTTGAATCTGACTTCGGTTATTTGGATGAATGCACTGATGTTGATGTTGCCCTGCAACAATTTTATGATCATTTGGATAGGATTTTTCCATGTTCGTGCCAATTTCACGTGTAAGTTCTCGCTGTTATCCCCCTTGGTACACTAGATCGTTAATTAGAGATGTTAGACGTAAACATTTCTTGTGGAAACGGTATAAACGCTCTAGAGATATTAATCATTATAATGAATTTAAGACTTTAAGACGTACAGTTAAGTATGACAGTAAGATATTGTATAATAATTACATTTTGGATATTGAGAATAATATTACTCATCAACCTCAGAATTTTTGGAAATTTATATCTCAAAGAAACTCTTACTCAAACTTACCAAATACTTTTAATATGGACCATGATTCCTTTTCTGATCCAGAGGACATTTGTAATGCTTTTGCTTCCGTTTTCCAAAATCATATTCTACCCCTATAAATGTGCCTTTGTCTCCGACATTAATAACTTTAGCCTGCCTGAAATTTGTTCTTTTTCAGAGGATGAAGTTAGGTGTTGGGAAATTAAAGCCTAAGTTAACTAGCGGTTTAGATGGAATACCATCCTTTCTTGTGCGGGACTGTGCCGCAGTATTTGCGCCACCATTGTGTAGATTAATAAACCTGTCCTTGAATACATGTACGTTTCCGTCACAGTGGAAAATATCTAAGGTCACTCCAGTATTCAAAAAGGGGGAAAGATCAGATATTTGTAATTATCGGCCGATTGTTATAATCAGCAATTTTGCCAAGTGTTTTGAAATGCTGTTGTATGATTTTATATTTCATCACACAAAACACTTAATTTCGGAGGCGCAACATGGTTTTTTTAAGGGCAGGTCTACTGTTACAAATCTCTTCTGTATTACACAGTTTTTAGCCAATGCCATTGATGATGGATTTCAAGCTGACGTGATTTACACTGACCTGACAAAGGCTTTTGACAGAATTGATCATGCAATACTCTTGAATAAATTAGATAATCTTTTTGGTTTCTCCTTCAACTTATTAACTCTTATTAGCTCTTATCTTTCTAACAGAGGTCTTCATGTTGTTTACCGCGGTTGCAAGTCTGCTGAGGTACGAGCCACCTCGGTGTCCTCAAGGGTCTAATTTGGGACCCTTATTCTTTAGCCTATTTATTAATGATATTATTATTAATTTAACTGTGCCCTGCCTGTTGTATGCAGATGATCTGAAAATTTTTAGTACGATCAAGAACGCTGATGATGCTGCTGAACTTCAGTACAATCTTAATGTCATTAATGAATGGTGCAGGGTTAATAATCTGTCACTTAATACTAGTAAGTGCCATGTACTGTCTTTTTCTACAAAGAAACGGTTAATTTCTTTTGATTATTCCATCGAGCAACATACGCTGTCTAGACCTGATACTTTCTGTGACTTAGGTATTATTTTTGATAGAAAATTGTCTTTTAATAACCATCTACATCATATTACTGCAAAAACTTATAGATCTCTTGGTTTTATTATAAGAAATAGTAAACAGTTTCGGAATTCTAACACTTTGAAAATTTTATACTCTACTTTTGTCAGGTGCAATTGTGAATATGCATCAATTGTTTGGTGTCCTAATTATGCTGTACATGTGGATGCTCTTGAAAATGTTCAGCGTAAATTCTTAAAATATATTAGTCTTACCAATGGTGAGTATCTCTCTGTTGGGTTCTCTCAACTTGAAATGCTTAATAGCTTTGGTCTTGAAACTTTCGAAAATCGACGTAAAAGGCTTATTTAATTTGTTTACATAAAGTAATTAATAATGTCATTGACTGCAGTGCCATCTTGCGAATGTTGAGCTTTCATGTTCCCAGAATTGAAGCTAGACAATTTAACATGTTTTATTTGCCACCTGCTAGGACAAATATTCTGCAACACTCTCCACTGCATAATATGTGTAATTTATGTAATGAAGTTATCTTGCCCGTAGATTTTTTGGATTGCAATATTTCAACTCTGAAAAATTCTGTTTTGTAAATGTTATTGTCTTTATCTAGATTTTTAGATTGATTCTTTTTTCATATTTGTTTACATGTGTTATGTCTAAGTATTGTGTCATTTACTTCATGTATGCTTTTTTTTGTGTTTTCCTATTCTTTAACTGGGTCTTTGACCTGTTGAATAGTGTAAATAAAATAAAAATAAAAATAAAATAAAACCAAACCGGCGAACTATATTGTAGGAAATTATCTGCACCCAACACAAATATCTTTATTTAATAACTATAAAACGTTTAAAAATTAAAATAAGGCACTAAAACTGCAGAAGAACACAAAATTACAACGTAAACACAGGAATTCAATTATGACATGACAGGACACTAGACACTGACTAATGAGCGACTGTTGCATGCTTGTAGAGTATGCAACCAACAAGCATTGGCGGCGTTAAATAAGGATTTAAAATAATATAGAAAAAACATTTTTTTGGCTTTATAAATAAGTTTAGAATTTTTTTGAGGGGTGATTCCGTTAATTCTTATTTTTCCCTATCCCCTCTTAAAATATTTGTACTAAGTCATAGTTAACCCTGTATAAATGTGTCCCGTAAAATTTTAGTAAAGATTAGGAAATGTTTACAAGTATATACCTATTTATTTTTCTTTTCCTGAAGTGGTAAGGTTATATATACTGTGTTAGGTTATTAATGATGTCTTAATTTGTATATATTACTAGAGAAAAATAATATTCAACGATTAACTGATGTCATTATTTTAAATAAACAAGAATGAGCATTATATGTTTATATTGTAATGTATAGTGTGTATGAGTGTAATAATAAATATATTTTTATTAAGATAATTTTTTTTTGATGCAGTTTTTATATATTTATATAAACAATATTTACTAAAATGAATTTACAAAAAGTGACACTATTAATATTACTTGTTGTTGTTGTTGCTGTTGTTCTTGTTATTGTTATTGTTATTCGAATACTCCTATTCCTATTCCTATTCCTATTCCTATTCCTATTCCTATTCCTATTCCTATTCCTATTCCTATTCCTATTCCTATTCCTATTCCTATTCCTATTCCTATTCCTATTCCTATTCCTATTCCTATTCCTATTCCTATTCCTATTCCTATTCCTGTGCAACAGAGATAAAGATATATATCCCTCTTATTACCACGGAAACACAATTGAATAGACACTCTCGTTTACTATTATTTTCTCTCTGACATACATTCTCCTAGACGGTTACGATCGAAATTTTAGCCGGTTCGGACTCGTAGTTTTGTTTTCACCGCGTGTGGAAGCGGGCGAGCCCGCGGACTTTAGGAAAATGGAAAAAGAGCAATATCGGTCGGCGATTCGATTCTTGTTTTTGGAAGGGAAATCGCGCAGTGAAATCAAAGAGCGCTTGGATGCTGTGTACGGTGACTCTTTTCTTTCACTGGTGACCGTCAGAAATTGGTTTAACAAGTTTCAACGTGGTCGCACGTCGGTTTTTGATGAGCCACGCCCAGGTACCCCGAAAACGGCTACCACGGAGGATAACGTGACAAAAATCCACGATCTCATATTGGCAGACCGCCGATTGAAGGTGCGCGAAATAGCTGAGATAGTAGGCATCTCAAAAGACCGCGTGGATCATATCCTGCATGAAATTTTGGGCACTTCGGACAACAAGAGCAACCGTGAGACCACCTCAGAGCACTGTTTCATTCCGAAGGAGTTTCTGCGTCGTTTCGTGACCGTTGACGAAACATGGATCCACTGGTACACAACAGAGACCAAACAACAGTGGACTTCACCCGGCCAACGTGCTTCGAAGAAGGCGAATACTGTCCTATCAGCCAGAAATATGATGGCCACCGTTTTCTGGGATTCACAAGATGTGATCTACATCTACTACCTGGAGAAGGGTAAGACGGTCACAGGACTGTACTATGTCGAATTATTGGGCCGATTCGACGCCGAATTGCAGATTCCTATTCCTATTCCTATTCCTATTCCTATTCCTATCCCTATCCCTATCCCTATCCCTATCCCTATCCCTATCCCTATCCCTATCCCTATCCCTATCCCTATCCCTATCCCTATCCCTATCCCTATCCCTATCCCTATCCCTATCCCTATCCCTATCCCTATCCCTATCCCTATCCCTATCCCTATCGTTATCGTTATCGTTATCGTTATCGTTATCGTTATCGTTATCGTTATCGTTATCGTTATCGTTATCGTTATCGTTATCGTTACCGTTACCGTTACCGTTACCGTTACCGTTACCGTTACCGTTACCGTTACCGTTACCGTTACCGTTACCGTTACCGTTACCGTTACCGTTACCGTTACCGTTACCGTTACCGTTACCGTTACCGTTACCGTTACCGTTACCGTTACCGTTACCGTTACCGTTACCGTTGTTACCGTTACCGTTGTTACCGTTACCGTTGTTACCGTTACCGTTACCGTTACCGTTACCGTTACCGTTACCGTTACCGTTACCGTTACCGTTACGGTTACGGTTACCGTTACCGTTACCGTTACCGTTACCGTTGTTACCGTTACCGTTACCGTTACCGTTACCGTTGTTACCGTTACCGTTACCGTTACCGTTACCGTTGTTACCGTTACCGTTACGGTTACGGTTACCGTTACCGTTACCGTTACCGTTACCGTTGTTACCGTTACCGTTACCGTTACCGTTAGTGTTACCGTTATTGTTAAGGTTATTGTTATTGTTATTGTTATTGTTATTGTTATTGTTATTGTTATTGTTATTGTTATTGTTATTGTTATTGTTATTGTTATTGTTATTGTTATTGTTATTGTTATTGTTATTGTTATTGTTATTGTTATTGTTATTGTTATTGTTATTGTTATTGTTATTGTTATTGTTATTGTTATTGTTATTGTTATTGTTACTGTTATTATTGTTATTGTTATTGTTATTGTTATTGTTATTGTTATTGTTATTGTTATTGTTATTGTTATTGTTATTGTTATTGTTATTGTTATTGTTATTGTTATTGTTATTGTTATTGTTATTGTTATTGTTATTGTTATTGTTATTGTTATTGTTATTGTTATTGTTATTGTTATTGTTATTTATTGTTATTGTTATTGTTATTGTTATTGTTATTGTTATTGTTATTGTTATTGTTATTGTTATTGTTATTGTTATTGTTATTGTTATTGTTATTGTTATTGTTATTGTTATTGTATTGTTATTGTTATTGTTATTGTTATTGTTATTGTTATTGTTATTATTGTTATTGTTATTGTTATTGTTATTGTTATTGTTATTGTTATTGTTATTGTTATTGTTATTGTTATTGTTATTGTTATTATTATTGTTATTGTTATTGTTATTGTTATTGTTATTGTTATTGTTATTGTTATTGTTATTGTTATTGTTATTGTTATTATTGTTATTGTTATTGTTATTGTTATTGTTATTGTTATTGTTATTGTTATTGTTATTGTTATTGTTATTGTTATTGTTATTATTGTTATTGTTATTTGTTATTGTTATTGTTATTGTTATTGTTATTGTTATTGTTATTGTTATTGTTATTGTTATTGTTATTGTTATTGTTATTGTTATTATTATTGTTATTGTTATTCTTATTTATTTTTTTTTTATGCAAACTCCGATGGAGATGCATCATTTTACGGGTCCCTACATCGAGTTGCCTCAGCTCTTCTTGTGTCCATTTCACTACTCCAAAGGAGTAGAGAAGGATCGGAACGGCAAGCATATTTGTGGCACTCACCTTGTTCTTGCCCGACAGCTCCGAAGACCAGATCTGTCGGAGGCGGTGCCGATACCTGCCGCGGAGAGCGTTTTTCACCGTTGCCACCTCATGAGTGCCCCGCTGTGGGACACCCAAATAGGTGTACGACTCTCCGGCATCTAGATAGTGAAAGATGCTTCCGTCTATGAGCTGGGCGTCCTCTCCGTATGGACCGCATCGTCCTCTCTTGAGATGAACCAGTGCACATTTGTCCAGCCCGAACTCCATCCCAATTCCTCTCTCCGGAGGCGTAGAGTTTAAGGTTATGGTAAAGCGGGTCCTCCAGAGCGGCATGAGTTGTTCAATACATCTCACTATGGGGTCGGCCACCGCAAGGCATTGGAGCAAGTGGATTATTAGCTCATGTGATGTCATATCAAATGCCTTGCGGTAATCTATCGTCGAGTCGAGTTGACTCTCGTCCGATCAGTTGTTTTTTAATGTGCTCTCCATAACATAACAATATACTCTGAATTTTCAACGCTAAAAAACTTTTGAAAGTTGTGTACTGTTTGTGTGGTATGTTGTAAGTGATTTCGTTGTTTAATCGGAACTTGTACGTGTGTATATTCGTTGATTGTAGAAATCCTTTGCACTTATCGCAAGCGTGTTTGCTGTTTTTGTTTTTACCGGGACGGACTATTGTAAACTGGTCTGAGTTGTAGATTTTAACACATTATGGCTGATAATATGGAAGACGCTAGTGTGCAAAGTAATGATGTCTCTAACTTTTGCGTGAAGTGCAAGCAGCGCATAAAAAGTGGCCTTAAATGCACTAGATGTGGAAGGCTTACCCACAAGGCTTGTTCTAAGCTACTGAAAAATGCTCAATTTCCGGAATTAGGAAAAATAATATGTTGTTCTGACTCTTTTAAAGAATCTCAAGGAATTGGTGAAATAGCAGTAGAAGAGGATGTGCAAAGTAACCATCGGAGTCAGCCAGCAGCTACTATCGTAACAAATGAATCAAGTGAAACTTGGTTAGATGTAATTAAACTGAAAATGTCCTACCTGGAAGAGATAATACGACAAAAAGATTTGATAATTACCAATCAAGATATAGCTACTAAATCTCTGAATGAACAAATCCTGATGTTAAAAGAGAGGGAAATTGCCTCAGAAAGTTCAAATCAGACAAAAAATTCGCTTCAGGCAGTTAATAAACCACCTAATAAATATAGTAACAAGAAGCAAATAGATAAATCTACTACATCAGTGGCTTCAACTACAACTTCGGCGAACGCCGCAATTAACAATAGGCCTACTTCACCATCAATATCTACTTCATCCAGTACTCCGGCTGCTATAACTGTCCAGGATGTATCTAATGCTATACACAACATAGAGGCTCGTCATTTATGTGACAAGGTGGTTAACATTGAGAGCGATATTGGTTCAAATCCACCGCCTCGCACAAGGAAAAGCCGTAACGTTCTTGTTGGTAGTGGTGCTGTTGTCAACGGTTGTCCTTTCCAGGCAGCTTCTTTAGAGATATTAAAGCATTTTCATGCAACCAACTTTGACGTGGGCGTGGATGAGAGATCATTGTATAATTTCCTTAAAGGTTTCGCGCCAAGTGTGATGAAGAAGTTGGTATCCCGAAACCCTGAAAAGTACTTCTCTTTCCAGGTATCTCTAAGCAGGTCTGAGGTACAATGCATATTGAATCAGGACATATGGCCGAAAGGGTGAATCGGTTTTTTCTATCAAGAAGATTTGGCCAGGCAAGTGAATGATAAGTTACAGAGCGAGGTGGAAATATCTCTTGGTAAACCTGCTTCTTCGTTCTCCTTATATCATGTTAATGTCCAAAGTTTATTTAACAAATTTAATGAAATTAGTATTTCACTAGTGTCAAAGCCGTTTGATGTTTTATGTATTTCAGAGCATTGGCTCAGTTATGAGAATTTAAATGTCATACATTTACCAAATTATCAACTTATATCTTCCTTTTGTAGGAAAGGTAAGAATCGCCATGGTGGTGTTGCGATTTTTACCAATTTTAAAATATGTGTAAAAAGTGTTGATATTAGTAAATTTAGCCGTGAAGTACATGCTGAATTTTGCGCAGTGGAGTTTGTTGATCTCAACTGCTTAATATTTGCTGTCTACAGGTTCTCTACGAGTGGTGACTTAACAATTTTTATAAATTCAATTAGTAATATTGTTGATTTTTATTCTCGTGTGTATAAATTTATTATTTTTACGGGTGATTTTAATTTGGATTTTAACTGTGACTCGGAATCTGTTCAAGACTTGAAAAATGTTTTTCTTATGTATGGAATGAGACCTTGCATAAACGTTCCAACTAGAGTCACTTGTACTTCCAGATCCTGCTCGGACAATATAGTCACTAATCTAAGTCCCAATTTATATGAAAGTGGTGTCAGGGACATTAATATATCTGATCATGCAGGAGTCTTTATTCAATATAAAGGTGACAATAAGTGTAATAATGTCCCAGAGTCTAGTGATTGCAGTAGACGTGTTATTAATAACGTCAATACTATGCAATATTTGAATGACTTGAAGCAAATTAATTGGACGGATTTACTTAAATCTAACTTTAACTCTGAGGACATCACTCTGATTTTCTTGGACACTTTTATGCAGGTCGTTGATAACTGTTTTCCTTTTGCTGTAGCTTCTTGTACGTCTCGTGTCAAGTGGTTCACCAAGGAACTCAAAAAGATGAGGAAGGGTTTGGACAAAATTAGAAAAAGGTTTAATGTTACCAACGCGCGGCATGATTGGATCTCGTACTGTCAAACACGTGCTAATTATAAAAAAGCAATAAAAAATACAAAGCGTTCTACTTACATGCGTTTGATTAGTAAATCAACCAATAAGAGCAAGACTATATGGGATCTTGTCAATCATGAAAGACGTGGTAGAAATTTGCTAGGTGCTCACTTTACACCAAATGAGTTCAATCTATTTTTCACTTCAATCTGTGATGTGATTACTCAATCCATAGATAGTGTTAATATTGATCCATTGTTTTACTTAAATAAATTGCCCAGGCCTGTTTCGTCTTTTTTCATATCACCCATATTGGAATCGGATGTTCGCCAGGCCATACTGAGCTTAAAAAACTCAGCATGTCCTGATTATTATGGTATAACTAGTTTTTTAATTAAGCCTGCTTTGAAGTTGCTTGTTGTGCCACTGACACGATTTTATAATAAGTTTGTAGAGGAGGGGCTATGGCCTGACTCCTTGAAAATTGCAAGAGTCCTTCCTATTCACAAAAAAGGAGGAGTTGATGTATTAGACAATTATCGGCCTATTTCTATAATACCAGTTTTTGCCAAAATATTTGAAATCTTGTTAAAAGAGAAATTACTTCATGTAATAGAGGGCGTTCTTGAGAGTCTTGATAGTAAAACTGTACCTCATGCAACACTCTGCGATTTAACAAAAGCATTTGATTGTGTCAATACTGACATACTGCTACAAAAATTGGAGTACTATGGTATTCGTAATAAGGAATTAAATTTTTTCCGCTCATATCTATTAAATAGAAAGCAGTGCGTCAGTGTTGATAACAAATCATCTACTTTACTTCCTATTGTTGGAGGGGTACAGCAGGGATCTGTGTTGGGACCAATACTCTTTTTAATTTATATCAATGACTTACCATTAAATATCAGTCACGGCACCTGTCTACTCTTTGCGGATGACACCACTCTTATTATTTTTTTACTGTTTAAGAAAGGTATTTTAAGCTAATATGTATCAAATCTCCTACAATTCCTATCAATGAAGTCATATGTATGTTCTCTGATACCAAACATCTATGTATGCTAATGAACATCCACAGACAAAACTCTATTCAATAATTATCTAAAGAATTTAATATATTTACTAAACTCTGGAGTGGGAACTCGAAATTCAACCACAATAGATGAGATCTCACTTATTTCTGCATTTTATTATTAGGATTGCTTCATCAGGTGGCCTCCTTTAACTTGAGTCAAATATCTAACTATAAAGATGATTATACCAATAAATTAAAATTATTTGAAATTGAATGTCAAAATGAAATATCGACAACGTCAAACTGATTAACTGTCAATGAATATCATAACAACCTACTAAAATAAATAAAAATTAATTAAAAAATTTTACCTTTTATGTATAGTTTTTTCATATATTTTCAGGTATTAACAATATTGTGTGAAACTAACTACTCAGTGGACAAAAGCCCCAACCTGCGTTGAATTACACCCACAATATCTACCCATATATTCCTTATTATTAGCTTTTGTAACATTTTTTTACTGTTTAAGAAAGGTATTTTAAGCTAATATGTATCAAATCTCCTACAATTCCTATCAATGAAGTCATATGTATGTTCTCTGATACCAAACATCTATGTATGCTAATGAACATCCACAGACAAAACTCTATTCAATAATTATCTAAAGAATTTAATATATTTACTAACCTCTGGAGTGGGTTGGGGCTTTTGTCCACTGAGTAGTTAGTTTCACACAATATTGTTAATACCTGAAAATATATGAAAAAACTATACATAAAAGGTAACATTTTTTAATTAATTTTTATTTATTTTAGTAGGTTGTTATGATATTCATTGACAGTTAATCAGTTTGACGTTGTCGATATTTCATTTTGACATTCAATTTCAAATAATTTTAATTTATTGGTATAATCATCTTTATAGTTAGATATTTGACTCAAGTTAAAGGAGGCCACCTGATGAAGCAATCCTAATAATAAAATGCAGAAATAAGTGAGATCTCATCTATTGTGGTTGAATTTCGAGTTCCCACTTCAGAGGTTAGTAAATATATTAAATTCTTTAGATAATTATTGAATAGAGTTTTGTCTGTGGATGTTCATTAGCATACATAGATGTTTGGTATCAGAGAACATACATATGACTTCATTGATAGGAATTGTAGGAGATTTGATACATATTAGCTTAAAATACCTTTCTTAAACAGTAAAAAAATGTTACAAAAGCTAATAACAAGGAATATATGGGTAGATATTGTGGGTGTAATTCAACGCAGGTTGGGGCTTTTGTCCACTGAGTAGTTAGTTTCACACAATATTGTTAATACCTGAAAATATATGAAAAAACCACTCTTATTACTCCAGGAAGCTGGGATAAGAACGCTGACTGTGTGAATGAAGCTAAAACTTGGTTCTCAGCCAACATGTTGAAATTAAATACGGCAAAAACGCAACATATATCTTTCACTGCAGACAGAAAATGCTACAAATCCGAGCCTGTAAAGCTATTAGGTATTACATTAGATGCTGGCCTAAACTGGAGTGCTCATATCAGCAGTTTGTGTTCAAAACTTGCTACGCAAATATTTGTGATGAGGCAGATGCGGCCTTATGTAGATAATTCGGTTATGAGATTAGTCTATTTTTCTATGTTTCACAGTCATCTGACTTATGGGGTCACGTTATGGGGCAACTCAAGTCTTGCTCAAAAGCCGTTTATAATGCAGAAGGCTGCTGTACGCCTCATTGCTGCCGTTCCCAACTATACGCACAGTAAGAGCTTTTTAGGAAATATAAAGTTTTACCCCTTCCATGTTTGTATCTGCTCGAGTCGCTGTTTTTGGTTCACAAAATTTACCAAATTTGCCTACACATTCCAGCGTACATGATCATAATACTAGGCATGGTGGGGACATTATAGTTCCTTTTTCTAGACTTAATATGACGAGAAATAATAAACTAGAAATAAGATTGTATAATGACTTTGCAAGTTTCTTTGTGCAGGAAAATATTAAAGTGATGTCACTAAAAGCATTTTATACTTTTACAAAAAACTTCTTGTTGACGAACTGTTTTTTCAGTAGAAATGAAGTTATCTCAGTTATATGTCCCGTTGTGACTTGATATGTACTTTTTGTATGTCTAAAAGTCAATAAAGTTCTCTCTCTCTATAATTATTATTATTATTATTTTTTTTATTATTATTATTATTATTATTTTATTTTTTTTTTCCCAGTAAACACCTTCCGAAGCTCCGACACATTCGGAGATGTTCTGGAGAGTCAAGCAAAGACCACTCTCACTCCGTGGAGTCAGTAATCATTGCGCCCGTAAATCGTGTGTTCTGAGCAGACGTAGCGAACCAAGGACGATTGCCTTCTGCATTCTGCCGGCTAAGATCTCTGCCGAATTTCGACAAGCCGGTATGATCTTTAAGTCAGAAAGCAACGTATGTCTCATTCCACCCAGGACGCCTATAATTAGCACCACAATCTTAACAGAGTGGTCTGATACAGCCTGCGGAGCTCGGAGAGAAGATCTCGATATTTCCTCCGTTTTTCCTCCTCTTTAGGACGATGTTGTTCTGCGGAGCCGAGAACTCAATCACAAACATCGTCCTAAGCTGGTGGTCGAGGAGGACTACATCAGGCTTATTGGCTTGGATTTGTCTGAGGGTGGGGAATGAATAGATCCAATAAATTCGGCACTTCTCATTCACCACAACGGATTCTATATCCCCCGGAGCATAAGGCAGCACTGGCGTCTCGTCTATCTCATACGAGTGTCGTAAATGATAATACAACACCCGTAAGGCTGAATCGTGCCTTTGGATATACGCTGTGGCCGCATATACCGGACAGGCAGACAGGAGATGCATAAGCGTCTCCGGCGCTTGGCGGCGGTAGGCCCTGCAGCAGGTATCAGGAACCTCGATACCCAAGACACGACTACGATAGACGAGTGTGTTAATTACACCATCTTGGCAAGCCATTATGAATCCCTCGGTCTCAGAGTTCAGCCCCGCTGACCTCAAAAAAGCAAAGGTCAGCCTTTCAGATAAGCCAAGCCCCTCTAGATGACGGTAGAAGAGACCATGCATTGGCTTATCCTTATGTAGCTGCAGAAGATAATGCGTTTCTGCAGCTTTAAATAGGGCTTTTAACTGAGCAGGATCCGACTCGGTGACAGAGTCTTTTCCCGCTCAGTATCGAACACGAGACCAAGTTCATCGGCTGCTCTTCTCGCTGGCTTATACACAAACGCTCCTATCCCTGCTGCTTCATGGTCTTGGACCATGCAGAGAAGGGGATCCGAGCTCCTGATGACTTTGCAGGCCTCCTCCAAAACCACTCTGCCCTGGAGACACTCCAAACTCAAGAGTCCACGGCGATTTCTTGAGAAGTATAGCCGCGAACGGACGATCTTGGATGCAAACTCCGATGGAGATGCATCATTTTACGGGTCCCTACATCGAGTTGCCTCAGCTCTTCTTGTGTCCATTTCACTACTCCAAAGGAGTAGAGAAGGATCGGAACGGCAAGCATATTTGTGGCACTCACCTTGTTCATACCCGACAGCTCCGAAGACCAGATCTGTCGGGGGCGGTGCCGATACCTGCTGCGGAGAGCATTTTTCACCGTTGCCACCTCATGAGTGCCCCGCTGTGGGACACCCAAATAGGTGTACGACTCTCCGGCATCTAGATAGTGAAAGATGCTTCCGTCTATGAGCTGGGCGTCCTCTCCGTATGGACCGCATCGTCATCTCTTGAGATGAACCAGTGCACATTTGTCCAGCCCGAACTCCATCCCAACCGCCTGCGTGTACTCATGTACCACTCTGAGGGACTGATTTAAATCACTCTCTCCGGAGGCGTAGAGTTTAAGGTCATCCATATAGAACAAATGGGTGACCTTATGCCTCCGGTCTCCTGGGGTACCGCAGTTGTAACCCCGGGTACGACGAAGTGCAACGGATAATGGCAGCAGTGAGATGCAAAACAATCTCCCCTTATCCCCAACCCCTCCTTATTATTATTATTATTATTATTATTATTATTATTATTATTATTATTATTATTATTATTATTATTATTATTATTATTATTATTATTATTATTATCATTTTTTTTTTCCCGTAAACACCTTCCGAAGCTCCGACACATTCGGAGATGTTCTGGAGAGTCAAGCAATGACCACTCTCCACTCCGTGGAGTCAGTAATCATTGCGCCCGTAAATCGTGTGTTCTGAGCAGACGTAGCGAACCAAGGACGATTGCCTTCTGCATTCTGCCGGCTAAGATCTCTGCCGAATTTCGACAAGCCGGTATGATCTTTAAGTCAGAAAGCAACGTATGTCTCATTCCACCCAGGACGCCTATAATTAGCACCACAATCTTAACAGAGTGGTCTGGATACAGCCTGCGGAGCTCGGAGAGAAGATCTCGATACTTCCTCCGTTTTCCTCCTCTTTTAGGACGATGTTGTTCTCTGCGGGAGCCGAGAACTCAATCACAAACATCGTCCTAAGCTGGTGGTCGAGGAGGACTACATCAGGCTTATTGGCTTGGATTTGCCTGAGGGTGGGGAATGAATAGTTCCAATAAATTCGGCACTTCTCATTCCCCACTACGGATTCTATATCCCCCGGAGCATAAGGCAGCACTGGCATCTCGTCTATCTCATACTATTATTATTATTATTATTATTATTATTATTATTATTATTATTATTATTATTATTATTATTATTATTATTATTATGATTATGATTATGATCATCATCATCATCATCATCATCATCATCATCATCATCATCAGCATCAGCATCAGCATCAGTATCAGCATCAGCATCAGCATCAGCATCAGCATCAGCATCAGCATCAGCATCAGCATCAGCATCAGCATCAGCATCAGCATCAGCATCAGCATCAGCATCAGCATCAGCATCAGCATCAGCATCAGCTTCAGCATCAGCATCAGCATCAGCATCAGCATCAGCATCAGCATCAGCATCAGCATCAGCATCAGCATCAGCATCAGCATCAGCATCAGCATCAGCATCAGCATCAGCATCAGCATCAGCATCAGCATCACCATCACCATCACCATCACCATCACCATCACCATCACCATCACCATCACCATCACCATCACCATCACCATCACCATCACCATCACCATCACCATCACCATCACCATCACCATCACCATCACCATCACCATCACCATCACCATCACCATCACCATCACCATCACCATCACCATCACCATCACCATCACCATCACCATCACCATCACCATCACCATCACCATCACCATCACCATCACCATCACCATCACCATCACCATCACCATCACCATCACCATCATCATCAATCATCCGATGAGCATCATCATAGGCCAAAACATATTATGCTCAAATTACAAAGGCTATTATAATATAATTAATAAATTGAAACATTAATGACATCTTAATCGATTAAACATCACTACAATAATTGAAACATCATAGTTCATTAATTTTGATGTGTCATATTTATGCTTAAAACTGTTAACACTTCCAGAAGTTACAACATCGCTAGGTAGTTGATTCCATCGGTTAAACACTCTGTTTGAATAAAAACTCTGTCTTATGGATGTCTTGAAGTTTTCCTTGCGTAGTGTCAACTGATTGCCACGTAAGCGGTCATCTGTGTTTAATGTCAGCAACGCACCAATTTCTTGATTGAAAAAATTATGTAACAATTTGTAAGTGAAAATCATAACGCCTCTAGATCTGCGTTCGGAAAGTAGTGGGAGATTTAGGATTTGCAGCCTCTCATGATAAGTATGTTTCCTCAGAGTAGTCACTTGTTTACTGCATTTGCGTTGAATATTTTCTAGTAGGTTAATGTCTCTAATCAATCGAGGTGACCATATAATACCAGCATACTCCACCACAGGCCTTATGTAGGATTTAAATAGAAGGGAAAACAATCTGGGGCTAGTATGTAGTATATTTGATTAGCTTTTTTTGTAATTTTGGAAATATGTGTTGACCAGGAAAGATCTGTAGTTATTGTCACACCTAAGTCATTCTGTTCCGCTACTGCTTTAACTGGGGATTCATCAATGGTGTAATAGGTATGAGGATTTTTGTTGCCCATGTGAAGTACAGTGCATTTATTCGAATTTAGAGGAATTAACCAAGTTTTACACCAGCCATCAATCGCTGTAAGATTCCTTTGAATGGTGTTCTAGTGGATTTCCATATAATTTTGTGTCGTCAGCATAAAAACTATGAGGATAAATCTCATCGTTTACAAGATATTAATGTTTTATTAAAAAAATGACAATAAATAAATCTGTCTATATAGGCTGTGAAAAACAATACTATCACAATTTATTTGATATAATTTTAATGTCTTTTGCGCGGTGAATGAGACGTTAATAATAATTAGAGAACGAATAAGAAACAAAATCATGAAATAATAGTATGTCTCGTGATTTTTCATAAATACTATTAATAATCTAGCTATTTACGTAACAAGTACATAATGTAGGGCTTTATTGGACGGGTCTGATAAAAATATGACGAGTCTAAAAAGTTCGATTATGTACGAATTGCATACATAGTTTTATGTTCAACTGTCTTGGTTGAGAAGGATTTCTTTCTTAAAATGCGTTGATAGAACTACTCGATTGGAAATGTCTGAAAAATATTTTAGTATGCTTTGACTAATGACATTTAAATTTATTAAATTGTCAAATTTATTTTAACTGAATAATTAAGGCATGGAGCATGCAGCAAAGCAAATTTCCTAGCATCATTCCATATCTTAAAAGAAAATTAATTCATTTCTTATTTTCATCATTGCACATGAGTACTGGTATTTTATTACTTAAATGCACTAAATTGTAAACTTTTTTGGCATTTCTTGTGATATTGACAGCAGTCCATTTTAACTTCTTTATAGTTCATAAAGTGTTACTACTAGCGCTAAATAGCGTCATAAACAAAGGTATTGTGATACAGTCAAACATAACAAATATTAAAATTAGTATCTATGGAGAGACTACAAAATCTACAAAGCATCTTTCAAGAGGTGAAATGTTGAAATCTTAAATTTTATAGTTGTTCCGACTTCAGATAGTTTCAAAAACAAAACCAATATTAATATAATTAATTTCGGACAAATCTACCTTTTAGCCATGCTTTCTTTCTTCAAATAAGATCAGTTACAATTTGTATTACCTGTTGAAGAATGATTGGTTGATTTTACAGTCACTTCTTCCGCTATAGATATTATTTACGCTATAAACCTTGTTAAATTCGCGCCCTTTATGCCCGCTCAGCTCTGATCCTAATGACTTCACCACTCTGACACCCGGTCATTTTCTAACGCTAGAACCTCTATCCGCAATTCCAGACGAAGATCTACAGCAAATCCCATTAAATCGTCTTAATCGTTGGAAACTTGTTGGCACAATGAATATCTACATATTCTATTTCAAAAACGTAAATGGTTAAATTCGGAAAAACCTTTAGCTCCCGGAGCATTAGTATTGATAAAAAATGATAAGGTACCGCCGCTACAGTGGCAACTAGCCAGAGTTGTCGATGTTCATCGTGGTGCGGATGGGGTGGCTAGAGTTGCAACAGTGCGTACTTTGTTTACACAAAAAAGTGAGTGGGAATGTTCACGCCAGCTTATATTTATTAATATTTTAGGGTAATTAGGATGTTCCGCGTTTTACCTATTATTATTTTTGCTCGCAAAAAATGAGAATAACTTCACCCCACTACACATTCGAGTAGTGTGAGTCGAAGGAAGAAGACTGAAATCTACTGCTGAACCGCTGACACGTGATCGCAACAATTATCGTTCTTCGAGTGTTTTTCCGATACGTTGAAACTAAAAATTATTTTTCTCAATCCAGAATTTCATCCATCGCTGGAATAAAGGTGAGTGAAGTTTTCTCCCGCATTTTGATCGTTATTTTTTTCATTACCGCATTTAAAATTTTTGTCTCTAATTTCACAAAGAACTACAGTCCATATAAATAAATAAACAACATTTTTTTTTGGACCAAAAAAAATGTTGTTTATTTTGTTAATGGACTGTAGTTTTTTGTAAAATTAGAAATACATTTTTAAATGCGGTAAAGAAAGAAATAACGATCAAAATGCGGGAGAAAACTTCACTCACCTTTATTCCAGCGATGGATGAAGTTCTGGACTGAGAAGACAATTTTGAGTTTCAGCGTATTCAGGAAAAGACACTCGAAGAACGATAATTGTTGTGATCACGTGTCAGCGGTTCAGCGGTAGATTTCAGTCTCTTCCTTCGACTCACGCTACTCGAATTTCACAATGATGATATTTAGTAATGGGCTACATATAATCGGCAGAGTATATACCGATTTCCATACATACACGTACGGGCTTTGAACAATCGTGGCAACATTGTTGGGCTTCATGCGATCGGAGTGTTTTCAACATAGCGAAATTGTATATACGCCTGGGCTTCGTAATACCGAACAATTACGATGTATATATATATATATATATATATATATATATATATAGACATAATAATCAATTTCAATACCGTTAATAGATATTAGTTAATTTACAGTTCGCTGGTCTGGAGATACGCCTACCATGCTTCGAGAAACGAAAAATACTGGGAGATTGTTGCTGTAGACCGACACGGTTTCGAAAAGAAGATATCAGATTTATCTATCATATTAAATACGATTTTAGATGTAAATCATAGACGTAAAGTAATTAATGAAAGCATGCTGTGATATAAAATAATACACATATATACAATAGAAATTATTTATTAAAATATTGTTACGGATTTCATAACCCGTCTTGTTCTTTCTCCACAAAAACAATCCGTTAATTTCGTGACAATATATAATATAAAATACATCATATTAGTTCATTTTTTTGACCTAGCTATTTCGTTAGCTGTCCAGGCCTAACCACTTTACTAACTGTAAGGCAAGGCGCATATTGAGACGCGTATGGCGCGTGTGAGATGACGTGACCCGACCAGCATGACACGAATGCGCGACATGCGTAGCGCTGTCTTTCGCATATTGCAAGACAGTTCTGCTTACGACTTTCGAACAGCTACGTCGTTCTAATTTTTCTTGTTTATTATAAAAAATGAATGATTTAAACAGAAAACTTGGACCATATGTAGCCTGTAGTTTCGTAATCGTATTTTATAGTTATTAATGAAAATGTTTTACGGTTTTCTACCTACAAAATATATCATCTTTTAAGTGCAGCTCTTTTGCAATTTCACACCAAATCTTGTTTTTTATCTTCGCTTTCATGTAATTCTCATGTCTGGTATCATAAAGCTCTCTATGCCTTCTTATCAGCTATATCAGTTTTATCAGCGAACACACAACTAACCTCAAAATTATCAACACGTGGCGCGTACGACGCGAAAAACTGTGCCACTGCCACTGCGCCGCGCACCTTGGGTCACACGCGAATCTTGCTGTGCTGTGTCACCACACACGCGTCATACGCGTCTCAATATGCGCCTTGCCTTATGTATGTATGGTTGCATAACATTTATTATATTGTAAAATTAATTTATCAACTCATCAACTGTCATTAATTAATTATTCGAATCGTTGTTGACATTCAATAAATACAGTTAATATTAATTATGCAAGTTTCTTAATTCATCCTTTAAAACTACAAAGTCAAGAATACAAAAGTGGTGTCAGAAGTGGTAGTGATTATTTTTGCGAAAAACAATTAATTCAAAAGTAAAGAAAAAGCGTGTGATTGTGTTTCATCATGGCTGAAGTTTCACCAGAATTAATGGATACATTTGTTAAAATCTTAGCTAATGCCCTTAAAAATGTAGTTCCAAACCCAGATGTGCATAATGTAAGTAGCTCAAGTACGGAAAAGCACCTATTTTTTCCATAAAAGAATACAACTCAGCAAATGACCAAACGGTAAAAGAATATTTTACTCGATTTGAGTGGGCATTGAACTTGAGCCAAATGCCTGCTAATCAACATGCTGATTATGCACGTGTTTTTATGGGTGCTCAATTAAACACTGCATTAAAGATTCTTGTAGCACCTGCTGATCCACAAAGTTTTAATTTCGAAGATATAAAAGAAAAATTAATTTCCCATTTCGATTCACCTAAAAATAAATTTTCGGACAGCATTAAGTTCCATCAGATTGTTAGGAATTCCGAAGAAACAGTAGCTGAATTCGCTCTTCGATTAAGACAAGGAGCTGTAGATTGCGATTATGGCACATTTCTGGACAGAATGCTTATAGAACAATTTCTCCATGGCATAAACAATAAATCCATATGCGATGAAATCATTTCAAAGAAACCTGATGAATTCAAAACCGCTTTCGAAATTGCTCAAATTATAGAATCAACAAAGAAAACCACAAACGAAATGATAAATAACCCTACGGAATCTCATCAAAATGAATCTACTATTTTACTGCGTACATCAAAAGTTCAGTTCAAAAACAAGAATCCAAGTGACAAAAATAAAAGACCGATACAATTTCAAGAAAAAGGAACTCAATTGATATGCTATGGATGTGGGGCCGCTCATTTCCGAAGAGATTGCCCATATGCAAACACAGAATGTTTCAAATGCAAAAAGAAAGGACATATTTCTAAAGTTTGTAGATCACAAAGTACATACAATCAAGTACAGCAAGAAGAAATGCCTGTTGAAACTTCCGAAACTTTACAATTAAACAAAGTAGAAGACTCTTCATCAAAAAAGCGTATGTTACAAGTTACAATCGAAGGAAAAAATATACAAATGGAATTGGATTTAGGTGCCCGTTGTGGAATAATGAGTAAATCTACATTAAACAAAATTAAAAGCAATTGTGAACTGTTACCACCAGATAGAATTTTTAAAAGTTATTCAAATCACCCAATAAACTGTATTGGCAAAGTACTATTAAATGTAAAGTATGGCTCCGTTTCAAAAACATTAAGTACTTATATAGTAGATAAAGATCTAGACTCATTATTCGGCAGAGAATGGATTTGCGCTTTTGCGAGTGAAATTAATTGGTCATCATTATTCAATACTGCAGATATAATAAATTCAGTCGTTATGGGTACAACAACAATAAATGATGAAGAAAAACTAATGCTTGAATCAATTATTACAAAATATGCTGACATCTTTAGCGATACTGCTGGTAAATTAATGAGACCACCAGTTAAAATGCAATTAAAACCTGGCGCGACGCCAGTATTTGCCAGAGAAAGAGAAATTCCCTACGCATTACGTGAAGAATATGCAAAATAAATAGAAAAAAAACTAGCTTCGGAATGTTACGAAAAAGTAGAAACTTCTCGATGGGCATCTACTACTCATGTAGTAACAGAAAAAAATGGTAAAATTCGAATTACTGGAAACTACAAACCTACACTTAATACACGACTAATCGTGGATGAACATCCCATTCCTAATAACGATCAATTGTTAAACAAAATGAAGGGAGCCAATATCTTCTGTCACTTAGACGTCACCGATGCCTACACTCATATGACCGTGGACGAAGAATTTTCGGAGGCGTTAACACTAAACACACCAATCCATGGACTAATTCGCCCAAAAAGAGCAGTATATGGTGCAGCTAACATCCCTGCAAAGTGACAAAGAGAAATGGAAATAATAACACGAGATATACCAATGTAGTTTGTTTCTTTGACGATTTTCTGGTCTTTGCAAATTCCTTCAGTAATCTATTGATAGTGCTTGAAAAACTTCTGGAAAAATTAAGGGAAAGAGGAATAAAACTCAACAAGAAAAAATGCACATTCGCCACTTCGTCGGCGGAATTCTTAGGGCACAAATTTGATAAAAATGGAATACATAAATCAGATAAACACATCGAGGCTATATGAGATGCTCCTAAACCCATGTCGCCTCATTAGGCGACATTAGAGCTTTTTCTGGAAAAAGCTACATACTACAATGCGTTCATACCCAATTTATCAACAATAAGTAAACCACTGCGTAATATAATAAAATCTGAAAATTTTAACTGGACACATGAGGCGAATGAAGCATATGAAAAGCTGAAAAATATACTGATATCACCACAAGTCCTTACAACGTACGATCCAAAAGAAGAGCTGATACTGGCCACAGATGCAAGCCAGGTTGGATTAGGTGCAGTGCTTTCACATAGATTTAAAAATGGAACAGAACGTCCGATTGCATATGCGAGTCGGACCATGACAGCAACTGAACAGCGATACCCACAAATAGACAAAGAAGCCCTGGCTATTGTGTGGGCTGTTCAAAAATTCTTTCATTATCTCTACGCTAGGAAATTCACACTAATTACGGACCACAAACCATTACCGCAGATTTTACACCCGGAAAAGTTTCTACCTGTATTATGTATCAGTAGAATGGCGAATTACGCTGATTTTTTATCCCATTTTAATTTCACTATTCAGTTCAAGAATTCTCAAGAAAACGCAAATGCAGATTATTGTTCTCGTGCACTTCCATTGTCGACGGTGAATATTGTGGATACAATACTTAAAAAAATGATGATAACCTGGACGAATTTGATCAATTTATGATATGCCAAACAAATCAACTTCCAGTAAAAGCAGAAATGATTGCTCAACAAACACGCAAAGATATTCATTTAGGGAAAATTCTACAGTTACTTCCATCAGGTCAAAGCTTATTAAGAAATGGTTATAAATCGCCAGAAATAAATTATGGAGTCAGGAAGATGTTATTGTCGGCGGAGAATAAGAAACTGATCTGTCTCTCAACATATGACGACCAAACTTATTGATATGCATGATAGCGATATGAAGTACAGAAATAAACTGATTATTTATTTATAACATCCAGTATTTAATAATTTTTTAATCTCTCATTTCTTCCAAGATAAACAAAATCTCATTACTAACTAAGTCGTTACCTGCTAATTGAGAAGCGATTAGGAGACGCAGTCTATTTATTAGTTCATTAGGATCATCGTAGTACACATAATCTATTTTGTTATTTGTTAAGTTTAATAGTCCACCCGTTGTATGATGTTTTAATGACTGCATTCTACGCAATAGTTTATTGGATGCGGGGGGCTTGGAGAAAGATTTTGGAACAGATGCAGTTTTCAATATTCCTTTTTTTATCAAATATGGCTATATAATTGTCCTGTACTTCTGAGATAGGGTCCCATGTACTTGTTCGTCGGGGCTATAGTGTCTTCGGTAAGCGTTAGATCTATTCAGAATATCCATATAATTATACAAATCCGATTGTTTATATCCGGTGGGTTCATTTTTAAACAACAACTCGTACATACTTGGTGTTCCAATGTATGTTATTCCATTTACCTTCAAATCTTTTTCAATAATTTCTAAATCTCAGCCTCCAATTTTAAACTTTTGCGTGTCAGTGTCATGCTTCACCCCATACTGACGGTCATTATCCGTTTCATCTCCCCTAACAGATAAATCTATTTATTGTCACGGAAGAGGCTCGTACGCCTCGAGATACTCTTGGTACGCTCGGGTGTTTGAAAGGTCTTGAAGAAATAGACGGCTTTGTTCAACTTCTCGGTTAATCAATTCCTCACTGTCTTGTTCGTTTGTTTCATTTTTTCTTCCGGTTCATATCGATATGTATCTTCCAAAAAACTGGGCATGTTCATTGGTAAATATTTACTGTATGTATCTATACTGGTTCTTTTAGGTGTAGAAGCGGGCGATTCAGTTTTGATTTCTTCGGTGGGTTCTTGTTTGATGGCTACATCTGTCTTAATTGTGGAAAGTAGTTTTTGTAGCGGTTCAGTTATAGGTTGATAATTCTTCTCTAATTGAGACCTGGATTGGGCTATGTCAGATTTCAGACTTTGATATTTTTATTTCACCAATTTCTGGTTTTAACCAACTGCCTTGCTAATTCCTTATTCATGGTTGCTAGGTTAATAAAAAGCGTCGTAATTTCACGTCTATTTATTCATAATCTAGAGAAGGATAAATGCATCAAGACCTTTTTTATACCTTCCATTCGACAGAGGAGAATCTTTATCTATAAGCAGGAACCCATATTTATCTTTCCAGCATTCACCGCAGATATTTTTAAATTGTTCAAAAGACATATCGACGTTAACGTGATCATCGTAAACATGTTTAGGTTAGTAGCGTCTTGTTTGAAAAGCACTAAAAAATTTGGATTATCTCGTATTAGTTGTTTTGGAATGGATGAATATGTTTGACTTAAATAGAAACAGTCGGTATCTTTGTGACGACCAAAGCAAAAATAATCTCTCATAACACTCTGGTTGCTGCATATTACGTCATCGAATATTATAACGGAATTAGGTTTTATTTCGCTTAGAGGAATTACATCGTTACCATCCTGATACTCATAATATCCAATCTCTTTTATAGGTTCCAATAGACGTTTCAGGTACTCATATTTCGGTTGATATAAAGATTTTGAGTACACGTATACATTCTCAAACCGTAGACCATTCGGATGCTCCAAAAAAACTTATTATGACGTTCGTTTTACCACTTCCACTACCTCCGGCTATCAGCGAGCGTTTAGATGAGCCTCCCAAAAGTGGACCGTATTTTTTAAAAGCACTTAATGAAATATCATCATGATTGACTACTGGTAGTGAAGTTTTCTGTTTCTTGATCTTCATTCTTAAAGTAAATCGTATGTACTGTCCGATTCACGAATATAAAAAGTATATATAAGGTATAAGCTTTCGAATAAATTCAGTTGTATTTTTAGATCACATATATAAACGCTTGTGCTTAACTCATCTGTAGTTAATCGTCCAAAAAAGAGTGTAAAGAAAGGATCTGGATTTGTTAATACGCTTATAAATAAACTTCCATTTGAACTACACATTCCTGGCTATAATTTTTGCGGACCCGGCACCAAGCTTGACAAGAGACTTGCCAGAGTGATTGAGGAATTAATCCACTGGATAACGCCTGTCTCGCTCACGACAAACCTTATAAAGACAGTTCTAATTTAGAAGACCGTCACGAGGCAGACCGTCACCTTGAACATCGTGCTTGAGAGAGGGTAAAATGTAAAGACGCCAGTCTTGGAGAAAAAACTGCGGCGTGGGCAGTTACCAACATAATGAAGGCTAAAACCAAGCTGGGAATGGGTTTACAAAGAAAAAAGATGTCCAGGAAACGCCGGGGTGGAGCTCTAAGTTTTAAGCAAGCAATACAAAAAGCTCGACTTGGTATGCGGGGTAATCCATCTAGTAACCTCAGTGAAATGGTGAAGCAGGCTTTGTCATCAATATGAAGAAGAAAGATAGCTAAACCACGAAAGCGGATAATTCCGATTCCAAAAGCTGGCGGATTTCTTCCTCTCATTCCACTATTTGCCGCACTAGGTGCACTTGGAAGCATTGTGGGAGGAGCTGCTGGGATAGCTAAAGCTGTGAATGACGCGAAAGTTGCAAGGGAGAAGATGGAGGAGGAAAAGAGACAAGAACTTGGTTATGGAACAGGCTACTGTGGGTAAAGGTCTATATCTACGCCCCTATAGAAAAGGAATGGGATTGTACTTAACGCCTAAAACGCTAAACATTTTGTGGAAATTCTGACGGGATCTTATGAAATTACGGATATAAATGATTACCTAGAAACCCACCTCACAGGAGTATTTATAATTATTAAAGGCAGTAACAATACTTTCAGGTCAGTGGTTAAGTGTTCAGAAGAAGTACATTTTACTGACGATTCCAGGGGTAAATAGGGTTTTAAAAATCAAAGAATTCCTGCAAACAAATCAGTTGAATCGGATGTTCCAGCGGAAATCATCAAAGTGAACGCCATCTGTGTCGATTGTAACTTTGCAGTGGGTTCATATTCTAAGTGATGGACCAGGACGGAAATCTAATAAATTTTCGAGAGGAAACCATCACAGTCAGACTTCATATTAAAAAGCTCTAAACATGGTAGTTCGTTACAATTCAAGATGTTACCTTACAAATGAGTCTTGGACAAAACGTAGTTATAAAAGAAGATCTAAAAAACAATCTTCGGTTAGGATCAAGAACGTTATTAAAGTCATACGTGAAAACAAGAAATTTCTGGAGTCTCTTGGTTTTGAAGTTCTTATATAATGGATATACTGAATGTTATGCAACAACCTCTTGTTGGCAATTCCAGCGTTGAATTGGAATACCACAATTATCAACCTTTTGTGACCTCTTTTGACTATAATGATGAAGTAAGGATATCACTTCAAGAATTAGACATATACACTTTACCGTGTGAGAGCTTGGCTATATTTAGAGAGAAATTTAACTACAGAGAATGGAAAACCAGTTACAAAATTGCAGTTTATAAATAATGCCTTCAATTTCCTCTTCAGAGGAATTCAATATGAAATGAATGGAGAAGTCATCGATTCTGTGCGAAACATAGGACTCACGACCACGTTAAAAGGATATCTAGCTTACAACGAAAGTGAAAGCGTTAAACTGCAAAATTCCGGATGGTTCCCTAAAGAAAGCAAAATCGAAGGTGATAAGTTTAACGTATGCATCCCCCTTAAAATGGTTTTTTAAAGACTACAGAAAAGTCATAATAAATATGAAACAGGAATTGGTTCTAATTCGAAGTAGCAGCGATTTGGAAGCAGTAACGGCAGTCGATGAAACGGAAAAACGTAAAATAAATATTGAAAAACTCTATTGGAGAGTGCCTCACGTGTCTGTAGGAATACCACAACAACTAGTTCTTACTAAGCTTTTAGATAAAAATGTGGAGATGCTGGTTCCGTTTAGAAGTTGGCAGCTCGTCGAGTATTCCGCTCTTCCGCAAACCACTCGTCATAATTGGACAGTAAAAACCACCACCAAGTTAGAGACCCCTCGTCACGTTATAGTCGCTTTCCAGACAGACAAAAAAAATAAGGTGTCTTCGAACATGAGTAAATTTGACGATTGTAACCTCACAAATATAAGAGTGTTTCTAAATTCAGAAAGATATCCATACCACGACTTATTCCTCGATTTCAAGGCCAACAAATTCGCCACGTTTTATGATATGTTTGCTAACTTTAGAAAATCGTTCTACGAACTGGAAAATGAACCCATATTTACTCCATCGCCCCAATTTCTCATATCGATTACTCGCATCAGAAAGAAACAATCCAATCAGGAGCAGTCATTTTACAAGTAGAATGGGAAACTGTAACTATTGCGAGTGAAACCACAGCATACTGTTTAATTTTGCACGATCGCATGTTCCGATATAACCCACTAACGAAAATTGTTAGACAAGTCTAAGATATTTACTTGAAGGTTGAAGTCCTAAGTGTAAAAATGCCGCTAATATTGGATATGCAGGGATTTAAAGTTGATAGAAATAAATTTATCATTAAAGAGTTAGCGGCTTACGATAGTACCAAAACAGGCCACTATATTTTTAAAGCACCATTTTCTATGCAGCTTTTATCACCTAACTTACAGAAACAAGCCATATGGTTGTCAAATAATCATCATTGCTTAAATTGGAACGAAAGATATACATCATTCCACGATTTCTCAATTATTATGCGGAAACTGATGGGAAAAGAAGATATCGTATATGTGAAAGGAAAGGAAAAGACCGAATTTGTTGGACAATATTCATCGACTGTAGTGTGCGAACTGGACGAACATCCGCCCCTTCAACTTGCTGAGTCTCGATGTTTTTATCAAAGAAAATCACCGAGCATGTGTGCTTTAACAAATGTGTATTATCTTTATGAAAATTTTATTATAACATAATTTTTATAAAATAAAAAACGATAAATGTATCAATTTGTTTTATTAAAATCCAGCACAAGCTGATTTCCATGAAAATTATTATTTTATTTACAGAAACAAGTCTCAACTTGCAACATGCAGTGAGGGGTACTTCACAATATTAAACATAAATACATATTACTATATAAACAATAACATTCCAATACAAGTGTAGCAACTTCAGAAAAAACATTAAAGTGTTGAATAATGTCCATATGGCAAAGTGTCCGTATTTTCTTTTAAAATCTTTTTATCGTCAAATGGACTTAATGCAAGTTTAATTTGTTTTATCGAATAAATTTCATGTAAATAGGATCTAATTAATCTTTGAGTTCTATAGACCTGTTTAAATTCTCTTAAACAAGTCAAGTAGTCTTCAAATTTAATATGGTTTTTTACAATATTCTTTTTTAAGCCTTTCATTTTTTTAACGCTACATATTTCACCACATTTGATGCTATACATCTTTGAACGCAAGCCAACGAATTCCGTCATAATATTACCATTATTCTCATCCTTAAACCAATGACTTTTTTATTTTTTCGTTCAATCGAATAAACATTATTTGGTTTATAGTCACTCGTATCAAATTTATTGTAATTTTCCTTAATAATTGCATAAAAGTCATCACAACGGACATCATATATTAGACTATCCGTATCGGTATAATATATAGTAATTTGCAATTTTCAATATCAACTTTTTTTAACATAAAGTTGTAGTGAAAGTGATACACACATGTTTTAGAAATGTCTAGGATGCACATACCGACATATAGAGGTTTGTTAAATATTATTTCTGTTTTACTGAGTTCTACCGCTACCAAATTTTCAAATCGAAAATCTAACTATGAAAAGTGGGACTCGATATGTAATTCTTAGCCCCCCATCTTCCTTCCCAACTTGAAAATAATATTACAATACGATGTTTCCGAATATTTTCCATTGTTTTACCGAACACAACATTCAAAATCAACTTAAACAATTTTTTTTTAAATTAAGTGCTTGCTTTTGCTCTAAGCGATGTATTTAAATCTACATACTTCTTTAACCAGGCATATTGTTTGAACTGGAGAATTTTATAATTTTTGTTTAATTTTCATTCCCGATTCGAGACACTGTTTCAAATTTCTGTAATGTATTGTACAGTGTTGCTTATCATATAAAGTTGTCATTAATTTTGGTAATTTCGAATTTGGTGGAGTTCTATGCTCGGGACATAAAGGTAAGTCTCTATGTAAATCATGAATATTATTCGGATAACTTAAATCAACCTCCAATATACAGGGTTAACTATGACTTAGTACACATATTTTAAGAGGGGATAGGGAAAAATAAGAATTAATGGAATCACCCTTCAAAAAAATTCCAAACTTATTTATAAAGCCAAACAAATTTTTTTTCAAAGCTATATTAAATCCCTATTTATCGCCGTCACTGGCCTTCTGTCAGCCGCGAGGTTAGGTATATTCTGCCAGTCAAAGGTGTCAAATATAGTGACAGGTCCATTGAAATGTGTATCAATTTAAGCCGCTTTGAAAGAAAAAAAATCTTTACAAAATGTAGATTATTATTTAATGATTTAATGACAAATACGGTATGGGAGCACAGAGAGGCAGCACCTACCTTACTAATATTTATTTCCAGGATTGGAGAGATATGAAGAATGTTGAATCATCTTCTGTGTTCTTACTTGTTTAAATTAAAACCTGCAAAGATTTTTGTACTTCCTGTGGACCTCTCCTTCCCTCGTTCGTTCTTTTTGTGTAAAGCGAGGTACCTATTTGGTTTTGCGGTCTTGACGAGGTCGATTACTTACGTCGGAAAAAAGCACAAAGGATAACAAAATACACGTAAATGTACACAAATACATAAAAATACTGCCACACGTTTACCGCCACGGCATAAAACAGCTGTTCGATGTGGTTCAAAAAGTATTCAGCAAAATATTTTGTGCACTCGGGAAACGTCTTTGAGGCTGCCGCACGATAATATGCACTTGTCACGCTCCCATAAATCAGCACCTTATGCGTCATCTAGGCATTTGAATACATATTTGAAAATACACATAAAATACGCGAACAATTAAATTTGCGAAAAACAAGTACTGAAAAATTATTTCAAACTAATCAGAGTACCGTAACAGTATATTTACGTTATTTGACATCTACAGACGACATCTGACGACATCTGTAGGCCACTAATACAAGGTGCACTCACGCCGATTTAAATTTTTAAACTTCATGTGTTGTTGTGTAAATAAATTCTGTTAATACTAATAATAGCAACAATATTAACAGTAATCGATGATGTTTGCATAAAATAATTAGTAATATTTTAAACTATAACATCCCAAGATGTTTACAGTGTTCTGTAAAAATGACCCTTAGATTATAACTAACTTGGCCTGTTCTGAATGGTTTGGAGCATGGAGGGTATGCAATTAGCAATGCAGTATGGCATAACCTAGAACTTACTGTTACTTTAAATCAGCTAAGTGACTAATTTTAAACGTGTTATAGTAATTAAATAAAGTATTTTATGTCGGATATGTTAGTGGATAATTATGATGAATCTGCAAGGATAGAAAATGTAGTTTTGGCAGTGTGCAACGAAAGAACGAACACAAAATACTGTAGCTAACTGGATTAGCTGTTATCTACCAGGTACTTAGACATTATTATTAATACAAATGTTTCGTTTCGTCGTTTCTACACTTGACAATGTTGAAAAGGCGACCAGTAGTTTTTAGACCTTCCTGAGCACGTGGTTAACATGTTTGTACTTAGTCATAGTTAACCCTGTATAACCAGTATCTGAGTCATCAGCTACTGAACATACATCAAAATTATCAATGTCTTCGACCCATTGAAATTGTCCATATGGTAAATATTATGACATTGCCCAAGCATAAAGCCCATTACTCCATCCATCCAAGGGTTACTTGGATCGTAGTTAGACATATATTTATTGTTTGCCTTTGCATATCTATTACAACATTGACTTACTCCGCCACGAATTGATTTTTCTAAAAACAATAACATATCGATGTCTTGCAAAAATTCTAACTTAATATCTGGGAGTAGAGTAGATTGGAGAGATGAAAAGGGTAAGCAGCCGGAGCCGGAGCCGGAGGAGGAGCAAGGTCAATGAACTGAAATATGACGAAATATGATGAAATATGACGAAATATGATACCGAATGTAGGTCAATGAACTGAAATGTGACACCTGGTGCTGTCTAGACGAAACCCGACACCGGATATAGGTCAATGAACTGAAATGTGACACCGGATGATATCTAGACGAAATATGATACCGGAGCAAGGTCAATGAACTGAAACATGATATCGGATGCTAACATCAGCTGTTTTTATTTATAGTCTAAGGTTAATAACTTGTAACAGACGGTGACCTTGAATACGACACCGGATATTGTCCAGACATCACGTGGTTTCTATTTTTAAACATGATCAACGACATCGGATGCTATCTAGACGAAACTCGACACTTTATTTCCTATAAAAATTCCCCTCTACTAAAGATTATTATTTGATAAATTATTTTCTTTGAAATCGTCGTATCAGCTAAAACTGCAATGTAACTTGATACCTATGTGAAGGTTACAGGTTAACGACTGTATTACATCCGGTATTGCATCATTTCTAGACACCTGTATTTATTCTATGTCAGCAAAAACTTTATTTCATAACTAGCGTTATCTTTTCTTAATTTTGAAGGTAGGATATAATACCATGTTAGTAATAAGTACATCATATCTAAAAAATATAATTCCCCTCTACCTATTTAATCCTTATCTGGAGAGGTGTCATTTTTGTTACATAGACGGAGAGGTGTCGTCCGTGAGACGACGATTTTCAGTAGAACAAAAATTAATAAAATACTCAAAGAAACCTTGATTTTTTATTAAAAGTATACAAACAGTATCCTTTGGTGATAATATAAATGAAGTTAAACTTAAATATAAAAAAATTACTAATACGTAATAAGTCAAGAAATACAAAATAAAAAATATTTTGAACAAAAATATAAATGCATACTTGTGAGACCTATAACGTTAACAAAATAAAAATCGTAGGTCTTCCCATTAGAAAATTAGTTAATACAATAGTAACTAAAGTCAATATTCTTAAAATACATCGAGGATAATGTCTTTTATCACCGCTATCAAACGGAGACGCGTCGTCTAACAGACTACGTTGGATGTACCGATCGCAATAACTTCTCAATAGATACTGACCAGGGTGTGCTAATAAGACTACCTAATAAGCATAACTAAAGGAAGGATTAGGTGGAACGGTAGGCCAATGGGCGACTTCATTAGGTAAAAAAATTGTTTTATGTTTTTCAGATCGTCTCATAGACGACGCGTCTCCGGTTAAGGGTTAAGGTGGTGGGGATTACTCCATAAAATAACGTTAGAAAAAAATTTAAAACAGTCGAAAATGAGCTGTGTTGTGAAACATTTTTACCACTGTGCTGTAGTTTAATTATTTTGATGTGATTGTTCTAATATGCCCGTCCCAGTGAAATACAAATGTATCAAATGTGGTGGCGAAACCGAACTAAATGCATTCCATGCCAAAGTACGGACTTTTTTACAGATATGGATAAATCGAAACACATTCCAAGCTCTTATTTTGAAAAAAAGTGATTAATTTTTTTTATCGGAAGAGGTTTCAAGAAACAGGACATCCAGCAAATAGAGCAGTGAGGAGAACTTATTTAATAGACAAATTCGAGTTGAGACACTTCAGTAATCAAAATGGCTTCATCCTGCCTTTATCAGGCAGAATTACCAAGTTGTGAAAAAAGTGTATATATCGGTGCTAAAACTTTTGAACTAAACAAATCCAAGACCAAATATGTGACAACGGGATTGTGCAACATTTTCCGCTACAAGCCTTGCATAGTAATTTATGGAAAAAAGGGAGATCAAGTTATATTTGACGAAAGTACATGGAATACTTTTTTAAGTTACCAAGGAGTAATTACAAACTATTATATTTCACAATCTCCTCCTCTATGATTACATAACACATGTAGTTTCCACTTCCTTGGAGTTGAAGCCACAAGTTCACAGTAAAGAATTTTTTGGTTCCCTGCGTACATACATACTTCCGCTATAGGAGATAGGCGATTGTGAATCACTTCATTTCTTTGTGCGGTTGAAGCAACAAGTGTAAAGTGGTGCTCAAGGAAAATAAAAATGGCTGGTGATAGAAAGCGAAAACGGTTACAACTGGAAAGAAAATTAAAGAAATTAAAGAAACAGATCAAAGAAGCATATTCATCTTCATCTTCAAGTAAGTAGTAAACAAATTATTTAAATTTTTAGAGCAGGAATTCAATTATGCTGTAAAGGATATTTTTATTTTCATAAGGTCGTTCTGGCTTCATTCAGTCCCACGACTGATTGACTTTTACCATGAAAAAACCCACGTTTTTTCCACAAAGGTAAAAGTTCACTTATCATCACACGTATGATAATTTTGAAGCAAATATTTAGACAGTCCTACGACTGTAATTGACCTTTTCTATGAAAAACACACGTTTTTCACTCAAAGTTAAGGTTCACCTGTCATCACCCGTATAATACTTTTGATATAGATAATTATTTTAACAGTCCTACGACTGTAAATAATTTTTACCTTAAAACAAACTTTTTTCCACAAGGTTAACGTATGTTGCGCTATCAACAACAAATAATACCCGCGCCTATCGCCGGCGTCAATAAAAAAGTCCGATTAATCATAAAAATGCTAGCAAAGAAATAATCTCTATTTTAGGCAAAGTTTGCTATATACAAGGTGGACGAATTATGGTAATACACAATTATCATCTAAATGCGACTTTTTTATATATATATATCGTTTTAGTTTTTTCTAATATGGGTGAAATATGCATAAATGCATACAAATAAATAAATAAAAATAATAAATTATAGTAAATCAAATATTAATCTTTTAAAGGTTCTGAAGACGAATCATCATCGGAAAGATCAATTTCATCTGCTTCTTCAGGATCTAATGCGAGTCCTGATCGAAACATTGAAGTTCCAGTACAACTTAACCATACAGTCGATGCTCCTGATTCGAATATCCATGATGATATCAAAGCCTTACTAGGAGCCATTCCTAATAGTACCAATAAGGAAGGACCTGAACTTCATGAGGAAATTGTAACCAGATGGGATGGTGTCCTCAAAAAAGGCTTGGATAAAGAAAGCAGAACCGAACTAATGGGAAAATACCCAATATGTAAAAACTGCCCGTCTTTATATGGTCTAAAAATAAATGGTGAAATAGCTTCTGGATTATCAGACGATGTATCCAGACAAGACAGTTTTCTAGTTATGCTACAAAACTATATTGCATGCGCTATATCGGCAGTTGGTAACCCTCTTAATCAGATGATAATACAAGGGGATAAAAATAACCCATTATTAACCGTAATGGTAGACGTGGGAAAAATTCTCACAGACGTTCACCACTCTCTCTCATTACATAGAAGATTTTTATTAGCACCCAATATTAATCCAAGCTTAAAAAAGTGGTTACAAGAGGCCCCATTCGAGGGTTTTTTTATATGGCGAAAGTTTGTCGGAGAGAATAAAAACAGTTTTTTTACTGTTTAAGAAAGGTATTTTAATTGTGTATTGTGGGTGTAATTCAACGCAGGTTGGGGCTTTTGTCCACTGAGTAGTTAGTTTCACACAATATTGTTAATACCTGAAAATATATGAGAAAAAAAAAAGAATAAAAACAGGTCAAGCAATGAGGAAAATTTCAGGAGATATTTTAAAAAAGAAGAAAAACACTCATCCATCTACATCGTCTTTAAACTACAAGCGTCAAACTTCCAAAGTTCGTTTCAAACCGGGGGGAGGACAAACCAAGACGAGATCTCGCCATTACCAGGACAGAGCAGCCTATCATCGCAGTGTCTCAACACCTATGAACCCACAGAAGTACAGCAGACACCAACAACGCAGACAATAGAGGTAAACAACTCTCTTGTCGCCGGTAGACTTAAGTATTTTATAAAAAGTTGGAAAAAGTTATTTTGCAATGATCAACTCTTGAATTGGGTTTCTGGTTACAAGATACCTTTCACTAGGAAGCCCCGTCAAAATTACTTTCATATTAAAAAACATAATTCAAAAGAATATATCTTGAGGGTTTCTTGTGTCGTGCAGCCAAAATGAAACGCTCTCACAACGGTAAAAAATAATATATTTATTTAAAACAAAGAAGCAGAGGATATATCAGACTAGATGTTGTCGACGCGAAGCTTTGTTGGAGTGTGTGTCTTCTGCGCTGCGTCGTACTACTATATATTTTCTCCTTGGCGCCACCCTGACGGTTTCGGTGGATATTTCTAGAGTACCAGTTTGGGTGGTCATTCTTGGAAAGGACGGCTTCTGGTCACTGTCCCAGCTGGAGTTCATTGCCGAATCGTTCCGGCGCCACGATGGCGCTTCCTAAGTGGGTCGATACAAAATGTGGTGCAAGTGTATTTGGCCCACAGGTACCCCCTCGCCAATGATTGGGAATCATGAAATCTGCAGCCGGTCAGGGAAACGAACCTTTCTACCTGACCTAGTGGTAACTTCGGGTGGCACGGTTTTTAATGGCACGGAAGTTGACAAATTTAACGCACTTTTGTGGTCACTGGTATCCATCGCGTCACTTAAAATGTAGGCGGGTTTGACTCTGTCTATAGACACTTTCACTTCGCGACCACGCATTAGCACCGTAAATGTTTTGTTGTCGCGCTTGACCACTGTAAAGGGACCGTCATATGGATTCCGTAATTGGGTTTTTACACCATCCGCACGCACAAAGACTTGTTTAGTTGTCGCCAAGTCTTTAAAAACGAATGGCGTTTTCTCGCCATGGCGTTTCACTGCGGAAGGGCGTAGGCTCTCCATATGACGTCGTAGGTCCTGGACAAAGTCCGCTCCGGTGCTGGGCTCGTCGTCTGTCCTGCGGGAATGAAGGAATTCTCCAGGTAGGCGTAGATGTTGTCCGTACACCATCTCGGCCGCGGTAGCTTGGATGTTTTCTTTCCACGCCGAACGTATTCCCAAAAGCACAGTGGGAAGGACGCTGGTCCAACGCTCGTCTCGGTGGCATTTGATAGCTGCTTTAAATTGGCGGTGAAAACGCTCCACCATGCCATTTGCCGCGGGGTGATATGCAGTCGTTCGGAGATGAGTCGTACCTAATAAACTATTCAGACGTTTGAATAGGTGTGACTCGAACTGACGACCCAGATCGGTCGTTATTCGCTGGGGTGATCCGAATCTGCAGATCCAATTGGCGTATAAAGCGCGGGCGACAGTTTCTGCCTCCTGGTTCTCCAACGGAATTGCTTCTGGCCACCTGGTGAAACGGTCTACGCAGGTTAAACAGTAGCGGTAGCCCTCAGATGGCGGCATCACGACGATATCCACGTGGATATGTTCGAATCTCGTTGACGGCGGTTGAAATGAACCAGTCGGAGAAATCACGTGGCGCGTTACCTTTGCCCGCTGACATTCGACACAGCAGCGTGCCCAATGTCTGCTATCGCGCTTTATCGACGGCCAGACGAAACGTTGCGTCAGGAGCTTCACCGTAGCGTTGATACCGGGGTGCGAAAGACGGTGCACCGAATCAAAGACTATCCTGCGAAATGGCTTGGTGATGAACGGCCGGGCGGAATCCGTAGACATGTCACAAAATACTGACGCGTTCGTGTCAGGTATTTTGATCCGCTTTAGGATGAGGCCGTGTTGTCCGTTGACGTATGCGCCGATTTCGTCGTCTGTTTGTTGTGAGGCAGCGAGCGCCTCGTAGTCTAAAGTCGCGCTTATCTCGTTCACCTAGACAACGCATCCGCTACCACGTTTTCGCGACCAGCCACGTGACGGATGTCGGTCGTGAACTGGCTAATAAAGTCTAGATAGCGGAACTGTCGCGGTGTGCACTGACTCGACTTTTTCGCGAAGGCATATGTTAGAGGCTTGTGGTCGGTGTAAATGACGAATGTTCTTGCCTCTATCATATGCCGGAAGTACTTTACTGCTTCATAAATCGCTAAAAGTTCGCGATCGTAAGCAGAGTATTTGCATTGAGCCGGGTTGAGTTTTTCGAAAAGTACCTAGCGGCTCCCAGTTGTCCTCACTATTTTGTTGTAAAACTGCACCAACTGCAAAATCTGAGGCGTCACACACTAGAGTAATCTGCGCATTTACTTCGGGATGCGCAAGTAAAGCTGCACGTGCTAAACTCGATTTAGCGGCATCAAAAGCACTTGTCGCGGTTTCCGTCAATTTATTGCTGCGTTAGCTTTGTTGGTCCCTTTTAGCAGGTCATTTAAGGGCGCTTGGACACCTGCTGCGTTGGGCACAAACCGACGGTAAAAGTTTAGGGCACCAAGAAACTGCCGTAATTGTTTTATTGTCGTAGGCAGCGGGTAGTCTTTTATTGCCTCGACTTTTTCAGGGAGCGGACGCGTGCCGTCACTGTTTACTAGGTAACCGAGGAATTTCACCTGATTTTGTCCGAAAACGCACTTGCCGGGATTTACAACCACGCCGTAGTTTCGCAATCGTTGAAACAACACTTCCAGGTGACGCAGGTGTTCCTCTTCGGACGATGAAGCTACGATGATGTCATCGATGTATGCATAACAGAAATCCAGGTCTCGTAATACTTCGTCGATGAATCGCTGGAAGGTCTGGGCCGCATTGCGTAAACCAAACGTCATTCGCGTAAACTCGAACATACCGAAAGGTGTTGTTATCGCGGTCTTGGAAATATCCTCTTCTGCAACGGGGATTTGATGAAATGCGCGAATCAGGTCGATGGTCGAAAATATTTTCCTACCTCGAAGTGATTGCGCGAAATCCTGAATGTGACGCACAGGGTAAAGGTCGGGACGCGTTCTCGCGTTAAGTCTGCGATAATCACCACACGGTCGCCATTCTTCACCCTTTTTTGGCACGAGATGTAAGGGTGACGCCCACGCACTGCTTGACGGACGAGCGATGCCTAATCTGAGCAAAGCGTCGAATTCTTTTTTCGCTGCTCGTAATTTGTCAGGCGCTAGTCTACGCGGTTTTTCAGCAACAGGGGGGACCAGGTGTCGTTTCGATGTAGTGCCTGGTTTGATGCTGCACAGCCGCGGAAGGAGCTGCAGGACGCGTAATGTCCGAATATTTCTTGAGCAGGCTGTGAAACACGGATTCCCCGCAAATTGTCCTAATCGAGGATGGCGCAGAACCCACGAGTTGACCTGGAGACGTAAGTCGCGTAGTCTCATCAAGTAACCTTTATTGCGCACATCCACAAGTAGTCCATAAAAGGATAAAGTCTGCTCCAATTATGGGTTTCGACACATCCGCGATGACAAATTGCCAAGTAAAACAACGACGCAACCGGAGGTTTAAAGTCATTGTCACTGTGCCGTACGTAGCAATTGCAGTTCCGTTCGCCGCGGTGAGTTCATATGCCGATTTTGATCGCGATTCTTTGACTAGTGAGCGCGGATATACACAAAGGTCAGCACCCGTATCGACGAGAAACTGGACCTTAGAGTACGTATCCGTAACGTACAAACGGCGCGGAATCGGGCACGCGTCGACGTTCGCCATCACCGACTGCCCGTCGCGTTTCCCGAACGATACGCGCACGGTTCGCGACACTCGCGGGCGCGGTCACCAAAACGTTGGTGATACCAACACTGATCGCTATCACTATCGCGGCTCCGCGAACGGCCTCGTGAACGCGACCTAGTAGTCCTCGTTGTCGGTCGTCGCGGTTCACTCTTTGTGAAGTGCTTAGCCATTGCCTGTGACATCTCTAAAAGCTGTTGTTCGATGCGAGCAAACCTGTCGTCCTTAGATGTAGATCTGGCTACTTCCTGGAGTGCTGAACCGGGCATCACCGTCTCCATAACAGCGTCGGCCAGCTCCGCTACGTCGTCCAACGCGGCAGTCTTCTGGGTCGCGAGAATTGCCTGTACATTAGACGGCAGGCGTCCTGTCCATAGGGTACGTAGGAGCGACTCGGAGACACTTGCCCCAGCTAACGCCCTTAAGCGGCGTAAGAATTGCGATGGTTTTGAATCCCCCATCTCTTCGCGCTCTAGAAGCCGCCGCGTCTTTTGCTCCTGAGACGTGCTTAGTCGACTTATTAAAGCTGCCCTAAGCGCGGAATAAGGTTTATCCTGGGGTGGATTCATCACCAGGTCGCGCACTTCGCTCATCACACTTCTGTCCAGAGCAGTAACGAGGTAATTGAATTTTGTCTCTTCACTGGTCACTCGCGCCAAACGAAAACTTCGGTCCACTACCTGAAGCCACATTTCTGCATCGTCCGAAATGAATGGTGGAAGTTTCACTGCGACGTGGTTCACTTCCGTCGCGGTAGGGTTTGCGACGCGGTTTTCCTCGTTGAGACTCATTTTGCTTCGCGGCGTTGCACCCAATTAAAACCACTCTAATTTAGAAAAAAAAGAAATCGCGTACTTTCACTAAATTACGTTTGAAGATCACGTCGGGGTCACCACTTGAGGGTTTCTTGTGTCGTGCAGCCAAAATGAAACGCTCTCACAACGGTAAAAATAATATATTTATTTAAAACAAAGAAGCAGAGGATATATCAGACTAGATGTTGTCGACGCGAAGCTTTGTTGGAGTGTGTGTCTTCTGCGCTGCGTCGTACTACTATATATTTTCTCCTTGGCGCCACCCTGACGGTTTCGGTGGATATTTCTAGAGTACCAGTTTGGGTGGTCGTTCTTGGAAAGGACGGCTTCTGGTCACTGTCCCAGCTGGAGTTCATTGCCGAATCGTTCCGGCGCCACGATGGCGCTTCCTAAGTGGGTCGATACAAAATGTGGTGCAAGTGTATTTGGCCCACAATCTTAATAAAAGAGTGTTTACTTAAACTGAGTAATTTACGAGTAGTGGAACTATCTAAAAGAACGAAACATGATTTTTACTCATCTTATTTTGTAACTCCTAAAAGTACTGGCACTTACAGATTTATTTTGAACCTTAAACGATTAAACAAATACATATCACCTCCTCACTTTAAAATGGAGGATTACAGAACAGTCATAAAATTGATGTATCCCAATTGTTTTTTCACTTCTTTTGACTTAAAAGATGCTTACTATTTGCTTCCTATTCATGAAAGACACAAGAAATATTTAAAATTTATATTCGATAATAAAGTATGGCAGTTCAACTGCTTACCGTTTGGCCTCTCTTCCGCTCCCTTCGTTTTTACAAAATTATTGAAACCAATGTTAAAAATGCTTCGTACGCAAGGCATAATATTAATCGCATATTTAGACGACATTTTAATAATAGCCAAATCATTAACAGAAAGCGCGCGTCACACAAAAATCGTAGAAAGCGAATTATTAAAACTGGGTTTTCTTTTCAACACAGAAAAAAGTATTACGGTTCCTTCTAAAAAATGTAAATTTTTGGGTTTTTTATTCGATTCAGAAAAAATGATAATGACCTTACCAAACGAAAAAATTGCATTAATCTTAAAAAACACCATAAAAATGTCGTTAAAAAATCAGTGCAGAATTCGAGACTTTGCAAAATACATTGGCCAATTAACTGCCGCGTGCCCGGCAATTGACTATAGTTGGCTTTACACAAAAGATTTTGAAATGTTAAAATCACACGAATTAAGAAAAAACAACTATAATTTTGACGCTACAATGAAAATTTCTAATACATTACGGAGTAAATTTGATTGGTGGATTAATAACATAAAGTCGGGTTATAGAAATATATCGAGAAATCCAGCTAAATCATTTGAAATATTTTCTGACGCCAGTTTGTCAGGTTGGGGTGCTTTCGCTAATGGGGAAAAAATTCATGGGTTCTGGAATAAAGATGAAAGTCAAACGAATATACATCACTTAGAACTATTAGCTGCATTTAATGGTTTAAAATCTTTTGCAAAAATTTAACAAATTGTCAAATTCTCTTAAGAATGGATAATACCACGGCAATTGCATACATTAACAAAATGGGAGGAACAAAATTTAAATCACTCAATAAAATGGCATTTAATATCTGGGAATGGTGTCAAGAAAGAAACAATTTTATATATGCATCCTATATAAATACTAAAAGTAACACCATAGCAGATGCGGAATCTAGATCTGAATCCATTAGTACAGAATACGAGTTAAACGATATATATTTTCACCAAATTTGTAAACGCTTCGGGCAACCACAAATTGATCTTTTTGCTACACAACTAAACACAAAATGTAAACACTATGTCTCCTGGCATAAAGACCCAGACTCTCTAGCAGTTGATGCGTTTACAATAAGTTGGGAAAGTATATATTTTTACGCCTTCCCTCCGTTTGCAATAATAACAAAAACATTACAAAAAATTATACAAGAAGAAGCTGAGGGCATTCTAGTTGTACCCCATTGGCCATCACAGCCGTGGTACCCGCTATTTATAAAAATTCTATCTAAAAAACCACTTGTCTTTAAACCAAACTCACAGCTACTTTTTCCCCATTTAGAGATCAGCATCCTTTGTGGAGATCGCTTTCCCTGGTGGCAGGCAATGTGTCAGGCAAGCTCTTCTCTACAACAGCGTACCAGAAACGGGAATAGAACATATACTGAATTCTATCGGGGAAAAAACATTTTCACAATATACGTCATACTGGAAGAAATGGTGGGAATTTTGCATTTTACGAAAGGTAGATCCGTACAAATATAACTTGAACAATCTAATGATATTCTTAAATAATATTTTCGAATCAGGGTCATCCTATTCAACAATTAATGCATATAAATCAGCATTAGCTTTTATATTCAAGATTCCAGAAAGTGACAACACCTGGCTTAAAAGGTATTTAAAGGTATATATAATAAAAGACCTAGTGCTCCAAAGTATCAAGCTACATGGGATCCTCATGCTGTTTTGAAATATTTAGAGAAACTCTTCCCATTAGAAAACCTCTCTTTATATCAAATGTCCTTAAAATTAGTAACCCTTCTAGCACTAACAACAGGGCACAGAATGCAGACTTTCGCTCAAATTACCGTTCCAAACATAAATATATTACCAGATTCTGTTACTATCAAAATAACAGACAGAATAAAAACCTCAGGAATAAACAAATATCAGCCATTGCTGGTTTTCCTATTTTTAAAGATAAACCTGAGCTATGTGTAGCAAATACTATCAAATCCTATTTAAATAAAACAAAAAATCTTAGATCTAAAAATGTTACTAAATTAATTCTAACTTACAAGAATCCACACAATCCAGCAACATCTCAAACAATTAGTCGTTGGTTGAAATTTGTCTTAAGGGAATGTGGTATTGATATAAGTATATATGGTGCTTATAGCACTCGACATGCCTCCACATCCGCAGCGTTGCGAGGAGGAGCAACTGTCGAAACGATACGAAAATCCGCGGGTTGGTCAAATAAATCAGAAACATTTAACTTGTTCTATAACAGACCGTTAACGGAGCCTATAACGTTCATACAGGGAGTTCTAAAAGGTTCAAATATTTTGTAGGTTAAATAACTGCAAATATATATATATTTTTTTGTTTTCCCTATATATGTATGTATGTATATATGCGTACACATTTTATGGACGCATTGCTGTAGATTGTTATATATTATCTTGATGTAATTGTTATTATTACTAATGTTAATTTATATATATATATATATATATATATTATTTAAATTAATTAATTTATAATTATAATACATATAATAAATTCCTTCTAAGGAACAAAAACAGTTCGCTTTTATGTTCTTTAAACATCTACATGTGTTATGTAATCATAGAGGAGGAGATTGCGAAATATAATTGAAAAATTAATCGACTTACCTGGGAAGATTAATTGAAATTATATGAACAATCTCCTCCGAATATGATTACATACCCACCCATATCCCTTTAGTTTAGCAACCCTTCTTACAGCGAACTGTACGTCAGAAATGAAGTGATTCACAATCGCCTATCTCCTATAGCGGAAGTATGTATGTACGCAGGGAACCAAAAAATTCTTTACTGTGAACTTGTGGCTTCAACTCCAAGGAAGTGGAAACTACATGTGTTATGTAATCATATTCGGAGGAGATTGTTCATATAATTTCAATTAATCTTCCCAGGTAAGTCGATTAATTTTTCAATTTTTATTCATTTGATGAGTTAGAAGCAATAAAGGCAGATGGTTTCACTTTACAGTTTGAACAATTATCATCAAATCGTGTGATTAAGATAGTGAAAGATGACAGTAACGTTTACTTGGGATTCGAAACAATCTGTAGACTTTGGGAAATATTACCACTAGTAAAATACCAAATTGGAATATTGAGAAGTCATCAGTTTGATATATATTTCAAGGTACTGACAGATGGTTTTATAAAACAAAAGGGGAATGTTTTTTCCAATGCTTTAAATGTAATACAACCACATCAATACAACAACAGTGAAAATATTGCTATGGTGTTGGAACTATTGTATATTTATCCAGAAATATTTGAAACCGAATGTGTCAGCAAGAAAGAAAGATAGAACTGAATTCAAGCAAAATGTTTCTGTATTAGGTTTACAACATAATAGATGTAAAAATATATAATGATATATTTGTATAATATTTTTCTTTTATGAAATAAAAATACATATTATAAATACAGTGTTTTATTTAAACTTAAAAAAAAAATAATTATAACAATTGGTTTTTAGTAATCCAAGAATTGTATTTTTTATCTAGACCAAGCCACTTAATGAACAGTTTATTCCCCTTTTTGAGAAGAACTTTTTCTACCAGATAGATATTTGGGTGTTGGGCTTTCTGCAATTCTTCGGAATAAAACGCACCTTGAATGTGTTCCTTGTTTTGATCTTCCAAGAGATAAGTTGTTGGATTAGTAGCGTTAACTTTTCTTATTTTAAAGATTTCGTTACTCCAAGAAGGGACGTATCCTTTGGTGAATGCTTCTCTGTATTTAGATATTCTAATATGGTCACCTTTTTTAAACTTTGGTGGTGAAGGATCCACTGTTTTTATGTGGCTGTAAACTGTTTGTAATAATGTTTTTGCGTTTATACTATTTACTTGTGAAGGTTTCAGACCGTGAGTGCTATGGGGAGTATTGTTGTACTGGCTTACGATATCTTGTAAGATGGGTAACCATTTGTAACTTCCTTGTAGACTAAACCTTTTCCACATTATGTTTTTTAAGGTACGATTAACTCTTTCCACTATACTAGCTTTTAAACTAGAGTAGGTACTGTAATGGTTAAATTTTTTCATCAGCTCCTGGAACTCTTTGTTATAAAATTCCTTGCCCATATCCGTTTGACAATTTTGTGGCTTAATTTTCATTTGCATAATAATCTGCAACATACCATTTGCCACTTCTTTTGCAGTTTTTCATTTAACTGGTTCTACCCATACAAACTTGCTAAATACATTTATAACTACAAGTAAGTATCGATATCCTCTATTTATTTTAGCATATGGTATTAGCTCGAATAAGTCCGCCTGTATCAAGTCATTTAGTCCCTTGACAATAACACGTCGTCTTCGAAATTTCCTTCTAGCTGGTCTATGTATTTCATTTACTATCTGTTCTTTTACACTAGTCATTTTTTTCTATAGAACACTGCAAAACGATTTCTGCGTACAAAGATAGTTGTCCTGCTACAGTTATAAAGTGTAGTTTATCTTCTTTATTTATAGTATGCCCAACAAGATCACTTGACTTAACAGCCTTACCAAAATTAAGAAATACTTCACAGTCTGCTGGTAAAATGTCTAGATGTTCTACTTTTCCAGATACGGGGAAGGTGTACTCGTCTTTTTGATTTTCCAAAATATAACACATTTTTGATTTTTTCATAGAACCAGTTATTTTTATAATACATTTACTGTGATGTGACGAAGGTTCACAAATGTAAAATGGAAATGACTTCGGGGAAGATGTTAAAGTTGATGAATCATAAGACATAGGTCTATTCCTTAACATATGTCGACCAAATTTATCAATAGGCATGTTTTTCAAACAACAGTTTACAACTGAATGAGGTTTAATTTAGTATAATCTCTACTTTATTATTTTCAATTCTCTTAACTGTTGAAAAATTGATTGTATTTCATTAGTATGTGAATTATTTCCAGCCATTTGTGAAGCTATTAGTAAACGTAATCTATCAATTAACTCATTAGGGTCGTCAAAGTAAACATAATCAATTTTGTTATTACTTAAATCTAATAGTCCTCCTTTGGTGTACTGTTTCAAAGACTGTGTTCTGCGCAATGGTCTGGCAGGAGGGGGAGGCTTAGCGAATGGTTTTGAATTAGAAGACATATTAGTCTTTAATATTCCTTTCCTAATCAAATAGGGTTTGATTATATTTCGATATTTGTCACTTTACGATCCTTGTATTTGTTCTTCAGAGTTAAAGTGCCTTCGATAAGCATTGAACCGATTTAAAATATCCATATAATTATCCAAATCAGATTGTTTGTATCCCACAGGTTCTTTTTTAAAGAGTAGCTCGTAAAGACCTGGTGTTCCAATATACGTTAAACCATTTACTTTAATATCATTTCCCACAATCTCTAAATTAGACCCTACAATTTTAAATTTTTCCGTATCTATATCATGCTTTACTCCATATTGTCTATCATTCTCAGTTTCATCACCTCTCACAGATAAATCAATATATTGTCTCGGTAAAGTATCGTATGAATCTAAATAATCTTCATAGGCTTTGGTTTTTGAAAGCTCTTGAAGAAAAACTCGACTTCTTCCAACTCCCTCATCAATAAGACTATGAATGCTTTGCTCACTAGACTCTTCAGTTCTCGGTTCGAGCTGGAAAGTATCTTCCAAGAAGCTAGGCATTGTCATGGGCAGTGAAGGCAAATATTTACCATAGGGATTAATGTTCGACCTTTTTGGTGTAGAAGTTGGCGTAGAAGATGACGTGTTGGATTTGATTTCAGTCGGTTCTTGTTTAACCACCACATCCGTTTTAATGGTGGACAATAGTTTTTGCAACGGTTCCGTTATAGGTTTGTAACCCTTTTCCAGTTGAGACTGTGATTGAGCTAGATCGGATTTTAGACTTTGATATTTTTGTCTAACGGATTTTCTGGTTTTCACCAGTTGTTTTGCCAATTCTTTATTCATGGTTGGTACACTAATGAGGTGCATATGTAACCACATTATTATTTATACTCTAAGGAATGATGAAAGTGTCAAATCCTTTTCTATAACGTCCAGATGTTACAGAGCAATCTTTATCGATAACGAGAAATCCATATTTATCTTTCCAACACTCATTACATATAACCTTGAATTGCTGAAAAGACATACACATTGACGTGATCATCGTAAATATGTTTTAAATTAGTGGCGTCTTGTTTGAACAGAACTATGAAATTGGAATTGTCTCTTATTAATTGTTTTGGAATCGAGGAATATGTTTGGCATAAATAGAAACAATCGGTGTATCTATGTCGCCCGAAGCAAAAATAATCTCTTATAATACTCTGACTGCTGCAAACCACATCGTCAAAAATTATAACAGAATTGGGTTTTATCTCACTTGGAGGAATTACATCATTGCCATCTTGGTACTCGAAATATCCAATCTCTTTTATAGGTTCCAAAAGCTGTTTTAAATATTCGTATTTAGGTTGATACAAGGATTTTGAGTACAAGTAAACATTTTCAAATCGCAAACCATTGGGATGTTCAAGTAAAGTTATTAATACATTAGTCTTCCCGCAACCAGAAGCACCGACTATCAGCCCTCGTTTAGATAGACCTCCAAGAAGTGGACCGTGTTTTTGAAATGTATCGACTAAAACATCATCATGATTAACAACAGGTAGTGAAATGTTCTGTTTTTCGATCCTCATGCTTACAACAAATCTGAAGAAGTACTATGAGCTGAAACATCTGCAAAGTATTTATATGAAGAAGAATTGACAAATAATTCAGTTATACTGAGACGTCACGTCAGAACATATATAAATGTTTGTACACAATTCATCTGTAGTTAATCGAAAGCGAAAAGGTGTAAAGAAAGGTTCTGGGATTTTGAACACAGCAATAAATAAGCTACCTTTCGAACTACACATTCCAGGCTACAGTTTTTGTGGACCCGGCACAAAATTGGAAAAAAGACTTGCTAGAGGTGATCAAGGAATCAATCCTCTGGATAGAGCTTGTCTTTCCCATGATAAGGTGCATCATCAGCATACCGATTTAGAACATCGACAGGAGGCAGATAAGGAAATGGCGGAAAAGGCATATCAACGGTTCAAAGCTTCCGACGCAACACTTGGAGAAAAAATTGCTGCATTAGGTGTTACAGCAGCCATGAAAGCTAAAACTAAGCTAGGAATGGGGTTGCGTCAAAAAAGGGCAACTAAACGCAAACGAGGTCAGGGTCTCCGGAAAGGTCCTCTTAGTTTTAATCAAGCATTGCAAAGAGCTCGACAAGGAATACGAAATAAACCACATGTTAACCTTATTGACATGGCAAAGCAGGCTCTGACATCAATCGGTACCAAAAATATATCTAACCCTAAAAAAAGAATATTCCAATCCCCAAAACTGGTGGATTTCTTCCTCTTATCCCCCTATTCGCTGCATTAGGTGCACTGGGAAGCATAGGAGGTGGAGCAGCAGGAATAGTGAAAGCTGTGAATGATGCTAAAGCTGCCAAAGAAAAATTAGAAGAGGAAAAACGACATAACTTAGCATTGAAACGAACCGCTATTGGAAAAGGATTGTATTTGCGTCCTTACAAAAAGGGGATGGGCTTGTGTCTGATGACAAAAAACTTCCAGTAAGGTTACCTCGCCGCGCATTGACTAACATAGATCTGATGAAATATGCCAAAAAACTACATATTCCAAATTTCTGAGGAGTGTTTATGAAAGATAATTTACCATCAAAAATTCGAAAAAATGAATGTGGTATTGTCAATTTAGATATTACCTCTGGACCAGGTACAGTGAGTACCTGGGACGGCATATGTAAAGAAAAACAGCAGCATTGTATATTTTGATAGTTATGGAAACTTGAGACCTCCGAATGCTCTGACAAAATATTTCTATAGCGATGGTAGCTTAAACAAAATAAGTTATAATCTAGACAAATATCAGCGAGACAATGTGGTAAACTGTGGGCAGCTCTCGTTGAAATTTTTATATAATATGTGCATCTAACAAAAAAGTTACTTATTTTAAAGAAAGTTTTAAACCGTGTAACATGTCTTCGACATTTTCACTATCTGGGAATACGTCCATTTTAAGCTCAGACTTCAATCCACCTATATATCTAGATGAAGACTCTGAATATGTGATAGGGTTAACAAATTTTGAAACCTTCAATGTCATCCCGAATATTGATGAAACAAACAACACATTCACATATGGTAATAGGATATTAACAATTCCTATTGGTGCTTATGAGATTACCGATCTAAATAGTTATATACAGAGAAACATACCATCCACAAATCAAATTTGTATTGTCGCTAATCGAAATACCTCAACTGTTACAATTAGAACAAATGTCGATATAGATTTTACATCTGATAATTCGATAGGATCTCTTCTAGGGTTTAATAAAAGGATTCTTAAAGCCAATCAACTAAACGAGTCAGATTTCCCCGTACAAATAATCAAAGTTAATGCCATATGCATAGACTGCAACTTAGCAGTTGGTTCTTATTCTAATGGAAAGCCTGTCCACATCATTCACCAGTTTTTTCCCGTTGTTGCATCCGGTTATAAAGTGGTGGAGTCACCTTTAAATATATTATATTTCCCTGTGACCGTCAGAACGATTAGTAACATCACTGTAAGAATACTTGACCAGGACGGAAATCTTAAAAATTTTCGAAAGGAAACTATTACAGTTAGACTACATCTTAAACAACTGTAAAAGATGGTATTACTTACAAAATCTTTGGACAAAATCTTGTAATAAAAGAAGATCCAAGAACCAATGTTCAGTTAGTTCGAGAAGAAACGTTATTAAAGTAACACGTGAAAATAAGAGATTTTTAAAGGCACTTGGCTGTGAAGTACTCGTATAATGGATATCCTAAACGTTAAGCAAGAGCCTCTTGTTGACAATTCCATTGTCGACTTTGAGTATCATAATTACCAACCCTCCGTAACCGCTAAATTTGACTACAATGATGAGATTAGAATGGGAATTCCAGAGCTTGATGCTTATACACTACCATGTGAGAGCATGCTGTACTTGGAGGGAGCGTTTACTAAGGAAGATGGAAAACCTGTTACTGAATTAAAACTGATAAATAATGCCTTCAGTTTTATTTTTAGAGAAATTCGATATGAAATGAATGGTGTTATTATTGATTCTGTTCGAAATGTAGGGGAACCCTTAAGGGGAAAGCGAAAGTGTCAAACTGCAAAATGCGGGATGGTTTCCTAATGAAAGCTTAATACCTAATACGGGCAAATTTAATGTATACATTCCACTGAAGATGTTGATGGGCTTTTTTGAAGACTACAAAAAATCATATTGAATATGAAACAGAAATTGGTTCTGATTCGAAATAATAATGATGTAGATGCAGTAACGGCAAAAACCGGCACTGAGCAACAAAAAATTAATACAGAAAAGATCTACTGGAGGGTTCCCCACGTATCTGTTGGAATTCCTCAACAACTAGAGCTGACAAAAATTTTAGATGATAATGAGGACATATTGATGCCGTTTAGAAGTTGGGAACTGGTAGAGTATCCTTCCCTTGCCGAAACTACCATGCATACTTGGCCTGTGAAAACTGCTACTAAACTCGAAACTCCACGCCATATAATTGTGTAATTGCAAACATATAAGAAAAACAAAGTTACATCTAATATGAGTAAATTTGATAATTGTAACCTTACGAATATACGAGTTTTTTAAAATTCTGAAAGACGTCCTTACAATGACCTATTTCTTGACTTTAAAAACAATAAGTACGCAACATTATATGACATGTATACAAAATTTCAACATTCTTATTATGAAACAGGGAATACACCAATATTTAATCTCGACGAATTCAAGGCGATTGCGCCTATTGCGCACATCGACTGATCACATCAAAAGGTCATCATCAAAAGTCATCATCTGTAGTAGTACGGCTCGAAATGGAACCAAGGGAAAATATACCCAAAGACACTGCAGCATATTGTTTAATTTTATATGACCGTTTGTTTCGATATAATCTCCTAACCAAAATTGTCAGACAGGTCTAAGCTAATTAAGAGCACAAGACATATAAAAACCGTTTAGTTTATCATGAAATCCAAGTATAGAAAGACTTTGCAAAAACATATAATAAAACTCAGAAATTTAAGAAAACTGATTGAAGCATACAGTTTAAGAATTAGTGTAACAGGAAAATTAGCAAACTTAAAAATATGCCATTAGTTATAGACATTCAAGGAATTAAGGTAGATAAACACAAGTTTATTGTTAAAGAGATGGCAGCGTATAATGGTTCCAAAATATCCCATTATGTTTTTAAACCGCCATTTCCTAAAAAGCATCTACCACCAGACTTAGAAAAGCAAGATACATGGCTAATTAATAACTATAATTGCATAAATTGGAATGAAGGATACATTCCATATTACAATTTTGCAAACATTATTCGGGAGCTAACTGCACATGAAGAGGCAATATACGTGAAACCCTGTATATGAGCTACAAGACCATCCACCTGTTCCATTTAAAGAACCACGATGTTTTTACCATATAAAACCAAAGTCTATTTGTTCTCTTACCAATGTATATTTTCTTTACGAAAATTGTGTTATAATTTTTTACAATAAAAAATAAAAAATATTTTTAATGTGTTTTATTAACAGAACTTATTTAAACAAATTTCAGAAACCAGACCCCAACACCGGATATTGTCTAGACGCCAGGTGGCGTTTACACCGGATGCTGTCTAGACGCCAGGTGTTTTCGATAGATGTTAACATCAGAAAAGGTGGGGGATAAAGTATAAAATTGACTTGATGTGTAGTTAAATATTATTTGTAACTTTAACAATGAAGTGTGAACATTGTGAAAAGAACTTTGTCAATAAATTTAACTTACTGAGACATATTAGTAAGTCATGCCCAATTCTTCAACATAAAACTGTACCGTCGTCGAGCAAGAAACAGTGTGAATACTGCAAAAACAGCTTTTCTAAGAAAAGCAATTTAGACCGTCATATTAAATTATGTCGAGTTCTACAACAAAAAAATGTGCCTTCGTCAAGCAAGAAACAGTGCGAACACTGCAAAAACAATTTTTCTACCAAAGGCAATTTAGACCGTCATATTAAGTCATGTCTGAAGAGAAAAAGTGTTGATATGCCTGTAGTTCCCGGTCCATCCAAAAAACAAAAAGTGTCCATTGATAAAAAACGAATTGATCGGCCACTTACTACTATGAGAGATGGTGTGTGTAAAGTGCATAGTGCTTTCTCCAGCAGAATAGCAAGTTTTCGGTTCACAAGCCCTAACATCCATATTGATTATAAGGACTTTTTTGAAGAAATTAAACAGAAAGTGCTTGACATTATTAATGAACATTTACAAAAACATAAGGCTCTCAAGATAAACTTTGAGGTGTTTGGACTTTACATTATCGCTGAAAAGGAGATGTATGAAATAAAATCATTTAACATCAAAAATAAAATTAGTACAGAAGCAACAGAACTACAAATAATGTTTGAAGAGTTTATAGAAGAAATACATCTCAAGCATCCCAGTTTCAGGAGAGGCTTTCCGGGTGGGCATTAAAGGAAGTAAAGTTTCTTGATGTGAACATAAACAAATATACACCGCTTTCGGCATCTTCATATATTAAACTACCTACATACATTGCAAAGAAAAAAGGAGGTATATTGAATATTGAAAACAATGATAATGCTTGCAAACACGGAATTCCAGGAAACAACTACTCTGCGGGCTAATGCCCTGACCAGCATTGAATTGCTGAATGATAATGCTTGTTTTGCATGGTCCATTAATGCAGCAATATTTCTCCACAAGGTGATCCAACAAAAACAAGTTGTTCGTACCCACATTACGACACTTTATTAAATTTTAGTGGTATGGAGTTTCCTATGAAGCTGAAGGACATTCCTAAATTTGAAAAGCTTAATAATATTTCCATCAATGTATTTGGAATTGAATCCGAATTTAGAGATGGTAAAATTCATACTGAGGTAGTTGGACCTTTACATTTTACATCAAACCGACAAGCTACACATATCAATTTATTACTTTTATCTGATACAACTGTAGGTATAAATCACTACTGCCTAATAACCAACTTGTCAAAACTGGTATCAAAACAGAAATCAAGATGAAATGGTTGTGTGCATATCTGTGATGGGTGTCTTCAATCGTTTAGAACAATGCAGCAACTGAAAGCACATGAAGAAAATGATTGTAACCATGCTTGTACAAAGATACCAACAACCGATTTAAAAGTAAATAAGTATGGTGAATCCATTCCTGAAAATATCCTAAAATTCGAAAATTTTGAGAGACGACTACCAATACCATTCGTTATTTATGCCGATTTTGAGAGTTTGTTAAAACCCATCGATCATAATGAGCCTTGCGATGACAAACCATTCACAGTTCAAACAAGTGAACATGTGCCATACTCTTTTGCTTTCTATGTGAAGTGCAATTTTGATGACCAGTACTCAAGGTTTGAAACGTACCGAGGGTCCAATGCTGCAGAAGTATTTATTCAAAAATTGGATAAAGTCGCTATGGATTTATATAACAATCACTTAAGACATGTCAAAGAAATGCTTCCTCTTACTAATGAAGAGAGAAAATGGCTTATGATACAGCAACATACTGTCATATTTGCAATAAACCATTTATGCCCTCGGATATAAAAGCACGGGATCATTCCTGTTTAACCGGAAGATTCAATTTTGCAAACACATTCTGTTTGTAACTTGAACTACAAAGTTCCAAAATTCATACCAGTTTTCTTCCACAACCTCAACTATGATGCCTCGCTTTTCATTAAGAAATTGGCTACCAAGAATGAAAACATTTATGTTATTGCTAAAAACAAAGAAAAGTACATCTCATTTTCCAAGTCTATCCTTGTGGAGAAATTTGGAGATCCAAAGAAGCCAGATACATACTTGAGATTGAAATTTGTGGATTCTTTTCGATTTCTGTCCAAGTCCCTAGACAAATTAAGCCAAACTCTGGAATCCCATCAGTGTGTTGAGACCCGAAGATATTTTCCAGACAAAGACAAGTTTAAATTAATCCGGCGGCAAGGGGTCTTTCCTTACAGTTATGTGAACTCCTTTGAAAAATTGGAAGAAACTACATTACCGCCGAAAGAAAATTTTATATTGATTTGACTAATGAGGCTCTTTCTGATGAAGATTATAACAGAGCCAAAGATGTATGGACAACCTTCAATTGTAAAACTTTAGGAGAATATGCAGATCTTTATCTAAAATCAGATGTCCTGTTACTAGCTGATGTATTCGAGAATTTTAGAAAAGTGTGTTTGGAGCAATACAAATTGGATCCGGCTCATTACTTGACAGCACCTTCATTGAGCTGGGTGCAATGTTGTTTTATACTGGGGTTAGGTTATAGATACTTTACATTTCTTTCGGAAATCAATTCGTGGCGGTGTATCTCAATGTATTAAGAGGAAATCTGAGGCAAATAATAAATTTTTACCTAACTACGACCCTACAAAACCAACCAATCATATATCATGTATCTGGATGCTACCAACTTGTACGGAGCAGCAATGAAAAACTACCTACCTACTGGCGATTTCAGATGGATGAAAAGCAATGAAATTGAAAATTTTGATTGTTCCACCATTCCGACCTTTCAGCTAAAGGTTATGTTTTAGAAGTAGACTTGGAATATCCATCAAACCTCCATGACAAACACAACGATCTACCTTTTTGTCCAGAACAAATGGTTCCACCAAAATCCAAAATTTCAAAATTAATTCCGAACTTGTATGATAAACATAATTATGTCATACACTACAAAACGCTGAAACAGTGTTTAAAATATGGACTTAAATTAAGAAAAATATATAGGATCTTGGAATTTCCTCAATCAGCGTGGTTAGCCCCTTACATAGATTTAAACACAAAACTTAGAAATTCTGGTAAGGGAGAATTTGAAAAGGACCTCTTCAAATTAATGATAAATTCAATTTTTGGAAAAACGATAGAAAATGTTGATAATAGACAAAATATTAAGATATGCTCACGCTGGGAGAACAAGACTAAGCGATTGGGTGCGAGGGCTTTAATAGCAATACCACATTTCAAAACATGCTCTATATTTGATAAGAATCTGATAGCAGTGCACTTGGAGAAAGTTAAAACAGTATATGATAAACCACTTTATGTAGGCTTCTCAATTTTGGATATCTCAAAAACTATTGTAAGCACCCTGACATGATTTCTGTTCACACCCTGTACATAGGCTCCGATATTGACGGTGATATCACGCTTCTTATACATGATGCTGATGGAGCTATTTAACTGTTTACATTTTAGGGTTTGTTTATAGTTTAGAGTAGAAAGAAATGTCGGCCTGGCCACTCGCAACGAGACGAGGGCCAGTTAGTCTACTTGTACCACTTGATTGTTAACACTTCGTTTATGATATCATTATAGTTTGTTATTCGAATAACTTGTTTTATTCTCTACCATTGAGCTTTCAGTTCAGGTGTGGGGTGGTACACGTGCCACGGTTTTATTTTGTGTGTAAATTAAAAGTAAAAACAATGTTATGATGCAACATACATCGGAACGTGAGGCGGAAAGTGATCATAGTGACGGTGGAAGTTCGACGCAAAAGTCGCCGAAAAGAGACGCTAGTGCTGACCGCCAACCGCGGACGACGCCGCAGCAATCTAGATCTCAGACGCGTTCGTCGGATGGAGAACGCAAAAGGGCGACAAAACGATTTTCGAAAAAAAAAAGTGAACGCGTCGCCACGACGTAAAACGTTACGTATGGAAGAAGAAACTCATTGGTTAACACGCTTAGAGTTATTAGTTGAGACACTCGTTCGCACAAAAAGATCTAGTGTTTCTGAAAATTCTGGTAAACATGGGAGCAACTTTATGAAAGAGACAAAAATAATTCCACGTGAAAATTGTGTGCCACAGTATGATCCTCAAACTTCTAAATATAATGTTATAAAGTGGTTGTATAAAATTGAACAATTGGGTCAAGTTCATGGCTGGGATAATCCGACAAAGATCTATCTTATGCAGGCTAGACTACGTGGTTTGGCTAAAACGTGGTATGATAATCTCAATGAGTACAGCTACAATTGGGCTGAGTGGAAGAAGCTTCTCCAACGTGCTTTTCCTGAACATGTAGATCATGCAACAGCGTTACGTAAAATGCTTCAGCGAGAAAAACTTCCATACGAAGACATGGCATCCTATTATTACAGTAAAATGGAGTTATTACAACTTTGTGAGATCACTGGTAAGAAAGCAGTGTCATGCATCATTGACGGGTTACATGACTCGGGTATACAAAATTCAGCCCGAGCAGGACGCTACTTAACACCTGAAAGTTTATATGAAGACCTGATAGAACGTACTATCGAGATTCAAGAGGTCAAAGTGACCATAGAAGTAATTATAGTACCCAGTGACATGCAACAAAACTTCATAATGATAGGACAACCCTATGTAAATCATCCTCATCATCCTATGTAGTAATGATTGTGACTGGTGATCAGCTGCACTTCTACAACAAATCAGACGCTGATTTGCCACAACTGGAAGTCTGCAGTTTTGCTAGGAGGATTCCTATTTGGGCAAAAGATGCAACGGTGATACCACCAAAATTTGTGGGTTATGTGAATGTCACTACCCATAGCCATTACGATGGGGACGCCTATGTAGAAGCTACAACGCGTAGTTTTGAAAATAATCGTTATCATATCGGACGATGTGTCCTGCATCCACAAAATGGGGCCTTGTTGGTCGCTAACATCGCGGATGTCGCATTGAAATTTAAAGCAGGTCAAATTTTAGTCAGAGCCGATGAATGTGTAGCCGAAGAGCAAACCAATGATGAAACGGGGGTAAGTGTATGTAATGTTAATGTGTAACCACTTTACAAACCTTTTTGTATGTCAGATTTGAATATAGATAAACATGTACCTTACGAAATGAAATTAAAATTACTTAAGCTTATTAATAAACACAGACAAACTTTTTCTGAAAATTTTTAAGAGCTGGGGTCCACTCACTTAACAGAAATGAAAATTAATTAACTAGTGATAAACCTGTTACATATAGGCCATACCGATTGGCACATAGTCAACGAGAAAAAGTAAAGGTCCTTACTCAAGAGTTAAAAGACAGCGGAATTATACGCCATTCTATGTTATCATACGCCAGTCCAATACTTCTAGTTCGTTTGAAGAAATGTTTGTTTTTCAAAACGGAAATAGAATACTTGGGTCACGAAATTTCCGAAAAAGGTATTAAGCCAGGAAAAACGAAAATTTTAGCTGCTCAAACTTTTCCAGAGTCTAAAACTATTCGCGAAGTTCGTCAGTTTCTCGGTCTCGTGAGGTACTTCCGAAAATGTATTAAAAATTTTGCTGTCATTGCACGACCAGTATCTTTATTAACACGTAAAGTTAAACAAAGTTAAGTCAAAGGCCCATTCTAGCACTTTATAATCGATAAGCTGAAGCGGAGGTACACACAGACGCTTCTAAATTTGGGTTAGGCTATATTGATGCAGCGACAAAATAATAAACATTTTCAATCAGTTTCGTATTATAGTCGATAAACTTCCAAACAAGAACAATTATATAATTCATATGAGCTCGAGACGTTAGCGATTGTAAAATTCATTACAACGTTTTCGTGTGTATTTATTAGGAATACCATTCCAAAGTCGTCACGGATTGTAATGCTCAGAGAACAACGTTTACTAAACGAGATTTATTACCTAGAATAGGACGCTGGTGTTTAATGTTATAAGAATATCAGTTTTCTGTTGAGTATCGTGCTGGTAATAAAATGACACACGCCGACGCTTTAAGTAGGAACCGAGTATCGATTATACAGAGACTGATGTTATGCAAATAAATATGTGTGAAGACGATTGGGTTCTAGTGGCCCGACAGAATTGGATATATTTATGACGTATTGAAACGAAAACCTTCCGATAATGAAGAACGTAAAATACATGATGAATATGAGTTAAATAACGAACGAGTTTATAAACGCACGGAAAACGGAGTGAAGTGGGTGGTACTCAAATCTGCTCGACGGCAATTAGTAATGCGGTATCATGACAAACAAGGTCATTTCGCCGAAGGCAAAACTCTGTTAGGAGATACATTAAAACATGTCTAGAATGTTTGTATAATAAGCGGTAGGTAAACGGCCTGGCTACTTACAAAGTGTCACAACCTATGCACATTATCCACTTAGATCACCTGGGGCCATTTGTCACAAGTAAACGTTAAAAATTCCTATCTTATTGTAGCAATCGAGGCTTTTACTAAATTCATGTTTGCAAAACCAGTTGAGATACAAAAAGTGTACATGTCGAAAATTTTGTATAGCAAATTATTTCAATTTTCGGTGTTCCGAAACGTTGTGTCACGGACAGAGGCACCGCTTATACCAGTAAAATGTTTACTCCCTTTTGTCAGAAATATAATATTTAATTAGTACATAATGCTACGGCTACCTCCAGAGCCAACGGACAGGTTGAACGCGTCAACCGTACTATCTTAACAGCTCTCAGTGCCATCACTGACGTAGATGATGGTTGGAATAATAATGTTGAGCGTATATGTTGGGATTTGAATAACACGATTAACAAATGTACTGGTGAAATACCTTTAAATATGATGTTTGGTTACGTACCTAGGGGTATAAATGACGCTATTCTACCTTCTCAGGTGGACATCGATATTGACGATGACGATGACGTATCGTTACAAGAAATAAAACTAAGAGAAACAATGCTACAGAACAACGAAATTTCTGGTGTTGACGAATGTGAAGAAGTGCACTTCATCAAACGTAATGCAAATGAGGAAAGTCCTCAAGAAGTTTATAAACAACAGAATGTAATGTTCATCAAACGTAATGCGCATGAGGAAAGTCCTCAAAAAGTATATATACAACAGAATGTAAATGAGGAAAGTCCTCAAAAGATACGTAAACTTGCAAGTAACGTTGTAGGTATTTTAACAGGTAGAGGATACGCCACTATCGTCGACGGGGTACCTACAGAGGAAGAAAATCTTCCTACAAACAAACATGCAGTTGTCTTCTACTCGACTCCATCGCGTAAAAATAAAAGGAATTTTGATTGAGACCCCCGATAATACTTGAATTTAGCCCTGCAAACTAATTCGCGTACCCTCGCGTCGCGTGTCGCGTGCGCGTCGAATGGGTCTCCTTCCTTTCCGGAGGAACGACGCGTGTAGCCCCGGCTGCTACTTCGTCTGTCGGGCGAAGCTCTTCTTTCTCTTAGATGTAATATGAGTATATGATGAAATCTTCTTGCTTGGGCTAGCCTCTATCTCGGGCGGCTTATTTGTCTGCACCCGTCGCTGATAGGGAAAGCTCTGTCTTGTTGCTTCTGGGTACGTTGAGGGCGACGCCGGCGCCTACCCCAACGCAAACTCCCTGATGTCTTCTCGCTTCGGTAAAAGAGCCCTCCGTTTTCAGAGTCACCGGTTGGTCAGCACCGATACTTCCTCTAACCTTAGACTCCGAGCTGTACTAACCCTTTTACCTCTTCTTGTTTCTTATCTTAGATGGCTTCTTGCTTCGGGACACACGGTCCTGTATTTTATAGTGAAAGTGCTAAAAAGCACTACACTTTCGAATTCTTTGTATATAACGAATATCTTTATACCTCAGGGACTATGTTAAGTAATAACACCCTGTAGTATGATAATTAGGGCCTAAACCGCTAATTATATACCTCCCACACCTGCTTTCCAAAAATACCAATCGAATTCTTAAGCGATGAATTTGTCGGCTGATGCTCGGACAAATCCACGATTGGTGTATCGTAGTTTCGTAAATTTAAACCCAAAGTACGCGACCTGGTACGAAATGGAATTTAGAAAACTGAAGACCGATGTTCACTGAATGTCTGCTAACAACGTAGCAAGGCACATATGTCCTGTTAACTAGGCAGTCAGACTTGTAAATCTCTTCTCGCCTGAGATCAGCCTCGCACGAGCTCTGAAATCAGACTGGCAATCTCGCTCTCGAATGTCGCGCCAATATCCTTGGCTGGATAAATGACCTCGGATGAGCGGGGTCGAGAGGGATTATCTCTCTTTACCCACTTCATCGCTGTAGGCCCGGACGCCTCGTAGAGGTGGGTTCCCTTCTCCGGTCGGCCTCGACCGCTGTTGCGGTAGATGCCGGCGGCTCTGGGAACCTCCTCCTGTCCTGGCAAGCCCCGTCGGCAAGGGCTTATTCTTCTGGCGCTCTTCTGTCTTCTCTTCTTCGCCGACTGCTTCTTTACCCCCGGGGGTTTGTCGTGTTTTGGTCGCGGCGCGGACGCCTCCGACCAGGTAGGGTTTGGGTTAAGTCGGGATTAGCACTGTGGCTCTAGGGAGACGCTAGGACAAAGAGCCGTAGGCCCTGTCGTCCAGCGTCGCGGAAAGGATTAGGTAACGGAGCCTGCAAGCAGGCTCCGGGGTAGGGTTTGGGATCGCGTGTGTCTTCTTAGTCCTATTCTTGATCCTGGCGGTCCTGAAACAGAAGAAACGTCTCAACTTACCCCGCGTCCAGGAGTTGAAACCTTGGCCGCCTGTACCTGGCGGCCGCATCGGGTCGGTAGTCCACCGCTGCCTGAATCAGCTGGTTGCTGTGGACTTCGGCGCGGGCGAAGGCGGTCTCCGCTCGCGCTTTCATCACTTCCAGGGCTGGCGTGAATCCCAGATCCCGGCGAATATCGCTGTTACGAACGAACCAGGGGGCTCCGGTCGCGCAACGCAGGGCGATATTCTCGACGGCCTGCACCTTTGTCAAGTGCGTCTTCGCTGCGTATCCCCATGCTGCTCCGGCATACGTCAGTTGTGGCTGCAAAACAGACCTGATTAACCTTACCTTGTTTCCAAGGCTCAGTCGGCTATCCCTACGGAGTAACGGGTAGAGTTTCGCCCTCACAAATCTGCCCTTGCGAACCACTTCGGTGACGTGTGGCTTCCAGGTCAGCTTTCTATCTAGGGTCACCCCTAGATATCTGGCTTCGTCGGTCCACTGGATGTCTTCGTCGTTGAACGTCACGCGGCCTCGCGGCTGCGCTCTGTACCTACGCGAGAACATCATACCTTTGCTCTTCTCCGCGTTGATCGCTATCTTCCAGCGGTTACACCAGTTCTCCAGTCTGCCTAGCGCTCTCTGGAGTCGCCTCGTCGCCATATCCGGGTTTAGGGAACGGGCTAGTATGGCGGTGTCATCGGCGTAGAGGCACACGGAAGTGTCCTCTGTCCTGGGTAGGTCCGCTGTAAAGATGTTGAAAGGTGCGGAGACAGCACGGCGCCTTGGGGACTCCGGCTTCCATGGGTCGATAGGTGGACAAGGCCCCATCCACCTTCGCACGCAGCTCTCTGCCTCTCAGGAAGGACGCCACCAGCTTGACTAGGCCTACAGGGTAGCCAAAGTCGAGCATCTTAGCGATAAGCCCATCGTGCCATACCCTGTCGAAGGCCTTGGCGACGTCCAAGAAGACCGCTCCAGTAGACTCTCTGGCGTTGAAACCTGCGGATACAAGTTCCACTAACCTGAGAATCTGCTGCTCCGTCGAGTGGCCACGGCGGTACGCGAACTGCTCGTCCGGGAGGATTTGCAGTTCATCCGTGGTCTCGTGCAGTCTGGCCAGGATTACCCTCTCGGCTACTTTACTCATCATCGGCAGGAGACTGATGGGCCTGTAACTGGAGGGGAACGTTAGGTTCTTACCTGGTTTAGGGATGAGAATCACGTCGGCCTTTTCCATCTCTTGGGGAACCTGCGTAGTCTCAGGATGGCGTTGCAGATGTTCAGCAGCGCCATCACTCCCCGGTGGGGGAGCTTTCTGAGGATCCTGTTCCCGATTCCGTCGTATCCTGGTGCCTTGCGAGGGTTCAGGTGACGCAGGATGTCCTTCACTTCTTCCGGAGTGGCAGGCCTAATGGGTTCCGCATCTGGTAGGCGTCGTAGACGCCGCACACGGCGCTCCACCTCGTCGGTGTGGTCCTCGTCCTCGTCGTCGAGAAGGTTTTCTACACTGCGGTTCAAGGCTGTCTGCAAAAGCTTCTGCCTTGTCCTGTTTCGTGTAGACGATCCCATTCTCGCCATGAATCGGAGGTATCGGACGGCGGGGAGCCCTCAGCGCCTTCTGCATCTTCCACAGACCTATTTCTCCGGGATCCAGTGACTCCAGGTGTCTATGCCATCGCTCCTGGTATAGTTCGTCCAGGGCGGCTTTGACTCTCCTGTTGAGCTGGTTTGCGACTTGCCTATCTCGTGGATGTCCCGTTCTCATCGCTCGTCGCTTGGCCGCGCGTCTCTCCCTGATCTGCACCTGCAAATCATAAGGTAACTCACCTGCATAGTCCGCACGTCTCCTTTCCGTCCTCTCGGTGGTGCTGCTTTCCAGGGCGGTGTGGATATCCGTCTCAAGGCTCACGACTGCTGCCTCGAGGTCCGTTTCGTCTTGGATGACAGGACTCGGTTGACAGATTCGTTGCATTTCTGCACGAAACCGCTCCCAGTCGGTCTGCCTCCTGACGAAGGTTACCTCGTCGCGACGCTCCTGCCCTAGTTCGAGCAGGATGGGCGAGTGGTTCGTCGAACCCTCGTGGTGCGTCGTCAGTTCGGCTTCAAACGGTATTGCCTTGAGTAAAGCAAAATCCAACACGTCCGGCCTAGCTTCGCCTCTCTGGAAGGTTGGCTCATCGGGTCCGTACGCGAGCACGTCGTCGTGGTTCTGCAGGTATTGCAGAAGCACCCTGCCACGTGTTGTGGTGGTCGTGCTGTTCCACTCCGGCGATTTCGCGTTAAAGTCGCCGATGGCAACCGTATGCGGCCATGCCCCCATGACCGCCTCCAGGTCCTGGTCCAAGAGCGGGAGAGATGCTGACTGGTAACAGGATACCACGGCGATATCTCCATGGCGGTTGCTCACGGAGACTGCCACGGCTTCCATGTTCACCAGTTGTGGGACCTGCAACATATGGTGTTCGATACCTCTCTTGATAAGCAGGGCGACTCCGCCTCCTTGTCTGGCCGGCCGGTCCCTCCGATATATGACATATCCGAGCATCCTGGCGGCCTGTGCGTCCTTCAGCTTGGTCTCTTGGATGGCAGCCACGTCTACGTCTAGACGCGGCAAGAGCTCAAGCAGGTCGTTCTTCCTTCGCTGGAACCCGTCGACGTTCCAGGAGGCGACTCTCAAGGACTGCACCTAGGAGGAACTGCCATTACTCCTGTAACAGAGATGGCATTTTGGTGAAAAAGGCGCGCATGGCGGAGTACATCTCCTCCATTCTCGCCAGCGCGCTGACGAAATCAGAGGGCGTACTCCACGCCTGTGGTGTCTGGGGTTTTGGGGTCCCCTAGGCGTCGCGGTTGGAGCCTGCTTTTGCCTTGCGGCGTCGGCGAAGCTCTTCCCCGTCGTCTTCTTAGGGGGCTGCGGACACTTAGCTGTTTCTGCTAAGGCTGCTGGTTTCGCTGCTGCTGGCTTTGCCGCTGCCGCTGCCGTCTTCTTCCCCGCGGCTTTCTTGGGAGCTTGGGGGCAGCCCCTATAGCTCGCGGGGTGGGGGCCACCACAGTTAGCGCACTTGGCTGGCACCTCTCTCGACTTCTTGCACTCCGCCGAGTGGTGTCCTTCTCCGCACTTGACGCACCTTGCCAAGGCGGTGCAGCGGCTTTGGCCGTGGCCGAATTTCTGGCATCGGTGGCACTGGGATGCCACCGCTGCTGCCTTCTGGGGCTCCACTCTGACGATGAGCGAGCAGCACGTTGTCACCTGCAGGATGCTGTCCTGGTCCATGGGTACCTGCACGAGGATCAGGGGCATCTGCTGCTTCGTGCGTGGCCTAGTCATCCTGGCCGCGTTGACGGGGGCGAAGCCCTGGCCTCGGAGGTCCTCGAGGACTTCCTCCAGCGGGGTGCCGCAGGGGATGCCACGGATGACTACTCGTAGTAGCCTGTCTTCCTGGAGGGAGTACGTATGGTACTCCTCTCCTTTGGCGGCCAGCAGTCTGGTGAGCCGCCTATGATCGCCCGCGGTGGCAGGCGAGATGGCCACTCCTTCTCTGACCATTTTCGCCTTGGCGAAATTAATCCTCTCCTCTCTTAGAAGGAGTGACACTGCAGTCCACCGTTCGCCTTTCCTGAGGATTACTGGTGGAATTTTGGGCGTTTTTTCCCCTTCGGGGGTGGCGGTGGCGGTGGTGGCGGCGGTGGCGGCGGTGACTGCGCTCGTCGAGGGCGCTGGAGATGGCGCGGCCTTCTTTAGGACTTTGGGTTCCTCGTCTGAGGAGCCCGAATCACCTGCAACAAGGGAAGTAGTTAGTTTTTTCCTTTTACCGCCCTTACCTTTTCCGCTTGCGGCGGCGGCAGGTGCGGTGGGGGTGGGTGCAGCTGCTGCTGGGGCTGGCACAGGCGATTCCTCCATCGCCTCGGTGGGGTTTGCCTGGCTGGTGGCTTTGGAGCTGGCCGACAAGCTTCTGATTAGCTCCTCCAGCGATCTATGTCTGGCTTCTGCGGCTACTTCTCGTGCCCTCGCTGCCTCCTCCTGCTCTCGGAGTCGCTCTGTAAGCTCAGCGATGTGTTGCCTGAGCTGCTCATTCTCCGCACGAAGCCTGGCTAGATCGTCTGGCTGGGGACTGGGGCTCCTACTACCGCAGGAGCTCTCCTCGCTGGGGGTTGTCGACCTCGAACTCATGTCGGCGTCGTCCTCCTCGACACACGCAGAGCTAGCACCTATAACAGAAATGTCTGCCCTCTCTCTGCCTAGGCAGGAAAATTGCAGACTGTTAGACACCGTGAATATCTTTTAAGAAATAGTCTTAAAAAAGACTGCGAATTCTTTTAAAAATAGCCTTAAGAAAGACTAATGTCTTATAAAGACAGAGTTTTTGTGGGGCCTCCACTTCACTGTGCGCACACACTGGTTTGCACTACTACACTCGCACACTTTGTAGGGCAGTACCTACACCGTCGCTGCTCGTGGACTGAATGCGCTCTCGAACGTCGAATTTCGTTCTTTATTTATCCTAATCCTGTATTGCGCGTTTTCGCGTTCCGCTCCGCGATTGGTCAAAACACCGTTTTGGGGCGTGACCGTCTAGACAAAACCAGACAGCGGAATTTTCGGCGGCTCCGTCGACACAGTATTGGCATGTGAAGGAAAAGTTCCCAACGAATGGAGCGGTGAACGTGAAAAACCGCAACACGCATACGAAAACAACAAAATGCAGAAAAGAAAAGATACGATTCGCGACGTGCGAAACCTAAAGCGTATTGTATAGGAGATCATGTAGCCGTTCGACGGGAACGTGCCAGTAACGATGGAGCTAGTCGTAAGCTCTTACCCAAATATGATGGTCCTTCCGTAATTACCAAGGCATCTCTAGCAGCGATGATAACAACTCGACGGATGCAGAGTGAAACGTTCCACTAGTGCCTGTGTCGTGAGTTTTGTTAGCCAGTGTGCGCTAGTATTTATTTATTGAACTTGTTTTGTTAGGGATACTAAGTTTTATAACATGTATTGGAAACCTGATAATTCACGTTGATATTTCTCGGGACGAGAAAACAATCAGATTGGCCGAACTGTAAGCACCCTGACATGATTTCTGTTCACACCCTGTACATAGGCTCCGATATTGACGGTGATATCACGCTTCTTATACATGATGCTGATGGAGCTATTTAACTGTTTACATTTTAGGGTTTGTTTATAGTTTAGAGTAGAAAGAAATGTCGGCCTGGCCACTCGCAACGAGACGAGGGCCAGTTAGTCTACTTGTACCACTTGATTGTTAACACTTCGTTTATGATATCATTATAGTTTGTTATTCGAATAACTTGTTTTATTCTCTACCATTGAGCTTTCACTATCATTTATGAATGTCTATATGGCTATGTCAAACCTAAATATGGAGAGGATGTTGCAGTTTTGTACGCCGATACAGATTCCCTGATTTTGGAACTTTTCACAGACAACCCATATAATGACATCAAAAACAACATTCAATATTTTGACACCTCTAACTATACTGTAGACAGTATCCATAATATGCCAAAGACGGAGTCAGTAGTTGGACGACTTAAAGATGAATATTCTGGAAGGCCTATAGAGAGCTTTTATGGTACAGGTGCCAAAGCATTGTGTTAAAGCCGACGATGTAATGAAGAAGGCAAAGGGTATATCAAAAAGTGTTATCAAAAAAGAAATAAATTTTTCTGATTATGTAGAAATCGTCGAAAAGGGTGGTAAAATATTTCGAAAAATGTATATATTTAAATCTACATTACACACCAATTACACTGAACTGAAAAACAAAGTTGCCCTTTCTTCAGATGATGACAAGTGGTATGTTGAACCTAACGGGATAACGACCAGATCTTGGGGGCATTACCTTCTTAATGATGATGCCAATGTAAATTTAAAACTTCTGATACAAGAAGCTGAAAAGTTATTAGATGCTCAAGATGATGATGAAGTGGAATGGGATTTTGATTTAAATTTATTAAATTTATGAATTTGATGCAATAAAAAGTTATAATAAAAGTTATGTTTGCTTTGTTTCATCGGTTAGGTTGGCCGAGTGGTCTAAGGTGTTGAAATTAAGATCTATGCTTTAACAGATTCGTGAATTCAAGTCTCGTACCCTAACATTGTTTTTTTAATTCTGAACTATTTATAGTTTTGTTAAAATAAAAAAGCAGAAAATAGTATTTCAAAAGTTTTATTGATTTATTTTACATATTTTATATATAATTAATATTGTTGAAGACTCCATTTACACATGTGACATTTAGATTGTGATGGTGCAGATCCATCGACGTGTGTATGCCATTCTGGGCGGTTGTAGTGTATGAAACATGGTAGCTGTACTTGCAGGCTGAAATTTTCTCTATACTCTTTCGGAAGCTTTGGCCATGAATGCAAAAGTTAAATGGGATGAGCCCTTTCAATTAGATAATGTAGTAGGAAATGTGTGAGCTCCTCTTCAGTAAAGTCATACAACGACTTACCGTTTTGATGTTTTTATCAATTCTCTACTAATACATTGCAGACACCACAATTCTTCAGACATATTACTTGAAAACACGTAGCAATGAGCAACAACGAAGAACAAATCGCTATGTACCATATGAGAAAAGTATTTGCTCTGTATTCTCTTCCACACTCATTATTTATAGTATGACTAAAGTTATTAGAAGTGGGGGGTTTACTGTAAAGCTCCAACCAATCACAGTCTTGCATTACGTCATTGCATCTTCTTATTCTCAACTTGTAGCTAGTACTGTTTGTAGGTATGGATGATTTGAACATTTCTTGATAATTATTTGTATCAGGTTTCATTCTTTTCCAATTATAGGGCCAACTTTCATTTCGTGCCCCATTTTGATCGAAACAAATAAACACCTCTTTGGAGTTATAAGGTCGCTGTATAATTAGCGAACTTTTCAAAATTGTTTGCAAAACTATTAATTGTGAAGTGTTCATTATTGCTTCTATAGACAAACTGATTGTTTTTTGGTACTGATATATAATTTATATGAAATAATAAAACGACTTTATAATAATAAACTTTATTAAATATTATATTAATACAGATTCATTGCTGACTCATTTCTACATCGCTTTCCTCTTGGTCATCACTCGCGTTCAGGAATTTTATTGGCTAAATGGCTCTGCAGTAAATGTTTAATATCATGAAGCATCCCTGTCATTCCCAAGTTAATAAAACCATTGACAACATCATCTATGATACATTGCTCGTTTAAATAATCTTCACACAATACTAATGCCTTTCCATATTTCTCAACTAATTTTTCACAGTATTTTGCTGGAAAAAAGTTTCCCATACCATAAATGGCTTCATGATCAGCCTCAAACTTAAGATTTGAGATGGTCTGACGTAGATTTCGAATGCCACTATCCAAATCTTTTACTTCGATCTTTTTTACATAAGCTGCCCACATTATTTTGGTTTCGTTTGGTTACACACTCAATATTATTTCACACAACACAGCTTGTTTTCGACTGTTTTAAATTTTTTTCTAACGTTATTTTATGGAGTAATCCCCACCACCTTAAATAGGTAGAGGAGAATTTTATTTTTTAGATATGATGTATTTATTACTAACATGGTATTATATCCTATCTTCAAAATTAAGAAAAGAAAACGCCAATTATGAAATAAAGTTTTTGCTGACATAGAATAATAAATGCAGGTGTCTAGAAATGATGCAATACCGGATGTAATACAGTCGTTAACCTGTAACCTTCACATAGGTATCAAGTTACATTGCAGTTTTAGCTGATATGACAATTTCAAAGAAAATAATTTATCAAATAATAATCTTTACTAGAGTGGAATTTTTATAGGAAATAAAGTGTCGAGTTTCATCTAGATAGCATCCGATGTCGTTGATCATGTTTAAAAATAGAAACAACGTGATGTCTGGACAATATCCGGTGTCGTATTCAAGGTCACCGTCTGTCACAAGTTATTAACCTTAGTCTATAAAACAGCTGATGCTAGCATCCGATATCATGTTTCAGTTCATTGACCTTGCTCCGGTATCATATTTCGTCTAGATATCATCCGGTGTCACATTTCAGTTCATTGATCTATATCCGGTGTCGGGTTTTGTCTAGACAGCACCAGGTGTCACATTTCAGTTCATTGACCTACATTCGGTATCATATTTCGTCATATTTCATCAAATTTCGTCATATTTCAGTTCATTGACCTTGCTCCTCCTCCGGCTCCGGCTCCTTATCCTTTTCATCTCTCCAATCTACTCTACTTCTGTGTATTTTAACATACAATCCCATGTATATCCCTGAAGAGTGTAGCAATGTGCGGGGTCTAAACCATACGTATTGAGACACCGTTCCCTAAAGTTTTCAAAAATATCTGCCAATAGCAATACATCAGTCTTTAAATATAGTTGAGTATACTCTTCAAGATTACCGATTTTAAAAACTCTCCAAACATTTTAAGCGTGATTATAGTCATCTTCTGAAACATCATCATCGTTTAACTTATTATAAAAATCAGTCGAACTAGGAAGTGATGTTTCTTTTAAAACTTTCATTGAATTTATATAGTCATATGGATATATTCCCTTTCGAGTGAGCATGTTAAAATAATCAAAATTCAAATGGGAAAATTCAGTTTTTAATATTTTTAAATCTTCTTTCTGTAATATAGATGCTAATTTATCTAATGGAGATGCTAAAAATCTAAATAAATCTACAAATCTAAATTTAACTGAAGAATTTGGAATGTGTTTGGTAAACGAAATGTATTGTTCTTTATTCTTCGCTAACAGCGTTATACGACCCGGACATAGCTGTGCTAAATCTTTAATAATAATAATAATAATAATAATAATAATAATAATAATAATAATAATAATAATAATAATAATAATTTATTATCCCAAAGACTATAACAATTATAGTATAGGACTAGTCACAATTAGCACAATATAATAAACAAATAAAAATATACAGATCAGTAAAATTACAAATACAAAATTTAAAAAAACTAACAATCATGTAAAATAAAAAATTTTAACCATAAAAACATATACATTATGTGTCACTGAAAAATGTCGACAACAATTTAGTTATTTAAAAACTCAGATATCGTATAGTAACATTTTGATGCAAGATGTTTTTTTATTTCCCTTTTAAATTTATTTTTGTTTCCTATATTTTTAATATGCTCAGGTAACTTATTATATAGTTTTATACCTATATAATTTGGACATTCTTCATACTTAGACAATTTGTGCAAAGGAACAGTTATTATTAACAATTATCACCTGTTCTAGTGGTATAACTATGATTAAAGTTATTGGTTAAAAAAACACGAATATTATTTTTTACATACATTACTACTTCTAAAATATAAATACTGGCGAGTGTTAACACATTTAAGTCTTTAAACAAGTTTCTACAAGATGTTCTTGGAGATTTACCCATAACGTAACGAATGAATTAATCATTTTTGAAGTTTAAAAACCCTCTCAAAATGACTTGAAGAGCCCCAAAACATAATGCCATAAGATGCCTTTGTAACAAAATTTGCATGGTAATAAGCTAACACTGTTGATCTACTTGTAATTTTTGACAACCTATATAATGCATAACAACTACAAGATAATTTTTTTATCAATGAATTTATATGAGTCTCCCAATTTAATGCATTATCTATGTATATACCTAAAAATTTAGTACTACTAACTTGCTCCATAGACCTACCATTCAATTTTACCAAATAACTGTGGTCATAGTGACTAGTTCTAGGTGAGAAAATAATAAAAACAGATTTAGTGAGATTTAAAAGAAGACAATTCGATTTAAAGTGATTGTTAAATTCCCTTACTTGTAACTGAGTTTGTGATATAACTTCATCAAGAGTCTTACCGCAACAGAGATACGAATTATCATCTGCAAACATAATCAAATATTCATCAAAGAAGCCAGGCATATCATTTATATAAAAAGAAACAACAATGGTCCGAGTACAGATCCTTGGGGAACACCAACTTCTATCAACAATTTATCCGATTTAACACCATTTACCTCGACTGTTTGGGTTCGTTTAGTTACGTATGATAATATCCAATCATTTACTTTTCCTCGCAGACCATATTTATGTAATTTCTTAATTAATAGTTCATGATTCACTAGATCAAACGCTTTACTTAGGTCCATAAACAAGCCGACACATTTGTTTTTTTTATCAAGATTACTGTATAAGTTATTTAAAAATGACATTATTGCAGTTGTAGTTGATCTATTCTCACGGAATCCATGCTGAGACTCTGATAAAATATTATGCATATTGGCAAATTCAATTATACGATTGAATACAATTCTTTCTAAGATTTTAGATATTGTTGATAGTAGGGCAATAGGTCTATAATTTTCAGGTAATGTATTATCTCCCTTTTTATACACTGGAAATACTCTGGCTGTCTTTAACACATATGGGAAAATTCCTTCTTCAAGAGATAAATTTATTAAATATGTTAATGGATATACCAAAAGTTAACAGATTGTTTTATTAGATTTGGACTCAAATTATCAATTCCTGATGAATTTTTATTCTTTAAATTCATTATAACATTGTAAATTTCATTTTCATTAGCGGGTCTTAAAAATAACGAAGGAATAGATTCATTTTCTATAGTAGGTCCAATAACATCACCTTGTACATTTTCATTTAATTTAAATGGCAAATCTATGTAGTAATTATTTAAATGTTGTGCAATTAAATAGGGATCTGTTGTCATTTCATCATTTATTTTCATCTCATCTATATTATGTCTACATTTGTTGTTATTTAAATTGTTATTAATAATTGACCATGCGGTCTTAGTTTTGTTAGTAGCTTTAGCGTATAATGAATCATTGTACATCCTTTTGGCAGTGAGTAAAAATCTTTTTTAAATTTTTTTTTTGTTTTGTAAAGATCTATATCAACTAAGTCATTTGTTTGGGTTTTTATTTCGTATAGCAATTTTAATTTTTGTGAGCATCTTTTAATTCCAGGTGTTACCCATCCATTGTTATTTGTTGAACTGATTTTTCTTTAACAAGAGGAAAGCAAATATCGTGATAATAACACAAACAATTGACAAATTTCGAAAAACCTTCATCTGTGGTCCCAGTATTATAAATAGTATCCCATGTTTCCCTGTTTAAGTTGTAGAAAAATTGTTTATAATTGTTTTCAGTATAATATCTTTTATATCTAACATTTGTATCATCAATTAACTGATTGACTAATTCACACTCTAACATTTGAGACGAATGATCAGATACACCGTCATGCATCACTTTACATAACAAATTACTTAGTTGGGATACATTAATACACATATAATCGATACAGGTAGCTGAATCTCGAGAAATTCGTGTTGGTTCATTTATAATCATATTTATGTTATAGTTTTGCAAAAGATCAGTTAATTCATACTTTTCATTAGAATGTGATAAATAATCAATGTTCAGGTCACCACATACTATTAAATCATTATGATGCATAGTTTTATACAGTACATTATCTAATACTGATATGAACTTTTTGAAATCAGCATGTGGTGATCTGTATATCGACAACAAATTTATAATATATTTAAACAATTTTATTTCTACACCTACTAATTCTATTGTTTTTTCTTCAGAAGATTCCTGCACGTATGTAAGTTCTTTAATCATAAAACTACTAATATTTTTGTATATTATCATTACACCTCCATTTTTATGGACAATTCTATTATACATTGCTGCTACTTTGTAGCCACTTATTTGTATAGCATCAATTTCATCTATTTTCAGCCAATGTTCTGTAAAACAAGCTATATCTATGTCATGGAATTTTAAATATAATTCTAGTTCTTCAATTTTATTTTTTATACTTTGTACGTTCATATGTAATAATCAACAAGTGGCTGTCATACCCCGTTAAGTTGTGAAAAACTACGGGAACAATGAAGGTATTTTTATAATTCAAGTTGCAAATGGAGTGACTCCATCCCTTAAATTGGCCTGTGAAATGTGAGTGCTCACGAACAGGTTTATCATCTTTATTAAAAGGTTTGGTACATATGTGACAGCAATTTGTTTTCTTTAATTCATTCTGAGCTTCATCAGAACTGATTTCCATGGGAACTACAAACTTTAATTTTTCATCAGCAAATTTTCCAATATTTTCAAATTCTCTCACAAACCACTGCACACAGTCTAATCCTACATAACTTTTATAATACGATCAATTTTTATCATAATTACAACAGAAATAATAACCCACGGCAAATGCTTCATGTTTTTGATACCTCTTCGTACTACTCTCACTAATATCATCCACTGATTTCAATAAATCTTCAAAATCACAATAAACAACAAAAGGAGCAGGTTCTTTATATTTAAAATTTTTGAAAAATAAATATTTGTCTTCCAGGAACGAAATTTTACAAGTATTAACTCGCTCACATTCTACAACATGTTTATTGATTTACTTCTAAAACTTCTAAAAGAAGCTAAGGAAGCCGCAAAGCTAAAAATTTCAAATTCGTTTGGGTTCAAAATGAACATATATTGGTGAGGAAGACAGAGTCGGCGAAGATTATCCATATTGCTAATCAAAGTGATATATCTAAGCATATAAAATAAATATAACTAATAACTAAATTATTTACTCTTGATACAAATAGTCTGTTATGAACTTACACATACAATATCAAAATGTAAATGGTATTAAATCAAAGCTGCTAGAATTTAAACATAATGTACTAATTGGCAATATGGATATCATTTGTGCAACTGAATGCTGGTTAAATGATGACATAGGTGATGAAGAACTTGTTGACATGAATTGCTACGATGTTTTTAAAAGAGATCGATCTACTACAGACTAGCAAAAAAATCGTGGCGGTGGTGTATTGATTTGTGTTAAAAATAAATTTAGTGTAAAACGCTTAAATGAATTTGAAAGTGGAGCGGAGGATATTTGGATGTTATTGAAGATTAACCTTATTCAGATATATATATGTTGTGTCTATTTTTACCACCGGAAGATATATATGCAAGCACCTGTTTTGCCTCAAAATTAAATCAAATTAAAGATCAAATAGGTAACCACATTGTTCTGATACTAGGCGATTTCAATTGTGCCACTGTCAACTGGATATTTACATCAGATAATGTATATTTACAACCATTTCATGTACAAAACAAATATGCTTTTTTAATTGATTGTCTTCTAACATGTGAATTAGCACAATTTAATTATTTAGTCAATAACCATGGTAGAATTTTAGATCTTGTTCTTTGCAATAAATTGAAAGTAAAAAATTTAAATAGATCTGACTTCCCATTAGTGAAAGAAGATACACATCACCCTGCTGTAGATTTTCTGTTAGATATAAAAAATTAAAAAAAATTAAATAAAAATTATTTTGAATTTTATGACTTTAAAAACGCCAATTTTGAAAATATTAATAATCACATTAGAAGTATTAATTGGCAAGATTTATTTGTTAGTACAGATTTAAATCAGTGTGTGGAACTATTTTATAGTCATTTATATAAAGTAATACATGACCATGTGCAAGTTAAGAAAAAAATGCAAAATTTCCTATTTATGTTACGAAGCCAACTATAAGAGTTATTCAGGAAAAAAATAAATTTCATAGAAGATGGAAAATCTATAATAAACTGGAAGATTTTAATGCATATAAACTTTTGAGGAAACGTTCTAAACAACTTATTGATTCTGATTTTAAAAAATATGTTAATTCTATTGAAAATGATATACCGACCAATTCTAAACGATTCTGGAGTTACGTGTCTGCAAAAAAAATATGGTATACCAAATGAAATGACTTTTGATGACATAACAGTAAATGATGGGCAAAAAATTTCTGATTTATTCTGTACTTATTTCGAAAGTGTTTTTGAAACGAAAAAAATTATTTTGAGGAGAAAAGTAATTTAAATAATAATAATATTCATCTCATTCAGTTTACTGAACCTGAGGTGCAAAATGGTTTAACAAAATTAGATCCTAATAAATCGGCAGGACCAGACTTAATATCATCCTATTTTGTAAAGAATTGCTCCTCGTCTTTATGTGTACCTTTAACAATATTATATAACCATTCTCTTAAAATGGGATGTTTTCCTGAAAAATTGAAAATATCAGCAATTCTACCTGTGCACAAAAATGGTATAAAAATATGATAAAAAATTATCGTCCTATTAGTAAACTAAATATTATCGCAAAATATTTTGAGTTATTGGTATTTGATCATATTTTTAATTTGGTAAGAAATCTCATAATGCCAGAACAGCATGGTTTTTTTAAGGGAAGATCATCCGAAACAAATCTTGTTACTTACTGTGAATATCTGTATAAACAAATGGATAAACAAGAACAAGTTGATGCTGTTTATACGGACTTCAGTAAGGCTTTTGACAAAATAAGTCATAACATTTTGTTGACGAGGCTTACTGAGGTTGGTATAAACGGATCATTACTAAAATGGGTGGAGTCTTACATAAGGGGACGGTCGCAGTTTGTTACAGTTGGGGGTTATAAGTCTAAATCTTTCATTACTACATCTGGGATACCTCAAGGATCACATCTTGGTCCGTTATTTTTCATAATTTACATAAATAACATTAGAAAATGTTTTAAATATAGTAAAATTTTGCTATATGTTGATGATTTAAAAGTATATATTAATATAAATAATCCATCTGACTGTGACAGACTGCAACATGATCTAAACTGTTTAGAGATATATTGTAAGAACAGCGGTTTATTTTTTAATCATTGTAAGTGTCAAATAATAACATATACTAGAAATGTCAATAAAATTACTTACCAATACTTTATTAATGATCAAATGCTAAATAGAGTATCACATATTAAGAATTTAGGAATAATTCTGGATTCAAAATTGTTGTTTAACACTCATATAGAGACCTTAGTTAATAATGCTTGTAAAATGTTAGGTTATCTTAGAAGACAATGTAAACCATTTAAAAATATTAATTCAATTGTGTCCGTTTATAATTCATATGTATTAAGCAGGTTGAATTACGCGTCTCCTGTTTAGTCCCCTCAATATAATATTTATAAAGCCCGTATAGAACGTATACAAAATAAATTTATAAGATATCTATCTTTTAAAACAAATTATTTTATTGAAAACGATTATTGTCAAGCCCGTCAACATTTTAAATTGATTTCTTTGGAAAGTCGTAGAATATTTAGTGACTTAGTTCTGTTATATAAGTTAATGAATAATATAGTAAATGTTCCTGGTGTTCTTCAAGATATATACTTTAACGTACCTTGTAGAAATCTTCGAAATCATGAACTTTTTTATGTGCCGTTTAAACGGACAAGCTACTGCCAGAATTCTCCACTGTGTAGAATGTTTGTTGAGTGCAACAGATATTGTATTGACATTGATATCTTCAATGTAACTTTGGCCAGATTTAAAAAACACTTGAAACATGTACTACCTGTTTAACGTGTTATGTTTATTTATGTATATTTGTATTCTGTTTTTTTTGCATTACTTTTTTTATTCCTAAAATTTTATCTTTTATTCTCTTTTTATTATAATGTGAATGTTCTTGTAGGTCTTTTAGACCTGTTGTATTCCATATATATTGTCACGGATTTCCCAATCCGTCTTTTTCTTACTTCCAGAAAAACAATCCGTTAATTAGTCACTTCTTTATTAACTACTGAACACTACTAATTACAGCTCAACTAAACACTTATTTAATTAATCGCTATATAAATCGCTTTGATCTCTCTAACTAAACACTTCACTTCAACTCTATACAAGACTAATACAAGACTAACTAACTCGGCCGTTTATTCTTCTTTTATAGACCCAACGAATGTTCCAGGTATTTTCTAGCATTTCTAGACCCATTTTCTCGAACGACTGGAACGCTTCTCGTCGTTTCCACAATTTTCTAGTACCGCCTCGATTCATGGCATGTTGTTTGTTTACCAGAATGGCGTAGGGGCGATCGGGGCAATCTTAGGCAATTCGCGGTACCACAGTCGTCAGTTTGGGAGTGAGTGGGGCAAATTCCGTGACAATAGGAATAAACAAACAAACAAACAAACTTCTAAAGGAATTTAAACACCTGTCACAAATAAATAATGCACTCTTATTTCCAGTAAGCTGCTTCGAAACTAATCTTGAAAATTTTTTAATCCAGGTGAAATGATATTTGATTTCAAAATGTTTATTATTATTATTATTATTCGTATTATCATTATCTGAACAGTATTTGTTTTGAATCATAAGCAAATTTACATGATTCGGTAATTTTTGTTTTGTAATATACACAGGCACCACGGAATATTCTTTCCCATTAAATTTCAATATGTACATATTAATGGATATATTATTTAATTTTTCAAATTTCGGTATTTATTCTATAGTCACCGGAAAATTTATTCCTGTAAAATTAAGTACAGTATGAAAATCGGGATATGAACTGATGCGATCTGAATTTCTTTGTGCGGGATGCAGACAACTTACAACGGCATAAGCAAAACAAAATTTATCGGTGTTTTTGATGTTTATCACAGCATTTTTCAGTTTAATTTCTTGTGGCAGTTCAATATACGATGTACCTCCATTAGAAAATTCATATTTATTAAGGTTAATTTCTAAGCTTTCAATACGATTGAGTGACCATCCACTCTGCCCCTCATGGAATTCCATAAACTTATTCATTATTTTATCACAAATATTATCTCTATACCACTGACATAAATCGGTACCTAAATCAATTAAATTATTTTTCGTAATAAAATATTTAAATTCTCTTACTTGCTTATCTTCATCAACACTTTCTTTAACAAATTCACAACATAACACCGCATTGACTTTAATTGTTGGATCCTTTTTTAATTCATTTAAAATTCTAGGTTTAAATAAAAAAAATGAATCCTTTAAAAATTCCAGTGGATCGGTATGAAGAATATGTATTATTAAACTGCTTCGAATTCTACTGGCAAAGGCAGATTTTCCATCTTCCCACCGAATTCGTTGACTTCGTTTTGGTGTTAACTTTATTTTTTTATTTTCAGATATACCGCCACCCAACTAAATATTATCTAGATATCTTAGCAACTGTCTATATTTTCTCAAGTGACCGATATTTGTCGAAATTTTAGTTTTTAGCGAAACATTATTTTCAACATTTGCAAGGGCTTTATTCAATAATCTAATATTTTTATTACAATAAGTTACATATTTTAGTAAAGTTTCATTTGAATTATTTCTCAAATTCCTTAAATTTAAAAATTTCTCGAACAATTTTAACTGTCGTCACTTGCGTTGTCCATCTTGAAATTTTACATATTCAATATTTTTCACAAATTCTATCGCCACTGTCTGAAAAAAGATGTTTTAACAATTTTCTCACCATGACTTATGATGCTATATTGGTGATTCTCGAATTCCTCCAAGTGGTCTCCTATTTCTACCATTAGCCTTTAAAGACTTTGTTGGTTTGAAAGCTAGAAGGGGCCGTTCGTTTAGTTTGGAAATATCCATCTCTAGGAACAAAATATTACTAAAAGGAGTAGACACTTCCTGTTTTATATTATGGAACAGTTGTATTTGGAGACTTACTACAGGATATACACTTATATTTTGGAATCTGCTTTTATATTTTAGGAACGAGGTCGCAGTATGCCCCACCGTATCTATTTCCATGCATAAAGTTATTTTTACAAAAATCATAACCTGGTGTAAATGCAACTGCATCTATTTTACATATTTTCAATGCAACGCCTTTTTATTTACTGGTTATATGAGGTTATATGTATGACTACCAACGAAGCCAAAAGTAAAATATGAGTAGCTTTACAGAAGAAGAAGGTGATTGAAGTGTTGAAATAAGGATACGTGAAATTAATGTAAGTATGTATTTTGTTTTAGTTCGTTGCGATGCATTACCAAGTTTTAAATTATTACCTATATTATCAGAGCCGAATGTACCAACTGTTTCCCAGATACAGTATTGTAAAAGAATATCCTACTTCTATTTATCTAAGTTAGACGTGTTTGGATCATGCAAGACCTATATGAGGGATTTAGAACACAGTTTTGTGGTTCTGACTTTATTTCTTGCAGTTTACTGTTTTTATTATGGAGCCCAAAAAATTCATTGCCAGTTTTAATGTTATGCTTAAAATGTAAAAAACATTTGTTGGAAGAAACAAATTTATATGAAAACTGGTTAAATACATCAGTGAAATATCATATATTGAACAATGAAGAACCATTAGCCTATTTAGATTTAATTCACAATCATTTTGACGGCCACGCACATTGTGGTGTTTGTGGCTTCGACGTTATAGACTTCAGTTTTAAACAAGATTCCGTTGAGGAAGACTCCGATAACATGCTTTCTATGAAACGTGTAGGTACTTTTATATTTTATCAAAATTGTAACATTTATCATAGTTTTAATAATTGTGTGTGAAATGTACCTTTGTAATTCATAAATAAATTTTAAATATTCTATAATCATTTATGTTTAACTCGTATTTTTTTAATAAATTTTTTAGTAAAATTTAATAACCATATACTTTGTTTCAACAATAGATGAGATAAGAATAATTACTTTCAATATAATTTAATAAACATCGATAACCTGTGTAGGTAAAAATAACAATATATAACATTTTATCTTAAAAAATAACTTAATTTTCATTACTATTGTATATTCAACCATTCAAAACAGGTAGATTGTGGTAGTTAATTGGTTACAATATAAATAACGTAAGAATTCTTAAGACTAGTATAATGTAAAAATGTTCTTAAGAATCCATAAAAATTTAATTTTCATAAAAATATAATAAGTAGTTATATTTTAGTTAAAATATAAAAAATCCTCATCATCATTTTATTTTAGACCGAGACGTTTGTCATACGTGGAAAATAAAGGATGTGAAAATTTGATTGCAGAATTACAGAAAAACGGTGCCATTTCTAAAAACGATTCAGAATATAGTTCCCCTATTGTGCTCACCAAAAATAAAACTGGTGAATACCGGTTATGTGTCGACTTCCGACATTTGAATAAAATTTGCTTGCGCGATAATTATCCACTTCCCCTAATTGACGATTTGATTGACAAGCTTCGAGACAAGAGGTACTTTACAGTATTAGATCTTAAAAGTACTTTTACCACATTGACTTGGAACCCGATTCAATAAAATATACTTCCTTCGTAACAACCACAGGACAGTATGAATTTTTAAAAGCTCCGTTTGGATTTGAACATAGTCCCTCTGTCTTCACACGGTATATAAATCTAATTTTTAAAGACTTGATATATCAGGATAAAGTGTCTATTTATATCGATGATATAATGATAGCATCCAAGACTGTTGACGACTTAGAAGTATTAAAAATGGTTTTAAATCGCCTTGTTGAGAATAAACTTAGTTTGAGGATAGATAAATGTTCCTTTTTAATTACACGGATATTACTTAGGTTATATCATTGACGGTGATAGTATAAGACCTAGTGATGAGCATTTTAACTCTGTTAAGAATTTCGCTATACCGCGTAATACGGAAGAGTTAGACAGTTTCATCGGTTTAGCATCATTTTTTCGTAGATTTGTCAATAATTTTGCGAAATTAGCCCGTCCACTTTATGACTTCTTATAGAAAAATGCTGTTTTTATATTTGGTCCTAAACAACTTCAAAGTTTTGAAAAAATGAAAAATGCTCTTGTAGTATCCCCTGTGTTAGCTTTATATTCACCTTCCGCTGAAACACAACTTAATTGTGATGTGGCATATTGTTGCAAAAGCAAAAAGATAATTTATTCCATTCTGTGTTCTATTTCAGTAGACGCACTACCGAAGCGGAGTCTAAATTACACAGCTTTGAATTAGAAATACTAGCCATTGTTAATAGTCTCAACCGATTTAGAATTTATTTACATGGTGTACCCTTTAAAATCGTAACCGATTGTAATAGTCTAAATTTAGCATTGAAAAAGAAAGAGATAAATTCTAAAATCATGCGTTGGTCCCTAATCTTACAAAATTATGAATACACATTAGAGCATCGTGATAGTGCAAGAATGAGGCATGCTGATGCCTTGAGTAGACATTTTGCTCACATATTGGGATTAGCATTGTGTGTGCAGTTTGTTTACGCTACTCATGTTTTGATGGTACTCTCTATTTTGGTTCATTTTTGAGTGTCAAAGGATATTAAAAACATTGTGAGATCGTTTAAACTAACAATCTGGGCAGGGATGCAGTGTGCGTATATAAAACTCTGTTGAAAATGCTTCGTTAATATACTATTTAAGTGACTTTTTCAACTCCGTCTTGTGCTGGAGTGTTTTTTTTTACTGTTCAGTTTACTGGGGCGGTCTGGATTGCACTGAGTTTATATATTTAGATCCGAAGAGAAACAAATTTAAATTCTGGCAATGTCGCTGTTACCATGTAGCTGTTGTGGCAAGCCTACAGAAAAGCATTTGCTATTATCATGCTCCATTTGTCATAAACAATTTAGTAACGCATGTGTGGGTGTGACTTCATCTGAAGTTCGTATTATAAACTCAAAAAGATCTATTTCATGGGATTGTGCTGGGTGCGAAAAAATTGGAAATGATATGAAGTCATTGAAGTCACTTTTGGTGTTGCTGCAAAATGAGATAAAGGAATTGAAAACCCAAATTAGTTCTGCTACTGGTACTTCATTGACTCTGAATGATGACGCATTCGAGGAGATAGTCCACGAGTTGGAGGAGCGCCAGTCTAGGAAGAAAAATATAATTATATTTGGAATGAATGAACAAAACTCCTCTTTGTCCAAGGAGCAAAGGGCAGAGCAGGAAAAGGCAAATGTAAGTGAAATTTTCCATGAAATTATTCCAGATTTCAATACTGGTATTACTTCTATTTATCGACTTGGCAAATTTAATGCGGATAACTCTCGGCCGAGACTTGTAAAAGTTACTTTAAATAGAGAAGAAGATGTGATGAACTTGTTGCGTAAATCTAAGGTTTTAAAAACTCTGAGCATTTTAAGCATATTATCTTATCGTCAGATAAAACTCCTAGGCAGATTCAGTATTATAAAGAAATAAAAAGTCTCTGGTTGAACGTATTAAAAATGGCGAACATGGATTAAAAATCAAGTATGTCAAAGGAATTCCTAGAATAGTGACTTTAAACTAAATTCTACACCCAGTTGTACCGAAGAGTCATTGTCATTGTGTTACCAAAATACCCGTGGACTTAATACCAAGACTCATTTATTTTTAACTCTGTGGCCTCAAGTGAGTTTGACATAATTGCAATCTCTGAAACCTGGCTTCAAGATGGTGTTTCCAGTTCTGAATTGTTTTCTAATGATTATGTGGTTTATCGCTGTGACAGAGATCTGCAATTGACTAATACTTCTAAAGGTGGGGGCGTTTTGCTTGGTGTCAACCGTAAATATAGAACTCTTTCATTGGACTTATCGCACATAAGAGAAATGTCGCCATCTATTGATTTAGTTGGATGTAGGTTTATTAGCGATTCTTTTACACTGTATATCATTGTTATTTATGTTCCTCCATCTGTCACACATAATGAATTTGAGGCATTTGTTGAATTCTTAATTTCTAATGAAATATTCACTAATGACAAAAAGTTTATGATTGTTGGAGACTTCAATGCTCCATTATATGTAAATGATACAGCAGATTTTAAATCATTATTAATTACGCAATTCTCTGATATAACTAATGCTAAACAATCCAATAATATTTTAAATTGTGATGATCGTTTGTTAGACTTAGTTTTCTCTAATCACGATTGTAGTGTTGACAGAAATCATATGCCCTTGGTATCCGAGGATTTATATCACCCATCTTTTATAGTTTCATTTAGGGCCGTACTGTCCCATGTAACTAATTTTCCGCTAACGAATAGAGACCCTGAAGTTTTAAATTTTAGAAAAGCCAATTATCCGCTGTTGTATAATCTTCTAGGTGAGGTGGACTGGTCTGAACTATATACACAATCTGATACTCAGATGGCACTTGACTTATTTTACAAGATGTTAGATAATATTTTCCAAGTATGTATGCCGAAAAAGATTAAACGCCGCCGTAGATTTCCACCATGGTTTACCAAATTAATCATCGATAATATATACCGCAAAGAAAAGGCACATCGCGATTTTAAGTTACATAGGTCAAATTACTTTCGTCAAAAATTTGAGAACCTTCGAAGATTAGTAAAATCACAAATTAAAGCGGCGTATAATCAGTATGTTGTGCATGTTGAGAATAATATTGAACGGGACCCATCTCAATTCTGGTCATTTGTTGCAAATAAAAAAGGACATTCACATATTCCTTGTGCTGTTTCATATCAGGATTTAACTTTTACTAAACCCCAAGATGTTGTAAATTCTTTTGGTGATTTTTTTTATAGCGTATATCAGAAATCTAATCCTCGCGGGATATCAAACATGGCAAACGTATGTGAACACTCATCATCGTTACTGACAGTACCTAGAGTTACTAAATTTCATGTTATTGCTGCTTGTAAAAGGCTTAAAAACAAAATGACAGCAGGGGTTGATGGTATACCTAGTTTTCTCGTGAAGGACTGCATATATGTGTTGGCCGAACCGTTAGCGTTTATTTTTAACCTGGTATTAGATAGCTCTATATTTCCTGATATGTGGAAAATAGCAAGAGTATGTCCAGTTCTGAAGAAAGGCAACCCGGCATTAGTTAATAATTACAGACCTGTGTCCATATTATGCAATTTTTCAAAAATGTTTGAAATTATTGTTCACGATGCATTATTTAATGATATTAGGAACAGTCTAGCCCCTGAACAGCATGGTTTTGTTTCTGGAAGATCTTGCATGACAAACCTCGCTTGTCTCTCACAATACGTCTGTAAACATTTAGATCAACAGGAACAAATTGATGTTGTTTATACTGACTTTAAAAAAGCTTTTGATCAAATCGACCATTATATATTGTTGCATAAACTTGAACGAGTAGGTATGACGACACATTTGCTTTCTCTTTTCCGCTCGTATTTGATTGATCGCCAGCAGTTTGTAGAAATTGAGGGTTTCAAGTCGCCAACATTTGTCCCTTTATCAGGTGTGCCTCAAAGATCAAATCTTGGACCACTATTTTTCTTAATCTTTATAAACGATTTGATCATGCAGATTAAATGTGGTAAATTGATTTATGCTGATGATGTGAAAATTTTTACTAGGATAAGGTCTTCTGATGACTGTATTTCACTACAGAATAATATAAACATCATAGTAGACTGGTGTACCCATAATAATCTACATCTTAACGTAGACAAATGTAATATTGTTAGTTATCATAGAAAGCGTGACCCAATTCCTTTCAATTACAATATTGATTACACTACTTTAACAAGGCTTGATGAGGTTAGGGACTTGGGAATACTGTTTGATCATAAATTCTCATTTGTACGGCATATTGAACTGATGACTTCCTCTGCTTTTAAGGTTCTTGGTTTTGTCATCCGTAATACCAAACATTTTACTAACATTAATACTATAAAATTATTATATTACTCGTTTGTTCGCTCAAAACTGGAGTATGGTGCATTGATTTGGTCACCCATATATAACTGCCATATAAGTAAAGTTGAATCTGTACAGCGTCGGTTTCTTAAATTTCTATCATTTAAAGAAGATCATCAATACCCACCTAGAGGATACGATCATGAGTTGCTGTTGTCTAGATTTGGTGAGATATCGATGAGTAACAGGCGAATAATATATACTATCAAATTTTTATATAATATAGTGCATAACAATGTCGATTGTCAGCTGTTACTCCAACATATTAACTGGTTAGTTCCGCGTGCTGAATCCAGACAATCTGTAACTTTCTATAATCATGGCATCAATACCAACATAATGCTTTATTGCCCTATATATAGAATGTGTCGGAACTTTAATAATCTATGCCGTTCTTGTGATATAAACAATGATTCTCTCACTACAATTTTGAATACTGCAGCGCCTAGATTATTATAGTGTTCTAGTTCTGTTAAGTTTCTCATAATTTTTGTTTCTTTTTGTATATACTTTTTTTATTAGTCATCTAATTTTCTATTATCATATCTTTCTATTAATCTTTGTTATTTTATAGTTTTAAGCTGCATAAGGTAGTGTAATTTTGTATTTCCTATAACTGGGTGTAACCTGTTGGAAATAAATGCTATTATTATTAGAAGAGACAAGTTTTCAAATGAATTTGAGTATCAGACAGACGCAAGATGCAGACATTCTAAAAATTAGAGAGGAATTAGAGTATAGCGAAAGTAAAAATTTTGAGTTAAGAAATGGCGTTGTTTACCGTAAACATAATCATCAACTTTTGTTTTATGTTCCGAGGAATATGGAAGATAATGTGATCAGAAGTTGTCATGTCGAATTAGGTCATACGGGGCTAGAAAAATGTATCGAAGTTATCCAACAAACCTATTGGTTTCCAAAACTGCGAGATAAAGTCAAACGATATATTTCTAACTGTCTTAAATGCGTGGTATTTAGCCCTAACAGTGGAAAGCAAAGCGGATTTCTCCATAGCATTCCAAAAGGGACTTTTCAAGCTATACATATAGACCATTGTGGTCCACTCGAGAAGTCAACGAAACAAAATAAACATATTTTTGCCATTATTGACGGTTTCACAAAATTTATAAAACTTTATGCTTGTAAATCAACCGGCTCTGACGAAGCGATAAAACATTTGAATCATTATTTTAGCACACATAGTAAACCATTGCGGATAGTCTCTGATAGAGATTCATCTTTTACTTCCCAGCTTTTTACTGATTTTTTGAAAGGGAAAAGTATAATACATGTACAGATTGCGACTGGCGTACCCCGGGCAACTGGACAAATTGAACGATTAAATATACGGGGATTTGCTATTCATGTGTCCTAGAGAGTAGACGTGCTCACGGTAGCTCTGCTAAGTTTGAAGTGTATATTGTAAACATGGCTGGTGGTAGTAATAAAAGTAAAACCAAGGATGAAGAAAGATCAACTGATGGTTTGTTGCAAGCTATGTGTGAAAAAATACTTACTTCGCAGGAGTTTCTTAGTAAACTTGCTGCAGCAATATCAGAAAAGTTAAAAGAAACTTTTCAACAGCAGTACAAGGTATTGGAGGATAAGGTGGTATCATTAGAAAATCGAATGGATAAATTAGAGCAGCAAGCTTTGGGTGACAAATTATTAATTTTTGGTGTTCCTGAGAGTCCGCGGAATAGTCCCATCTCCGATAGGACTGAAATTACGAAGATTTTCAAAGAAAATATATGTGAAACCTTCTCTGAGCTGGAAATAGATAACTGTTTTAGAGTGAAGTCAGGTAACAGATCTGGACCTAAGCCTATTTTAATTACATTTTCCACGAGGCGAATGAGAAATTCCATTTTTTTTAACAAGGCAAAACTCAAAGGCACACGAATTGTTATAAGGAGTATTTGACATCTAAGCGATTTGGGCTACTTGTTGAGGCTATTAAATTGTTGGGCCGTTCCAGTGTGTGGACATCAGGAGGGCAGGTAATGGCTAAATACAAGGATCGCTTAGTCAAAATTAATTCTTCAGTTGATCTGCAGCATCTCCGCGCCACTGATGCTTGATGAACTGTATCTTAGCAATGAGCATACCTTAAAATGTTTACATTGGTGTGGCTATTTCTGAATACATACTGTTTTTTATTTTTTTATTTTTTGCTTAGTATTAAAAATTTATCTCTTCATTTATTTACTTACTGTTTTTTTATCTTTATTTTTTGTATCTTATTTAGTTTACTATATTGCTTGTACGACTGTTACTAGAATCACATTAGAATTGGAATTATAAAATTATCGTAAACAAACTTGTTACAATTAGGTTAGTTATCAATATTGGTTCCAAATAAGTAGAGAAGCATAATATTTCAAATTATATGCATGATGTCAAACTCGCAGAAAAACACTTTACAAATAATGCATTTAAATGTTAGATCGTTAACTGCTCATTTTGCTGATTTAAATTCTTTTTTATCTAACACTCACTGGGACGTTGTAGCTGTATCGGAGACCTGGCTTCAAGTAAACACAGATTATAGTTCTTTGAACATACCAGGTTACACATTCGTTCACAATGACAGGTTGGGCAGAGGCGGAGGCGTGGGTTTTTATATAGCAAGCTACTTGAATTTTAATATTTTAGAGACTAGTTTTGATATCGAGCAACTTTGGGTTACGTTATGTTTTAAGTCAAATAAGTTAATTTTGGGTGTTGTTTATAAACCTCCAACATTTGATGTGGACTTATTTCTTGATGGTTTGGATGAGACATACACGCGATGCTTACTTCACAGTGACAATATTTTGTGTTTGGGAGATTTTAATATTGATATTTCTAGAAAGACGTTAAATAGCGTGAAGAAATTTGAAAGTTTTCTTGAGGAACGCGATATTATTCAGTTAATAACATCTCCCACTAGGGTTACCACAAATACTTCAAGTTGCGTTGATTTAATTCTGACCACTAATAATGGTGTTGTCCTTGATGCGGGTGTTAAACCTTATGAATTTTCTGATCATGATGCGGTTTTCTGTGTTGTTTCTGTTGAAGCGCATAGGTATGGGCATGTTTATAGAATATGTAGATCCTTTAAAAAAATTAATCCTGTTACATTTTATAGTGATGAAAAATGGTCAAACTTGGACTCCATATATCTATGCAGAAATATTGACGATAAGGTTAAAATTTTAAATGACACTATCCTTTGCATTTTCAATAAGCATGCACCTGAAAAGACTTTGAGATTTACAAAGCCTCCGGCTCCTTGGCTGAATATGGAAATTAAAGCCTTAATGTCGTGGCGTAACAAAGCCAAACTTAAATTTAAAAAATCAAAATCCTTGACAGATGGTAATGCCTATAGAAGATTAAGGAATCAGGTTACTTCTTCTATTAGAGTTGCAAAAACATATTTCAGGCAGGTAGCTGAGAGCAAAGATTTTTCACTAATATGGAAAAGTCTAAAAAACTTATGTGTTGCAAAAAATATCAACACAATTCCGTCATCTTTAAGTAATGCAAATGAAATTAACAACTATTTTTTAAATTGTGTTCCTAATATTAATGTAAATTTAGATTTGTTAAATTTTTACAATAACACTGTAAAAGATGGTGTAGAACCAGAAGTATTTAAGTTTCAATTGGTAGATTGCGAATCCATATATATAGCTTTAAATAAAATTAAATCAAATGCATTTGGGACTGATAGTATAAATTTAACAATGTTGCAATTGTGTTATCCTAAAATAAAACTACATTTATTAAACATCATGAACAGCTGCATCTTGGACAACTATTTTCCTCTCAATGGAAAAGTGCTATTGTAATACCAATACCAAAAACTTGTAGTTGAATAATATAAAGACTTGAGACCAATAAGTTTACTTCCTACCTTATCAAAGATTTTAGAATCTATAATGAACATACAAGTTCGTGAATACTTAGGTACATATAATATTTTACCCAGGCATCAATCGGGTTTTCGCCCTCATTATAGCTGTACTACGGCATTACTTAATGTGACTAATGACATACTCAAAGCAATTGACGATTCTAAGCTAACATATTTAATCTTGCTGGACTTCAGCAAAGCTTTTGATTCCATACATCACAATGTGCTGCTTGCTGTCTTAAAATATTTAGGATTTGATAAAACGTCAGTAGGTATGTTATCCAGTTATTTATCTAATCGTACACAGTGTGTGAAAGTTGATAATAACAGATCTGAGTTCAAATCATTAGGTAAAGGAGTCCCACAAGGCTCTATATTAGGTCCACTTTTATTCTCTATTTATACGTCACACTTTTTTAGCTATGTTGCGTGTTGTAATATGTGCATGTATGCGGATGATACGCAGTTGTATTTTTCTTTTCCCTTCAAGGAGTTGGATGAGTCTGTGAATAAAATTAATTTAGATTTAGAAGCTATTTTATGTGCGGCCAAAGATCATGGTTTAAGTTTAAATGCTGGAAAAACAAACATTATGCTTTTTGGTAACCGAAATCAGTGTTCCATTATTCGTGATAGTAATGTTCCTTTAATAATGGATAACACCCAGCTTACTCTAGTAAATGAAGCTAGGAATTTAGGATTAGTATTTGATAATTCTCTCAGGTTTCACACTCATGTTTCTAAATGTGTTAAATCTGCATACGGATCGTTAAGAATGCTATACCCACATCGACACGATTTGAGCATTGATGTTAAAGCCATGTTCTGCCAGGCATTAGTCCTATCTAAATTTAATTATTGTCTTCCTGTTTATGGTTCATGTATGGATGCTGCAGATAAATATAAAATTCAAAAGGTTCAAAATTCCTGTTTACGGTTTATCTTTGGCATTAGGAAGTTTGACCATATATCGCATAAGTTACGAGAGGTAAACTGGCTTAACATGGAGAATAGATTTATTCTGCAAACAGCTTCACTAATACACTCTATTAAAATAAATAAAAAATGATAATTTGGTCACTCACGAAAATATCCACAAAATAAATACACGGCATAAAGCAAATTTTGTTATCCCTTCCCATGTCTCCGCCCGCTATGAGAGGTCTTTTACCTACGTTTCTTCTACAGTATATAACAGAGTCCCAGAAAATTTTAAGTCGTACAGTTTACATAAATTTAAAGCTTGTTATCGGAACTTTCTTCAAGACATGCAAAATCAGCAAAATTAATCCATGTTGATTGAGTTTGAGATATTGTGTCAGCTCTCTTGCACTGTTGTTTTTGTATTAGAATACCGGAGTTAAATGGAAGAACAGATGCAGCTTCTGGCTGTAATCTGAATTTCGCTCCGTGATTTTCATATCCACTTATTATATTTTCTATTTTTAATTATATTTTGTAGTTATCATATTCTGTTGATATGAAATAAAGGCATTATTATTATTATTATTATACTTAACCATTATTCCTATGATATCAAAATTAGTAGACGTGCCAAAAAAATGGGATCAAGTGTTATCAGATGTAGAATTTGCTATCAATAATACGGCTAATAGTTCTACGGGACAAGTATCAACTATTTTATTGTTCGGTGTGCGACAATTAATTAGACGTAATATAGGCGATGTTATCAAAACTTTTCTTTTAGGTGATGCCGAATTTGAAAATAATCGGGATTTAGAAAAATTAAGAGATATTGCCAGTAACAATATTATACAATATCAGAAATATAATGAGTGTTATTACAATACTACTCGTAAAAAAGCAAATGATTTTCAAATGGGAGATTATGTCATGATTCCCAACAATGAAGTCACCCCTGGTATTAATAAAAAATTATTGCCGAAATTTAAAGGTCCATATGTAGTAAAAAAGATTTTACCCCATGATCGATACGTGATTGCTGACATAGATAGATTTCAGATTACTTAAAGACCCTTTGAAGGAATTTTTGATAGCGCTAGAACGAAACTTTAGGGCTCTGAGACTATCACCGAGCCTGACCAATCAGTCCTTTCTGTTGTTTAATTTATTAATTACCTAATTTGTACTCTATTATTAAAACTTTAATCACTGTATTGTTTTATTAATGCTTGTATAAAACCAGATAACTGTTAGATTAATGAATTCTATGTTATTATATTTACTAAGTTTCGCTTATGTAAAGTTTGTATAAAGTAACTGTTGATTGAGGCCAATCAAAGTGTCAGGTATGGCCGAGTTGTAAGAAATTATGTATTATATTTGATGTTCCCACCAATGATTGGATGAAGTTGGCTCATGATTGTAGGTTAGTTTGTGTTCCTGATGTAGATGTCCATAGATGTTATGTTATTTTTATGTGAAGATAGGAAATAAAGTCTGCTCGTAGAAATTTTGATTTATTCTAACCATCGAAAGGCCTTCCTTACAATATATATTAATGTATGCTTCTTGCTTGCCTCTTCTTTGCTTCTAAAAATTAGTTTATATAAAGTTGCAGACTTGTGAATCAACGAAAAAAAGTAGGTACCTACTTACCTATTCATTATATTATTTCACAAGTAAGAGTCCTTATAGATGAAATTTATTTTATTTGATGAACGGAAAAACTCTAGTTATTTGACATAGTTAGTGGATACGTTAATGGGAAGTAGAGAAAACGCTTTTGAATGTATCTAACTTATGTAGAACTTGCAATTTTAATTAGATACACAATAACGAGAACAAAAATATTATTTCCGAACAGATTCAATTTACAAAATAGTACTTAATACACATTTCTAAATATCCTAATCTTTAAAAACAGCATATTTCTTTCATTATATTGTTTTCACTCTACAATTACTTGCCCAGAAATAAAATATGAGGAATTTGTGTATTAATCAATAAAACACACCATATACCTAATACTATTTATTGAAACATCTCTTTTACTACTAATCAAATCTGAGTCATTACAATCAGACATACTTCTCATCGTCTGGATTTCGTGGGTTTTCTACCGAATTTGACAGTATTTGGTTTATAGTATATTAAGTATCAAAAACAGTAAGGAGAGTTTACCGATCGACGACAATTCTTTACTGTTCGAGATGCGTATACTACTCGTATTTTGTACGACCATTATACGAATTCAAAGGTGTTAAGTAACAAAATATCTCGAAGATATTAAAAGTATTTTTGTCTCGTATATCCACCAAACTAAGTAGGTTTTATCGTTACCTAAGGCCGCATGTAAATTTATTATTAAATGTTAATATATCTGTCAAACGAATCAGTATGAGCATGAGTGAATCAGAAAACGAAAATAATTCAGATACTGAAGAGGCCTGGGATATAGGATGTTCTTTAGTGATTCCTGAAAAAATCTAAAGAACGTTACGAAAAGACATATAATAGTTTCATGGAAAGAGAATAAATGAAAAATTCTTGTTGGCATATTTTTAATGGAAGCACCAGACTAAACATTTCCGATTCATAAGGTAGGTACGTTATTAATTTTTAGTAGTAAAAACTTAAATCCGATTCCTAAACATTTGTAGGTCGCAATGTAACTAGGCGTTTCATATTTTGTCACAACAAATAATAGAATTTATTTACGGTTCAGTCCTGTCAAAACCAGAACAGTAAGTAATTACGTACCGACGCGTTTTTGCTCGGCAACCAGTAAATGTAACATAGTGTTCTAAAACTAAGTATGGTAAACAATCGGAAATAGAATGGTCATACAAAATAACACGAAGCTTATAACTATTATACAGGGTTAACTATGACTAAGTACAAAAATTTTAACCACGTTCTCAGGAGGCCTAAAAGACAATAAAAATTTATTTCGGAATTCTAGCTCGATGTTAAAAATGGGGCAAAACCCTCTTTTCCTACGGAAAGTCGGCGCCTATGTCATCAGTCATCGTCCAAGATGGCTACATATGTCAACTAGGTATATGTTCTGTGCAACTAGGTACCATGCGGTCGTTTCTCACAACGTTGCCAAATGTAGAAACAACGAAAGTAAACATTTTTATTAATAATAATACCTAAGTACCTGATAGATAACAGTTAATCCGGTTAGCTAGAGTATTTTGCATTCGTTTTTCATTCCTTCGTTCCAAACTGCCTAAACTTCATTTTCACTCATTACAGGTCCGTCAGAATTACTCGCCACAAAGTTAATAAAATTGCCCATTTATTTTAAGAAAATTGATTGTGAAAGAAATACTAACAGAAAACCTCGAATACACCCGTGGCAGTTTTTAATTTATAAAATTTTGTCCGATAACGGTCACTCCACTGCATTGCTCTCAACTCTAGGAAATATCTCCACGTACGTTTAAAGAAAATTGTGGAAAACTACACATGTCCCAATATATCGCAACCATCCATTATTTAATGAATAAAACGTTTAAAACTGAAACTGTCACTAAAAACGGAAAACGAAAATTACATTGTCAACGCCACCGTTCAGTCTTCGGTCCGCCTACACCGAGAACTTAATATTCTTCAGATAAATATTCTTATGGCAATCAATATTATCTTCTTTTATGTACGATCGTGGGTTTCTTCATTCTAGTATTGTTTTGACATTTCCTCCGTGACATGGGGTGACACGCACATAGCACTTGTCAGTCGATATAAACCTATACTGTGTTGTTGGTTGCATTGTGTCTAATACTCTACAAATGTCAAACAGTAGTGGTCAGAAAAGTAATATTACAGAGCACTGTGAACGCCTCGATATTTAAAATAATAATACTACAATATTATTATATGCAAACATGGTCGATTATTGTGTGGACAATTATTTTGCTAATAAAAATTTCTTAGTAAGTAGGCATAAATATATGTTTTGTAAAATGTAAATCAGAAAGAATGTAAGAAGAAGAGGAAGAGGTGTGTCAGAGTTGAGTTGTTGTTGTAAAGATAGGAAGTGCGAAATAAAGAAAGTAGTAAAACGTTATTGGGTATTTATTTAATTAATAAAGAAAATATTACCCTAACAATTGTTAATATCGTTACTATTATTAGTTTTCAGTATTTGCTTTTCGCACATTCAAATTCGTGTAATCGCGGAAATTACGGATATGGTACTAATTTATGGGAAGTGCGACGAAAGAGCATAGCGTGCAGCAGCAGAATATCAAAGACGTTTTCCAAATAGACGGAATATGCCAAATCCTCGTACATTTGTACGAATTGTACAACGTCCACGAATGTTGTTTTACACGTGCTGGAGTTTTAAATACGTATGTACCTAAGTTGAAAATAAAAAAGAACCAATTTCATACTTTTTAAAATTCTATGAAACTTCTTTTTTACTTAGTGACATAAAAATAAAGCATTTTTAAACTACAATAGATATACCTACAGAAAAAAAGTATTTTTTTATTTATGAAATGGTTGAGGGAAACCAAGACGTCCCCAGCAAGTATAACAATTTTTACAACAAGTTATAATGTAAACAAGTTAGAAAACAGAAAATAATTCAACTTTCTTGAAATCTCCAAATATCAGTCCTGGAAGTATCAGTAAGGTGGGTTTTACTCTCAGTGCTAGGTACCATATCGGGTTTCTCATTAAATAATCTAGTATTTTGTAAATAAAACTTTCTTTAAAAGCGCCGTAAATCGTTATACGTGGCAACGCGGTGCTCTGTCACTACCTTTGACAACTTTCACTTTGGCAGAACATACCTAACCTCGAAGCTGACAGGCGGCATAGTCGCCGAGAAATTAGGGGTTAATAAGGTTTTGAAAAAAATTTTTTTTCGCTTTATAAATAAGTTTGGAATTTTTTTGAACGGTGATACCGTTAATTCTGATTTTTTCCTATCCCCTCTTAAAATATTTGTACTAAGTCATAGTTAACCCTGTATAACTAATGGCTTCTGGTAATCTGACATGTAAGTCAATGACAGTTTTATAGTTAAAATCAATGAAAATGTTGCAGTTGTGTAATAATTTGTAAATATTACATATTTTACGCAATGCTGTTACAAAGACATTTTTTATTTTTGTTATATCATTTGTAACTGTTACCATACAAATGCACAAAAGCTATTTAAAAATATGCCTATTATCCATAATTTTCTTTACATTTTAATATATGCCTATTTTAAACAAGAACAAATTTTATACTTTAGAATTTTAGTTTGTTATTATTGTTTAGATTAATATTTATTTTATTTCTTCATACACTCAATAAATTTTAACATTTGACAAAATGGCGACATCAAAATAAATTAAAGTTGGTTGATTGGTTGGTAAAGGTAAGTATGTGAAAATGCAATTAACATAAAAGTAAGAAAATTGTTAAAAAAGCATTCGCAAAAAATAACTAAAAATTCTTATCATGAGAACAACCTAAAATCCTTTTCTGTAAAACTGCAAAATTGGCATCCATTAGGACTAGGACTATATTTACATTTATTGTAATCACTTAAAAGGTAGATTTGTTAGCACGGCATTTATGTCAAATATTGAACAAGAGGGATGAGCTCTCAGAAAGCAATTGAGCTAATTGGAAAACTTTCTTAATGCTTTTTATATATCAATTGACGATACCGCTAGTACAAATTCGCCTTGTATCAAAACATTTCTATGCTTGAAAACAAACATCTTATATCAAGTTACAGAATAAGGTATATATTCAAATTAAGATGGTTAAATAATTTCCGGGGTGTCATGTCATCGGTTTTGGTTTGGAAGAAATTATTCAACCATTGACAATTGCGACGGAAGCCTTCAAACTAAATTAAATTAAGATTAAGTAGATACCATAAAGGTAATTACTTCTTTAAAAATAACATTGACTTAAATCTAATGACATCGTCGTTATACTGTAGATACAAAGTTATATATTTATTTTAATGTGAAAAGATACAATTCACAAAACAATTTTAATTTTGTTTAGTGATATTTTTTCGAACATTAATTTTATTAATTTTTATCAGTTTACTTCAACAAAGATCTTGACAAAATATATATATCCATAGGTTCTGACTTCCCCTTCATTTTTACTGGACCTCTATATTCAAAATTAAACTGTTCATCATAATTGTATTCATCGCATAATATTCTGAAAAAGACAATAAGTATTAAAAGCCAATAAATAGAAATAATTATAAAATATTGTGATGCTAAAACTACTACAACTACAATCAACGGTGGAATACTGAAGCGACCTATTTCTAAAGTTATGTAAGGAAATGTATTTGTATTTATTTATTAAATCAATCAGTCAAAATTATAGAACTTGATACTGCAGGAAATCCGTAAACTTATACTGACATCGTTATTACAACCTCAAAAGACAGATATGTGGGTGGCAGGTTTGCGTTGCATTTATTTGGGGTACCTATGTTTTTTGAACAACCCTTAAAGCTGACGGTGAGAGCTCTATCAAGCGGGATATCGTTTACATGTATTTGTATTTATTTATTAAATCAATCAGTCAAAATTATAGAACTTGATGCTGCAGGAAATCAGTAAACTTTATACTGACATCGTTATTACAACCTCAAAAGACAGATATGTGGATGGCAGGTTTGCATTGCATTTATTTGGGGTACCTGTATGTTTTTTGAACAACTCTTAAGGCTGACGGTAAGAGCTCTATCAAGCGAGATATCGTTTACATTTAATAACTCCTCAATAGAACATGATAAAATTATTAATTTTTTTAAATGACTACAAATATCATATCCAATAGATCAATAAAGTTATTTTCTAGAAAATTTAAATAACTCATACTATTTAAATTTCCTGACAACTCATATGGGATTAGAAAATGGTCGCGAATAATCTCATATCAAACATTAATCTTAAACTCATGTTGGAAGTGTCTGTTTATATCTTGACGGAAGATAATAGATTTTGAACAAGTGTAAAATTATATGGATGGTATTTTTTTTCATGCTTGTCTTTAAAATGGTTAATAATTTTCGGTCTATCTAAATTATCAAGTTTAAGACAAAATGAACAACTTTCGCCTAAATTCCTGAACAGATTTTGAAACAGTCGATGATCAGTTTGCAATCTGATTTGGAAATCATTGGCAATATTCACGTTGCGTAGCACATCCTTTGAAATTTTGTAGACAATAAGCAATAATCATATCTCTCATTTCCAAATTTTAGACATTGTTATGTCTCTTTTTTTAATGACTTGTTTTAATTGATAACTGTCTTGGCATTAACGTATACTACGATAAAATTTTCTATAATGAAATAAATATACAGCATGTTGTTAAAATGCGATTTTCTCAAAAATTAATAATTTCTAGGGTTAATGACAAGTATATAATTTTTTTCTTAAAATAATGTAGCTTTAGATTTTAGACAAAAAAACGTTACGGGTAAAATGTTACGCTCATATTTACTTCATAAACATGGTTTATGTGGTGTCCTCTAGAAAATCGAAAATAGATGACAGATTATGATTTCTCGTATCCAAAAACATGTACTCTCAAATTTTTATGTTCATACATTCAAAACCTTTATAATTATTACAAAATTTATTTTTAAATTCGAACTTTGCCTTCCTACAACATTGTGTTAAGGCAAGATGGCTCCAATCGTAATATTTTGAAGTAAAAATAATATACCTCTATGGACCATTACTTATGGACCACTCTGTAGGTCTATGGTATTTCATTAAAAAGAACTTTAACTGTCACCCAAATATCGAGCCCCACCCCCAAAAATATTCATAAATATTATCCAACACACATTTAAGAACTGAAATTAAAAGCCATATTTTTACAATCCAGCCACCCCCCCCCCCTCTATTTGATAATCTAAATTAGCCCATGACTCTCACGCTTTCATACATCACCTCATGTATCTGAAAGTAAAGAATGATTTGTAATTAATAGACGTCAAAATTATACAGATATCGATAGCTAAGGTGGAGGATCCGTATATTATGAATATAGGTAGGTAGGTACTTACTTGTAAACATCTTTTGTAATATTTATTTTACCGCTTTGTCCTGTCGTTTCCGTACGGCTAGTTAAATTAACTGTATTTCCATAAAGACAAAATCTAGGCATTCTTTGGCCTATCACTCCAGTTACGACTTCACCCGTGTGGATTCCAATTGTTATTTTCTGAAAATACATATGTGTTCTTTTATTTCTAGCTAAAATTAGTAGTAGTGGCGTATTGCGAGTAAAAAAAATATATATAAATATTACTTGAGTCTTCAGCCACTAAATTTAATTTTGGTATAGCTTTTGAACCACTTGTGAGAATTAATTTATTTTTAGTACAAATCATACACCAATGAAGGCCAACAGACTGCTGAAATCAGAATTCCAAAGCGCGATATTAAAAAATGCCAGTTTCTTTATGGATACTTAGAAAATTATTTCTTATAAGTAAGTATTAATGACAAAAATATGTATCTATATCATATTTATATTGCAGAATAATTATATTTCTTTTCTAAGTTTTTATTAGATTTGTTTAATACTAGGCTTTAAATGTGTTGTTTTATAAGTGTACCTATTATTTATCTCATACAGGGTGTTCAAAAAAACTGAACCAATCTTTAAAAATCTTCAAAATTCATGGAATTTTAAAATATCATTGATGTAGCAAGAATCTGTTACAGGGTGTTCAAGAAAACCGGACCAATCTCTAAAAACCTTCAAAATTAATGAAATGAAACAAAAAATGGTGTAACCTTTACAAAGGTCTATTAGATCATTAGTAAACGAAAAAATATAAGGTGTTTAAAAAACCAAATCAGTCTCTAAAAATGCTTAAAATTCATCAGTCATTCATTTTGGTGAAACTTTCAGCATCAAATAAAGACGACTCGATCTAATTTTTAAACACAGGGTGTTGAAACAAATTTAACCAAACCCGAAAAAACCTTAAAAATTGACGGATTTTGACGGTTTTAAAATTAAATGCCAGCTACTCTTAAAAATTGTATCGGACCTTCCCCACTAGTCATTAATGAGAGCATAGATTAATTAAGATACTATGTAAAGAGGAATTAAATAAAAAGTAATTATTTCAAATATATTTAGAATTATGTAGGAACAACATACGATGACCCCCCCCCCTGGTTTTTGAAAGACAATTTTCCTTAGGGAATGTCTGCTGGTGGTGAGACGTGCAATGGTGGATCGTAGGCTTCTTGCACGCTAGTTTTGGACTTGATTTGAAAAAAACACTTTTTAGGAGCACAAAACGTTTAATAAGAAAACCAAGTACGATATTATTCTATTCTAGTATTTAGTAGTATAATCTTTATTCATAAAACCTACTTAAGCAGGACATGATGCGTCAATACAACTCGTGTACATAAAAAATATAACAGTGATATGAAATCCCAATATTACATTACATAATAATACATATTTTTTAATCTAGATATAAAATTACGGAAATACGTCATACAGATATTAAATCTAATTTTACGTTAAGTATTTATAGATAAAACACAAGAATAGAATTCCTGTAGAGTAAAAAGTATGTTTACACAAAAAATTACGTAGTTCTGTTTTGAATTTCTTTACGGTACAAATATTTTTAATATTTAAAGGTAAATTATTGTAAACATTGGCACATAAAAGGAATGGACCTCTTCTGAAAGTGCTTAAATTATAGTTTTGGATGATAACAAGACTCGCATTTCTTGTACTGTGAGTATGCAAAGTGTCTCGTAAAGGGAGCGAAAAGAGCCGCTTCATAAATAAGTATTGAATAAAAAGTTAGTATATTGTTTTCTTTAAATATTGTTCTGCAAGAATCTAATGAATTTAAGGAAAAAATCAATCTAAGAATTCTCTTCTGTAAAATAAATATTCGGTGTGCATGCGTTGATGAACCCCAGTATATAATTAGATATTTAATATGTGAATATGCTAAGGCATAGTAAACATTTAGTAAATATTGTTTGCTCACAATGTATTTTAGGTTCCTTATTGCAAAATAAGTTGAATTTAATTTACTAGCAATGCAGTCTACATGAACCAACCATGAGAGATTTTCGTCTACATGTAGGCCCAAAAATTTGGTATTTGTGACATTCTCAAGTGGTATGTTATTCAAAAATAGATCAATTTTTGTTTGCATTTTCGTAAATGGAATACTACATATTTTGTTTAGTTGCATTTATTATTAGTCTATCTATTTCTTTCGCATCAGTTGTAGAATTGTTGGAGAACTATATTTGCTTGATTTTGCAACTCACTAAAATTATTACCTACAATGCCAATAGTAATATCGTCCGCAAACATCATCAGTGTTATGCTATCGGTCAAATGTTGTTTTAGATCATTTACGAAGAGTAAAAATAAAAGTGGAGAGATCACACTTCCTTGCGGAACTCCAATATTTAATTTATGTTGTTTTGACTGAGTACTAGCTAGCTTAACACTGAGTGTTCTATTAGATAAGAATGAACTAATCCATTTATCTAATGGCTCCCTAATCCCCAAACTATTTAATTTTGTGTTTTAAAAACTTGCCTTGACACAATCAAAAGCCCTTGTTAAATCGAAAAGAGCGTAACTACAATTTTACCTTCATCAAGCTGCTTGTAAACATCGGTAAGGAGTGAATATACTGCCGTATTAGTTGAGCGGTTTGGACAAAAGCCATGCTGGCTCGCTGATAGCAAATTACAACTGTTTACAAAATTAAGAATTCTATCATTAATGATTTTTTCAAATAATTTAGAAAAGCTGGATAAGAGTGCTATTGGCCTATAATTATCAATGATGGTAGTATCTCCTTTTTTATGCAATGGTATGATTGTTGCCAACTTCAGGGCATTTGGGAAAGTACCTGATTTTACTGATAAATTAAATATGTAACAAAGAGGGTAATTAATAAATCTAGAAATGTATTTCAAAACATTCATTGGAATACCGTCAAATCCACTAGAGGTTTTGTTTTGCATGTTATTTAGTTGCTCTGCTATTTCTTCCGGAGCAATTTCATAAAAATACATGGACTGATTATTGACTGCTCCTATGGTACAGTCACTATTTGTATTTCCATAGGCAGTACATATAGACTCCATCGCAATTTCAGCAAAATAGTTACAAAAAACATTACTAACTGCATACAAATCGGTAACCATAACATCATTTTGCATTAAGGTTGGAGCTAAAATTTGATTTTTTATGTTCCAAATTTCTCTAGACACATTTGTGGAACTCAAAATTCTATTATGGAAAATTCTTGTTTTTAGTATGATCTGATCTGAATATGCTGAAATGCATCCTTGTATCTTTTAGTCAAATCTGGATCATTCAAAGTTTTAGACAACCAGTATAGATTTTTTAAGTTCTCACTATCCTCAATAATATTATTATCAACCCAATTGTAATTTAAATTAGAACAATTTGATTTAATCTTGGTCACAGCACACGTTTTATCAAGACAATATAACAGATTCTGCCAAAAGAAACTCCAAGCCTCATCTACATCTTTAATAGTGTACAAATAACTGAGATCTGTTGAAGAGAGCAAATGGTTTAAATTAAATAAATTGCTTTCACAAAAATTTCTTTTATATACATAACAGTGTTTGGTGCGCGAATATTGTTTTTTTTTGGTGTTATGTGAAAAGTACATATTGGCACTTTATTATGATCAGACAAACCAATATCGAGATTGTATCCAGATACATCTGGAATATTTGATACTATGTAATCAAGTTGAGATTTTGATTCCTTAAATTCTCTTGTTGCCTCAGACGGCAACGGGGACACTAATTCAAAGCTGTCGAAAATATCGGACAGTAAGTATTTATTAGTATTATCTGTTAACCAATCTATATTAAAGTCGCCACCAACAATGAGGTATTTGTGAGTCTTTGATAACTCGCTGAGAATATCATTGAATTTAATAAAAAAAATGTTTACATCAGATTGCGGTGATCTATATAGTACAATTAACGCAATCTTATTACCATCCAAGACAAAAGAAACACCGGCATATTCACAATGGAATTCACTTAATAGTTGTTTATTAATATCAAGGTGTTTACACACTACACTATTTTTGTAGAAGATTGCTGCACCTCCATGGATCGTCGACATACGACAGTATGCAGATGCAAGGAATATCCCAGTATTCCTGTTACCATTGATTGCTCTGGACACATCCAATGCTCAGTAACGAGTAAGAAATGAGGATTATGAGTTGCTAAAAGTACTTCCAACTTGGAAATTTTATTTCGTAGACCCTGTGCATTTAAATGAAGAATTTTTATCGGTTCATAATTTTTATTGCTCTTCAGTGTGACAGTATTTGCGGGTATATTTATTAGATTAAGAATAAAGAAGCTTTGTTTTAGTTAACACGTGCTTATCTAAGCTGACTCTGATAGTCTTATTACTTAATGTTATTATTATGAAACGAAACGAAAGCGATAAGAAAATATATATACAGTGTGTTCACATAACTCCTCCCTCCTTAGAATGGAACCGACGGAGTGGAACGTAGTTCGGTTTCATTGGGTTGTATGGATCTCGAATTCTTCTTCCAGAATGGATAACGAGAACAAAGTCACATGATGGGTTTCCAGAAGATTATCATCAGGGCACAGGAACAAACGATGATGATATTTGATATTGGAATGTGGATCGACGTCATCAATCGAAAGAACAGAAACATGGTTCATTTTCGTCTGGACGTCATGGATTTCTTCTAATGGGACTTGCAATATTAGTGGTTTATTGGTTGCAGTTATCGATTAATTGGTTGGTCAGTGCTAAGACGTGCCTTTGGCTAATTTGTTTGATAATTGGCGTGGTTAACATCAAGGGGGTTGCCTGCCAATGGCTAGGTTCTAGCTTAAGTATCATCTGCAAAGCACAATCTTGGTGATTTGGTCTAAGACCTCCTCGACATAGGAATTGATCTTCAATTTGTGGACATACTTCATCCCTCATTAGATGATCGTTGAGACCGAGTATAACGATAGGTTTGACAGGTATAATAGTTTGGTTGTTAACAGGAATTGGATAGAGGTGATAACTGGTAAAGGATTCAGATTGTAATATTGGAACATATATCGCAAATATTACATTTGTGTTTTTAAAAATGACTTTAACTCCAAATAATTTATAATAAGATTGTAAATTTTTTAAATGCATTAATTTATTTTCAGGATGTCTTATTCAGTTCGTGAAGGATATCTTGTAAATTTTCTAAACTTAAAAGAGAATTATGTAGGACATTCAATGAAGCAAAAGTAATTGCATTTTCTAGTTCGTCCAAATATTCCAAAATTACGTTACAGTTCTTAATAATCTGTTGAGTTACTAAAGTTTTTACAATTGAACTCTGTAAATTTACTTGGTCTACTATTTTATGTTGTCCTTTATTTAGGGTTTCAATAGCTTGTTTTATTTGTACGTAGTAAAGTACCAAAAAGCCATTTATGTATGGTTCCGATACCGTTAATGAGTCCTCGTTTAAGTCTTCGATTCGGAATAAGAGCAACTATCTTTTGATGTGTCTTAGCGACCATAATTTAAGCATGTTGTGTAAGTTGTTGAGGAATAGGTAATTGATTAGTATTAACTTTAACTAATTCATATATTAAATTTTGAAGTTTAGTGGTTTCCATATATATATTGTAGTAGGTATACATAGACTAAATTTTAAAATAATAGTGAAATTTAAACAAGGACTCAATGGAAGGTAAAAGGAGGGAAATAGAATACAAAATCAAAAGTTGTTTTCAGAATTCAAGAAATATTAAAGTAGATGATAGGTGAATTTTATAAAATGTTAAATGTCAATTTGATTGATTGAAGAAATGTAATATTTATTAAAATTATGTAAAGTAGATATAAGAGTGCATTGGAAAGAAATAAAAAAAGGGGTAATCAAGGAAACGGAATAACAGGAAGTCAGAAAAGTTAGAGAGAAAAATAAGATACTGTCACGGATTTCCCAATCCGTCTTTATCTTACTTCCAGAAAAACAATCCGTTAATTAATTACTTCTTTATTAACTACTGAACACTACTAATTACAGGTCAACTAAACACTTATTTAATTAATCGCTATCTAAATCACTTTGATCTCTCTAACTAAACACTTCACTTAAACACTATAATACAAGACTTATACAAGACTCACTAACTCGGCCGTTTATTCTTCTTTTATAGACCCAACGAATATTCCAGGTATATTCCAGTATCTCTAGATCCATTTTCTAGTACGACTGGAATGCTTCTCGGCGATTCCCGATTTTTCCAGGCCCATCTCGATCAGCGGCATTTTGTTTGTTTAACAGAATCGTGTAGGGGCGATCGGGGCAATCTTAGGCAATTCGCGGTGCCACAGTCGTCGGTTTGGGAGTGAGTGAGGCAAATTCCGTGACACTGCCCCCTCCTTAGGACCGATCGTCCCGATCGGATACACCTCTATACGGGGACAGACGCTCCAGATGGACGACCTTAACTTTACTCCGGGGAGTCCTTTGTATCCGGTAGACGACGTCATTGATTCTTTTAATGACGGTGTAGGGGCCCTCCCAACGGTTCTGTAGTTTAGGCGATTTTCCTTTCTTCCGCGTGGGGTTGTACAGCCACACCAGGTCGCCTTGTTGGAATCCGACTGTATTGGCCCGGACGTCGTATCGAGTCTTCATGCGATCGCTCTCTAGTCGCATTCGAGATCTGACTTGGTCGTGTACAGCTGCTAGTCTTCGTTCTAGCTCCTGGGTATAAATGTCTGGCTCTGTGGGCTGTTCCGCAGGACGATCAAATACCAAATCTGCTGGAAGGCGAAGCTCTCTTCCAAAGATGATCCTTGCGGGAGTCTTCCCAGTGGTTTCATGGACAGCTGAGCGGGAAGCTAACAGGAAGAGTGGAATGAGCTTGTCCCAGTCTGTCTGGTTCCCGTTCACAAACATCCTCAGATTGGTTTCTAGTGTGGCGTTGAAGCGTTCCACCATACCATCTGACTGGGGATGCAGTGGGGTGGTCCTGGTTTTTCGGATTCCCATAAGCTCGCAGACCTTTCGGAACACACCTGATTCGAAATTTCTGCCCTGATCTGAATGGAGTTCCATGGGCACACCAAATCTGCAGAACAGGTTGTTGACTAGCGCTTCTGCTACGGTTGTGGTCTCTTGATTGGGAAGGGTATACTTCCAGCCATTTGCTGAAGTAGTCCATGGCCACTAGTAGATATCGGTTCCCACTTTGGGTTTTCGGAAGGGGCCAGCGATATCAATGGCAATCCTCTCAAACGGTGCTCCTACGATGTACTGGCGCATTTTGCCTCTGGAACGGGTCTTCGGTCCCTTGCTGGCTGCACATATGTCACATTTTCGGCACCAATCTTCTACATCCGTCCTACAGCTCAACCAGTAGAAACGCTCCCTAATCTTCTGTAGAGTCCTATTGATACCGAAATGTCCACCCCAGTACCTCCATGTACTTCCTGCAGTACTTCCTTGACCCGGGTCCTCAGGAGTAGTACTTGTTTCTTGACCTCCGTTCCGTCATTGTTCTCCCATGCTCTGTTTAGGACACCGTCTTCCAACACCAAGGAATTCCATTGAGCCCAATAGCTCTTTAATGTTGGGCTTTTACTGGTGACTTCAGCCCATGAGGGTCGGTTGTTGGCTTCTTTCCAGTCTAGTAAGGGCTTGATGTCACAGTCAGCTTGCTGGTCTTCCCGAATCGCCGCTGAACTCCATCTGTCTTCAGGTTGGGCTGCTACCACCTTACAAGGAACTGATGAGATGTCCTCTTTCTTTTCAAGACTACTACAGTGTTTGCAATTGACAGGACAAGGTCTCCTAGAAAGGGCATCTGCATTTCCATGTTTCCTGCCGGCTCGATGTTCAACAACAAAGTGATATTCTTGCAGCCGTTCCAGCCACCTGGCCATCTGTCCTTCAGGGTTCTTAAACTGCAACAGCCATTTAAGGGAAGCGTGATCCGTTCTTAGAAGGAATTCTTGGCCATACAGGTATTTATGAAAGTGTTCTAGGCTCTTGACGATGGCAAGTAATTTTTCCGAGTCACACAATAGTTCTTTTCGGCTTTTGACAGGACTTTGCTGAAGTAGCCCACTACTCGCTCTTGGCCATCTTGTATTTGGGAAAGAACTCCGCCAATTCCAATGTTGCTTGCGTCCGTGTCCACTATAAATGGTTGTCCAGGTATTGGGTATGTCAAAATCGGGGTAGTGCAGAGGGCCTCTTTCAGCGTCTCAAAGGCTTGCTGGCATTTCGTCGTCCATTCGAACGGGATGTTGTCTTCTGTGAGTTTATGAAGAGGCTTGGCAATGTCCGAGAATCCTTGGACGAATCGTCGATAGTAAGAAAAGCAATTTAGACCGTCATATTAAATTATGTCGAGTTCTACAACAAAAAAATGTGCCTTCGTCAAGCAAGAAACAGTGCGAACACTGCAAAAACAATTTTTCTACCAAAGGCAATTTAGACCGTCATATTAAGTCATGTCTGAAGAGAAAAAGTGTTGATATGCCTGTAGTTCCCGGTCCATCCAAAAAACAAAAAGTGTCCATTGATAAAAAACGAATTGATCGGCCACTTACTACTATGAGAGATGGTGTGTGTAAAGTGCATAGTGCTTTCTCCAGCAGAATAGCAAGTTTTCGGTTCACAAGCCCTAACATCCATATTGATTATAAGGACTTTTTTGAAGAAATTAAACAGAAAGTGCTTGACATTATTAATGAACATTTACAAAAACATAAGGCTCTCAAGATAAACTTTGAGGTGTTTGGACTTTACATTATCGCTGAAAAGGAGATGTATGAAATAAAATCATTTAACATCAAAAATAAAATTAGTACAGAAGCAACAGAACTACAAATAATGTTTGAAGAGTTTATAGAAGAAATACATCTCAAGCATCCCAGTTTCAGGAGAGGCTTTCCGGGTGGGCATTAAAGGAAGTAAAGTTTCTTGATGTGAACATAAACAAATATACACCGCTTTCGGCATCTTCATATATTAAACTACCTACATACATTGCAAAGAAAAAAGGAGGTATATTGAATATTGAAAACAATGATAATGCTTGCAAACACGGAATTCCAGGAAACAACTACTCTGCGGGCTAATGCCCCGACCAGCATTGAATTGCTGAATGATAATGCTTGTTTTGCATGGTCCATTAATGCAGCAATATTTCCTCCACAAGGTGATCCAACAAAAACAAGTTGTTCGTACCCACATTACGACACTTTATTAAATTTTAGTGGTATGGAGTTTCCTATGAAGCTGAAGGACATTCCTAAATTTGAAAAGCTTAATAATATTTCCATCAATGTATTTGGAATTGAATCCGAATTTAGAGATGGTAAAATTCATACTGAGGTAGTTGGACCTTTACATTTTACATCAAACCGACAAGCTACACATATCAATTTATTACTTTTATCTGATACAACTGTAGGTATAAATCACTACTGCCTAATAACCAACTTGTCAAAACTGGTATCAAAACAGAAATCAAGATGAAATGGTTGTGTGCATATCTGTGATGGGTGTCTTCAATCGTTTAGAACAATGCAGCAACTGAAAGCACATGAAGAAAATGATTGTAACCATGTTTGTACAAAGATACCAACAACCGATTTAAAAGTAAATAAGTATGGTGAATCCATTCCTGAAAATATCCTAAAATTCGAAAATTTTGAGAGACGACTACCAATACCATTCGTTATTTATGCCGATTTTGAGAGTTTGTTAAAACCCATCGATCATAATGAGCCTTGCGATGACAAACCATTCACAGTTCAAACAAGTGAACATGTGCCATACTCTTTTGCTTTCTATGTGAAGTGCAATTTTGATGACCAGTACTCAAGGTTTGAAACGTACCGAGGGTCCAATGCTGCAGAAGTATTTATTCAAAAATTGGATAAAGTCGCTATGGATTTATATAACAATCACTTAAGACATGTCAAAGAAATGCTTCCTCTTACTAATGAAGAGAGAAAATGGCTTATGATACAGCAACATACTGTCATATTTGCAATAAACCATTTATGCCCTCGGATATAAAAGCACGGGATCATTCCCGTTTAACCGGAAGATTCAATTTTGCAAACACATTCTGTTTGTAACTTGAACTACAAAGTTCCAAAATTCATACCAGTTTTCTTCCACAACCTCAACTATGATGCCTCGCTTTTCATTAAGAAATTGGCTACCAAGAATGAAAACATTTATGTTATTGCTCAAAACAAAGAAAAGTACATCTCATTTTCCAAGTCTATCCTTGTGGAGAAATTTGGAGATCCAAAGAAGCCAGATACATACTTGAGATTGAAATTTGTGGATTCTTTTCGATTTCTGTCCAAGTCCCTAGACAAATTAAGCCAAACTCTGGAATCCCATCAGTGTGTTGAGACCCGAAGATATTTTCCAGACAAAGACAAGTTTAAATTAATCCGGCAGCAAGGGGTCTTTCCTTACAGTTATGTGAACTCCTTTGAAAAATTGGAAGAAACTACATTACCGCCGAAAGAAAAATTTTATATTGATTTGACTAATGAGGCTCTTTCTGATGAAGATTATAACAGAGCCAAAGATGTATGGACAACCTTCAATTGTAAAACTTTAGGAGAATATGCAGATCTTTATCTAAAATCAGATGTCCTGTTACTAGCTGATGTATTCGAGAATTTTAGAAAAGTGTGTTTGGAGCAATACAAATTGGATCCGGCTCATTACTTGACAGCACCTTCATTGAGCTGGGTGCAATGTTGTTTTATACTGGGGTTAGGTTATAGATACTTTACATTTCTTTCGGAAATCAATTCGTGGCGGTGTATCTCAATGTATTAAGAGGAAATCTGAGGCAAATAATAAATTTTTACCTAACTACGACCCTACAAAACCAACCAATCATATATCATGTATCTGGATGCTACCAACTTGTACGGAGCAGCAATGAAAAACTACCTACCTACTGGCGATTTCAGATGGATGAAAAGCAATGAAATTGAAAATTTTGATTGTTCCACCATTCCGACCTTTCAGCTAAAGGTTATGTTTTAGAAGTAGACTTGGAATATCCATCAAACCTCCATGACAAACACAACGATCTACCTTTTTGTCCAGAACAAATGGTTCCACCAAAATCCAAAATTTCAAAATTAATTCCGAACTTGTATGATAAACATAATTATGTCATACACTACAAAACGCTGAAACAGTGTTTAAAATATGGACTTAAATTAAGAAAAATATATAGGATCTTGGAATTTCCTCAATCAGCGTGGTTAGCCCCTTACATAGATTTAAACACAAAACTTAGAAATTCTGGTAAGGGAGAATTTGAAAAGGACCTCTTCAAATTAATGATAAATTCAATTTTGGAAAAACGATAGAAAATGTTGATAATAGACAAAATATTAAGATATGCTCACGCTGGGAGAACAAGACTAAGCGATTGGGTGCGAGGGCTTTAATAGCAATACCACATTTCAAAACATGCTCTATATTTGATAAGAATCTGATAGCAGTGCACTTGGAGAAAGTTAAAACAGTATATGATAAACCACTTTATGTAGGCTTCTCAATTTTGGATATCTCAAAAACTATTGTAAGCACCCTGACATGATTTCTGTTCACACCCTGTACATAGGCTCCGATATTGACGGTGATATCACGCTTCTTATACATGATGCTGATGGAGCTATTTAACTGTTTACATTTTAGGGTTTGTTTATAGTTTAGAGTAGAAAGAAATGTCGGCCTGGCCACTCGCAACGAGACGAGGGCCAGTTAGTCTACTTGTACCACTTGATTGTTAACACTTCGTTTATGATATCATTATAGTTTGTTATTCGAATAACTTGTTTTATTCTCTACCATTGAGCTTTCAGTTCAGGTGTGGGGTGGTACACGTGCCACGGTTTTATTTTGTGTGTAAATTAAAAGTAAAAACAATGTTATGATGCAACATACATCGGAACGTGAGGCGGAAAGTGATCATAGTGACGGTGGAAGTTCGACGCAAAAGTCGCCGAAAAGAGACGCTAGTGCTGACCGCCAACCGCGGACGACGCCGCAGCAATCTAGATCTCAGACGCGTTCGTCGGATGGAGAACGCAAAAGGGCGACAAAACGATTTTCGAAAAAAGTGAACGCGTCGCCACGACGTAAAACGTTACGTATGGAAGAAGAAACTCATTGGTTAACACGCTTAGAGTTATTAGTTGAGACACTCGTTCGCACAAAAAGATCTAGTGTTTCTGAAAATTCTGGTAAACATGGGAGCAACTTTATGAAAGAGACAAAAATAATTCCACGTGAAAATTGTGTGCCACAGTATGATCCTCAAACTTCTAAATATAATGTTATAAAGTGGTTGTATAAAATTGAACAATTGGGTCAAGTTCATGGCTGGGATAATCCGACAAAGATCTATCTTATGCAGGCTAGACTACGTGGTTTGGCTAAAACGTGGTATGATAATCTCAATGAGTACAGCTACAATTGGGCTGAGTGGAAGAAGCTTCTCCAACGTGCTTTTCCTGAACATGTAGATCATGCAACAGCGTTACGTAAAATGCTTCAGCGAGAAAAACTTCCATACGAAGACATGGCATCCTATTGTTACAGTAAAATGGAGTTATTACAACTTTGTGAGATCACTGGTAAGAAAGCAGTGTCATGCATCATTGACGGGTTACATGACTCGGGTATACAAAATTCAGCCCGAGCAGGACGCTACTTAACACCTGAAAGTTTATATGAAGACCTGATAGAACGTACTATCGAGATTCAAGAGGTCAAAGTGACCATAGAAGTAATTATAGTACCCAGTGACATGCAACAAAACTTCATAATGATAGGACAACCCTATGTAAATCATCCTCATCATCCTATGTAGTAATGATTGTGACTGGTGATCAGCTGCACTTCTACAACAAATCAGACGCTGATTTGCCACAACTGGAAGTCTGCAGTTTTGCTAGGAGGATTCCTATTTGGGCAAAAGATGCAACGGTGATACCACCAAAATTTGTGGGTTATGTGAATGTCACTACCCATAGCCATTACGATGGGGACGCCTATGTAGAAGCTACAACGCGTAGTTTTGAAAATAATCGTTATCATATCGGACGATGTGTCCTGCATCCACAAAATGGGGCCTTGTTGGTCGCTAACATCGCGGATGTCGCATTGAAATTTAAAGCAGGTCAAATTTTAGTCAGAGCCGATGAATGTGTAGCCGAAGAGCAAACCAATGATGAAACGGGGGTAAGTGTATGTAATGTTAATGTGTAACCACTTTACAAACCTTTTTGTATGTCAGATTTGAATATAGATAAACATGTACCTTACGAAATGAAATTAAAATTACTTAAGCTTATTAATAAACACAGACAAACTTTTTCTGAAAATTTTTAAGAGCTGGGGTCCACTCACTTAACAGAAATGAAAATTAATTAACTAGTGATAAACCTGTTACATATAGGCCATACCGATTGGCACATAGTCAACGAGAAAAAGTAAAGGTCCTTACTCAAGAGTTAAAAGACAGCGGAATTATACGCCATTCTATGTTATCATACGCCAGTCCAATACTTCTAGTTCGTTTGAAGAAATGTTTGTTTTTCAAAACGGAAATAGAATACTTGGGTCACGAAATTTCCGAAAAAGGTATTAAGCCAGGAAAAACGAAAATTTTAGCTGCTCAAACTTTTCCAGAGTCTAAAACTATTCGCGAAGTTCGTCAGTTTCTCGGTCTCGTGAGGTACTTCCGAAAATGTATTAAAAATTTTGCTGTCATTGCACGACCAGTATCTTTATTAACACGTAAAGTTAAACAAAGTTAAGTCAAAGGCCCATTCTAGCACTTTATAATCGATAAGCTGAAGCGGAGGTACACACAGACGCTTCTAAATTTGGGTTAGGCTATATTGATGCAGCGACAAAATAATAAACATTTTCAATCAGTTTCGTATTATAGTCGATAAACTTCCAAACAAGAACAATTATATAATTCATATGAGCTCGAGACGTTAGCGATTGTAAAATTCATTACAACGTTTTCGTGTGTATTTATTAGGAATACCATTCCAAAGTCGTCACGGATTGTAATGCTCAGAGAACAACGTTTACTAAACGAGATTTATTACCTAGAATAGGACGCTGGTGTTTAATGTTATAAGAATATCAGTTTTCTGTTGAGTATCGTGCTGGTAATAAAATGACACACGCCGACGCTTTAAGTAGGAACCGAGTATCGATTATACAGAGACTGATGTTATGCAAATAAATATGTGTGAAGACGATTGGGTTCTAGTGGCCCGACAGAATTGGATATATTTATGACGTATTGAAACGAAAACCTTCCGATAATGAAGAACGTAAAATACATGATGAATATGAGTTAAATAACGAACGAGTTTATAAACGCACGGAAAACGGAGTGAAGTGGGTGGTACCCAAATCTGCTCGACGGCAATTAGTAATGCGGTATCATGACAAACAAGGTCATTTCGCCGAACTCTGTTAGGAGATACATTAAAACATGTCTAGAATGTTTGTATAATAAGCGGTAGGTAAACGGCCTGGCTACTTACAAAGTGTCACAACCTATGCACATTATCCACTTAGATCACCTGGGGCCATTTGTCAAAAGTAAACGTTAAAAATTCCTATCTTATTGTAGCAATCGAGGCTTTTACTAAATTCATGTTTGCAAAATCAGTTGAGATACAAAAAGTGTACATGTCGAAAATTTTGTAGAGCAAATTATTTCAATTTTCGGTGTTCCGAAACGTTGTGTCACGGACAGAGGCACCGCTTATACCAGTAAAATGTTTACTCCCTTTTGTCAGAAATATAATATTTAATTAGTACATAATGCTACGGCTACCTCCAGAGCCAACGGACAGGTTGAACGCGTCAACCGTACTATCTTAACAGCTCTCAGTGCCATCACTGACGTAGATGATGGTTGGAATAATAATGTTGAGCGTATATGTTGGGATTTGAATAACACGATTAACAAATGTACTGGTGAAATACCTTTAAATATGATGTTTGGTTACGTACCTAGGGGTATAAATGACGCTATTCTACCTTCTCAGGTGGACATCGATATTGACGATGACGATGACGTATCGTTACAAGAAATAAAACTAAGAGAAACAATGCTACAGAAAAACGAAATTTCTGGTGTTGACGAATGTGAAGAAGTGCACTTCATCAAACGTAATGCAAATGAGGAAAGTCCTCAAGAAGTTTATAAACAACAGAATGTAATGTTCATCAAACGTAATGCGCATGAGGAAAGTCCTCAAAAAGTATATATACAACAGAATGTAAATGAGGAAAGTCCTCAAAAGATACGTAAACTTGCAAGTAACGTTGTAGGTATTTTAACAGGTAGAGGATACGCCACTATCGTCGACGGGGTACCTACAGAGGAAGAAAATCTTCCTACAAACAAACATGCAGTTGTCTTCTACTCGACTCCATCGCGTAAAAATAAAAGGAATTTTGATTGAGACCCCCGATAATACTTGAATTTAGCCCTGCAAACTAATTCGCGTACCCTCGCGTCGCGTGTCGCGTGCGCGTCGAATGGGTCTCCTTCCTTTCCGGAGGAACGACGCGTGTAGCCCCGGCTGCTACTTCGTCTGTCGGGCGAAGCTCTTCTTTCTCTTAGATGTAATATGAGTATATGATGAAATCTTCTTGCTTGGGCTAGCCTCTATCTCGGGGCGGCTTATTTGTCTGCACCCGTCGCTGATAGGGAAAGCTCTGTCTTGTTGCTTCTGGGTACGTTGAGGGCGACGCCGGCGCCTACCCCAACGCAAACTCCCTGATGTCTTCTCGCTTCGGTAAAAGAGCCCTCCGTTTTCAGAGTCACCGGTTGGTCAGCACCGATACTTCCTCTAACCTTAGACTCCGAGCTGTACTAACCCTTTTACCTCTTCTTGTTTCTTATCTTAGATGGCTTCTTGCTTCGGGACACACGGTCCTGTATTTTATAGTGAAAGTGCTAAAAAGCACTACACTTTCGAATTCTTTGTATATAACGAATATCTTTATACCTCAGGGACTATGTTAAGTAATAACACCCTGTAGTATGATAATTAGGGCCTAAACCGCTAATTATATACCTCCACACCTGCTTTCCAAAAATACCAATCGAATTCTTAAGCGATGAATTTGTCGGCTGATGCTCGGACAAATCCACGATTGGTGTATCGTAGTTTCGTAAATTTAAACCCAAAGTACGCGACCTGGTACGAAATGGAATTTAGAAAACTGAAGACCGATGTTCACTGAATGTCTGCTAACAACGTAGCAAGGCACATATGTCCTGTTAACTAGGCAATCAGACTTGTAAATCTCTTCTCGCCTGAGATCAGCCTCGCACGAGCTCTGAAATCAGACTGGCAAACTCGCTCTCGAACGTGCGCCAATATCCTTGGCTGGATAAATGACCTCGGATGAGCGGGGTCGAGAGGGATTATCTCTCTTTACCCACTTCATCGCTGTAGGCCCGGACGCCTCGTAGAGGTGGGTTCCCTTCTCTGGCGGCTCTGGGAACCTCCTCCTGTCCTGGCAAGCCCCGTCGGCAAGGGCTTATCTTCTGGCGCTCCTCTGTCTTCTCTTCTTTCTTCGCCGACTGCTTCTTTACCCCGGGGTTTGTCGTGTTTGGTCGCGGCGCGGCCGCCTCCGACCAGGTAGGGTTTGGGTTAAGTCGGGATTAGCACTGTGGCTCTAGGGAGACGCTAGGACAAAGAGCCGTAGGCCCTGTCGTCCAGCGTCGCGGAAAGGATTAGGTAACGGAGCCTGCAAGCAGGCTCCGGGGTAGGGTTTGGGATCGCGTGTGTCTTCTTAGTCCTATTCTTGATCCTGGCGGTCCTGAAACAGAAGAAACGTCTCAACTTACCCCGCGTCCAGGAGTTGAAACCTTGGCCGCCTGTACCTGGCGGCCGCATCGGGTCGGTAGTCCACCGCTGCCTGAATCAGCTGGTTGCTGTGGACTTCGGCGCGGGCGAAGGCGGTCTCCGCTCGCGCTTTCATCACTTCCAGGGCTGGCGTGAATCCCAGATCCCGGCGAATATCGCTGTTACGAACGAACCAGGGGGCTCCGGTCGCGCAACGCAGGGCGATATTCTCGACGGCCTGCACCTTTGTCAAGTGCGTCTTCGCTGCGTATCCCCATGCTGCTCCGGCATACGTCAGTTGTGGCTGCAAAACAGACCTGATTAACCTTACCTTGTTTCCAAGGCTCAGTCGGCTATCCCTACGGAGTAACGGGTAGAGTTTCGCCCTCACAAATCTGCCCTTGCGAACCACTTCGGTGACGTGTGGCTTCCAGGTCAGCTTTCTATCTAGGGTCACCCCTAGATATCTGGCTTCGTCGGTCCACTGGATGTCTTCGTCGTTGAACGTCACGCGGCCTCTCGGCTGCGCTCTGTACCTACGCGAGAACATCATACCTTTGCTCTTCTCCGCGTTGATCGCTATCTTCCAGCGGTTACACCAGTTCTCCAGTCTGCCTAGCGCTCTCTGGAGTCGCCTCGTCGCCATATCCGGGTTTAGGGAACGGGCTAGTATGGCGGTGTCATCGGCGTAGAGGCACACGGAAGTGTCCTCTGTCCTGGGTAGGTCCGCTGTAAAGATGTTGAAAAGGTGCGGAGACAGCACGGCGCCTTGGGGGACTCCGGCTTCCATGGGTCGATAGGTGGACAAGGCCCCATCCACCTTCGCACGCAGCTCTCTGCCTCTCAGGAAGGACGCCACCAGCTTGACTAGGCCTACAGGGTAGCCAAAGTCGAGCATCTTAGCGATAAGCCCATCGTGCCATACCCTGTCGAAGGCCTTGGCGACGTCCAAGAAGACCGCTCCAGTAGACTCTCTGGCGTTGAAACCTGCGGATACAAGTTCCACTAACCTGAGAATCTGCTGCTCCGTCGAGTGGCCACGGCGGTACGCGAACTGCTCGTCCGGGAGGATTTGCAGTTCATCCGTGGTCTCGTGCAGTCTGGCCAGGATTACCCTCTCGGCTACTTTACTCATCATCGGCAGGAGACTGATGGGCCTGTAACTGGAGGGGAACGTTAGGTTCTTACCTGGTTTAGGGATGAGAATCACGTCGGCCTTTTTCCATCTCTTGGGGAACCTGCGTAGTCTCAGGATGGCGTTGCAGATGTTCAGCAGCGCCATCACTCCCCGGTGGGGGAGCTTTCTGAGGATCCTGTTCCCGATTCCGTCGTATCCTGGTGCCTTGCGGGGTTCAGGTGACGCAGGATGTCCTTCACTTCCTCCGGAGTGGCAGGCCTAATGGGTTCCGCATCTGGTAGGCGTCGTAGACGCCGCACACGGCGCTCCACCTCGTCGGTGTGGTCCTCGTCCTCGTCGTCGAGAAGGTTTCTCTACACTGCGGTTCAAGGCTGTCTGCAAAAGCTTCTGCCTTGTCCTGTTTCGTGTAGACGATCCCATTCTCGCCATGAATCGGAGGTATCGGACGGCGGGGAGCCCTCAGCGCCTTCTGCATCTTCCACAGACCTATTTCTCCGGGATCCAGTGACTCCAGGTGTCTATGCCATCGCTCCTGGTATAGTTCGTCCAGGGCGGCTTTGACTCTCCTGTTGAGCTGGTTTGCGACTTGCCTATCTCGTGGATGTCCCGTTCTCATCGCTCGTCGCTTGGCCGCGCGTCTCTCCCTGATCTGCACCTGCAAATCATAAGGTAACTCACCTGCATAGTCCGCACGTCTCCTTTCCGTCCTCTCGGTGGTGCTGCTTTCCAGGGCGGTGTGGATATCCGTCTCAAGGCTCACGACTGCTGCCTCGAGGTCCGTTTCGTCTTGGATGACAGGACTCGGTTGACAGATTCGTTGCATTTCTGCACGAAACCGCTCCCAGTCGGTCTGCCTCCTGACGAAGGTTACCTCGTCGCGACGCTCCTGCCCTAGTTCGAGCAGGATGGGCGAGTGGTTCGTCGAACCCTCGTGGTGCGTCGTCAGTTCGGCTTCAAACGGTATTGCCTTGAGTAAAGCAAAATCCAACACGTCCGGCCTAGCTTCGCCTCTCTGGAAGGTTGGCTCATCGGGTCCGTACGCGAGCACGTCGTCGTGGTTCTGCAGGTATTGCAGAAGCACCCTGCCACGTGTTGTGGTGGTCGTGCTGTTCCACTCCGGCGATTTCGCGTTAAAGTCGCCGATGGCAACCGTATGCGGCCATGCCCCCATGACCGCCTCCAGGTCCTGGTCCAAGAGCGGGAGAGATGCTGACTGGTAACAGGATACCACGGCGATATCTCCATGGCGGTTGCTCACGGAGACTGCCACGGCTTCCATGTTCACCAGTTGTGGGACCTGCAACATATGGTGTTCGATACCTCTCTTGATAAGCAGGGCGACTCCGCCTCCTTGTCTGGCCGGCCGGTCCCTCCGATATATGACATATCCGAGCATCCTGGCGGCCTGTGCGTCCTTCAGCTTGGTCTCTTGGATGGCAGCCACGTCTACGTCTAGACGCGGCAAGAGCTCAAGCAGGTCGTTCTTCCTTCGCTGGAACCCGTCGACGTTTCAGGAGGCGACTCTCAGGACTGCACACTAGGAGGAACTGCCATTACTCCTGTAACAGAGATGGCATTTTGGTGAAAAAGGCGCGCATGGCGGAGTACATCTCCTCCATTCTCGCCAGCGCGCTGACGAAATCAGAGGGCGTACTCCACGCCTGTGGTGTCTGGGGTTTTGGGGCCCCCCTAGGCGTCGCGGTTGGAGCCTGCTTTTGCCTTGCGGCGTCGGCGAAGCTCTTCCCCGTCGTCGTCTTAGGGGGCTGCGGACACTTAGCTGTTTCTGCTAAGGCTGCTGGTTTCGCTGCTGCTGGCTTTGCCGCTGCCGCTGCCGTCTTCTTCCCGCGGCTTTCTTGGGAGCTTGGGGCAGCCCCTATAGCTCGCGGGGTGGGGCCACCACAGTTAGCGCACTTGGCTGGCACCTCTCTCGACTTCTTGCACTCCGCCGAGTGGTGTCCTTCTCCGCACTTGACGCACCTTGCCAAGGCGGTGCAGCGGCTTTGGCCGTGGCCGAATTTCTGGCATCGGTGGCACTGGGATGCCACCGCTGCTGCCTTCTGGGGCTCCACTCTGACGATGAGCGAGCAGCACGTTGTCACCTGCAGGATGCTGTCCTGGTCCATGGGTACCTGCACGAGGATCAGGGGCATCTGCTGCTTCGTGCGTGGCCTAGTCATCCTGGCCGCGTTGACGGGGGCGAAGCCCTGGCCTCGGAGGTCCTCGAGGACTTCCTCCAGCGGGGTGCCGCAGGATGCCACGGATTACTACTCGTAGTAGCCTGTCTTCCTGGAGGGAGTACGTATGGTACTCCTCTCCTTTGGCGGCCAGCAGTCTGGTGAGCCGCCTATGATCGCCCGCGGTGGCAGGCGAGATGGCCACTCCTTCTCTGACCATTTTCGCCTTGGCGAAATTAATCCTCTCCTCTCTTAGAAGGAGTGACACTGCAGTCCACCGTTCGCCTTTCCTGAGGATTACTGGTGGAATTTTGGGCGTTTTTTCCCCTTCGGGGGTGGCGGTGGCGGTGGTGGCGGCGGTGGCGGCGGTGACTGCGCTCGTCGAGGGCGCTGGAGATGGCGCGGCCTTCTTTAGGACTTTGGGTTCCTCGTCTGAGGAGCCCGAATCACCTGCAACAAGGGAAGTGGTTGGTTTTTTCCTTTTACCGCCCTTACCTTTTCCGCTTGCGGCGGCGGCAGGTGCGGTGGGGGTGGGTGCAGCTGCTGCTGGAGCTGGCACAGGCGATTCCTCCATCGCCTCGGTGGGGTATGCCTGGCTGGTGGCTTTGGAGCTCGCCGACAAGCTTCTTATTAGCTCTTCCAGCGACCTATGTCTGGCTTCTGCGGCTACTTCTCGCGCCCTCGCTGCCTCCTCCTGCTCTCGGAGTCGCTCTGTAAGCTCAGCATGTGTTGCCTGAGCTGCTCATTCTCCGCACGAAGCCTGGCTAGATCGTCTAGCTGGGGACTGGGGCTCCTACTACCGCAGGAGCTCTCCTCGCTGGGGTTGTCGACCTCGAACTCATGTCGGCGTCGTCCTCCTCGACACACGCAGAGCTAGCACCTATAACAGAAATGTCTGCCCTCTCTCTGCCTAGGCAGGAAAATTGCAGACTGTTAGACACCGTGAATATCTTTTAAGAAATAGTCTTAAAAAAAGACTGCGAATTCTTTTGAAAATAGCCTTAAGAAAGACTAATGTCTTATAAAGACAGAGTTTTTGTGGGGCCTCCACTTCACTGTGCGCACACACTGGTTTGCACTACTACACTCGCACACTTTGTAGGGCAGTACCTACACCGTCGCTGCTCGTGGACTGAATGCGCTCTCGAACGTCGAATTTCGTTCTTTATTTATCCTAATCCTGTATTGCGCGTTTTCGCGTTCCGCTCCGCGATTGGTCAAAACACCGTTTTGGGGCGTGACCGTCTAGACAAAACCAGACAGCGGAATTTTCGGCGGCTCCGTCGACACAGTATTGGCATGTGAAGGAAAAAGTTCCCAACGAATGGAGCGGTGAACGTGAAAAACCGCAACACGCATACGAAAACAACAAAATGCAGAAAAGAAAAGATACGATTCGCGACGTGCGAAACCTAAAGCGTATTGTATAGGAGATCATGTAGCCGTTCGACGGGAACGTGCCAGTAACGATGGAGCTAGTCGTAAGCTCTTACCCAAATATGATGGTCCTTCCGTAATTACCAAGGCATCTCTAGCAGCGATGATAACAACTCGACGGATGCAGAGTGAAACGTTCCACTAGTGCCTGTGTCGTGAGTTTTGTTAGCCAGTGTGCGCTAGTATTTATTTATTGAACTTGTTTTGTTAGGGATACTAAGTTTTATAACATGTATTGGAAACCTGATAATTCACGTTGATATTTCTCGGGACGAGAAAACAATCAGATTGGCCGAACTGTAAGCACCCTGACATGATTTCTGTTCACACCCTGTACATAGGCTCCGATATTGACGGTGATATCACGCTTCTTATACATGATGCTGATGGAGCTATTTAACTGTTTACATTTTAGGGTTTGTTTATAGTTTAGAGTAGAAAGAAATGTCGGCCTGGCCACTCGCAACGAGACGAGGGCCAGTTAGTCTACTTGTACCACTTGATTGTTAACACTTCGTTTATGATATCATTATAGTTTGTTATTCGAATAACTTGTTTTATTCTCTACCATTGAGCTTTCACTATCATTTATGAATGTCTATATGGCTATGTCAAACCTAAATATGGAGAGGATGTTGCAGTTTTGTACGCCGATACAGATTCCTGATTTTGGAACTTTTCACAGACAACCCATATAATGACATCAAAAACAACATTCAATATTTTGACACCTCTAACTATACTGTAGACAGTATCCATAATATGCCAAAGACGGAGTCAGTAGTTGGACGACTTAAAGATGAATATTCTGGAAGGCCTATAGAGAGCTTTTATGGTACAGGTGCCAAAGCATTGTGTTAAAGCCGACGATGTAATGAAGAAGGCAAAGGGTATATCAAAAAGTGTTATCAAAAGAAATAAATTTTTCTGATTATGTAGAAATCGTCGAAAAGGGTGGTAAAATATTTCGAAAAATGTATATATTTAAATCTACATTACACACCAATTACACTGAACTGAAAAACAAAGTTGCCCTTTCTTCAGATGATGACAAGTGGTATGTTGAACCTAACGGGATAACGACCAGATCTTGGGGGCATTACCTTCTTAATGATGATGCCAATGTAAATTTAAAACTTCTGATACAAGAAGCTGAAAAGTTATTAGATGCTCAAGATGATGATGAAGTGGAATGGGATTTTGATTTAAATTTATTAAATTTATGAATTTGATGCAATAAAAAGTTATAATAAAAGTTATGTTTGCTTTGTTTCATCGGTTAGGTTGGCCGAGTGGTCTAAGGTGTTGAAATTAAGATCTATGCTTTAACAGATTCGTGAATTCAAGTCTCGTACCCTAACATTGTTTTTTTAATTCTGAACTATTTATAGTTTTGTTAAAATAAAAAAGCAGAAAATAGTATTTCAAAAGTTTTATTGATTTATTTTACATATTTTATATATAATTAATATTGTTGAAGACTCCATTTACACATGTGACATTTAGATTGTGATGGTGCAGATCCATCGACGTGTGTATGCCATTCTGGGCGGTTGTAGTGTATGAAACATGGTAGCTGTACTTGCAGGCTGAAATTTTCTCTATACTCTTTCGGAAGCTTTGGCCATGAATGCAAAAGTTAAATGGGATGAGCCCTTTCAATTAGATAATGTAGTAGGAAATGTGTGAGCTCCTCTTCAGTAAAGTCATACAACGACTTACCGTTTTGATGTTTTTTTATCAATTCTCTACTAATACATTGCAGACACCACAATTCTTCAGACATATTACTTGAAAACACGTAGCAATGAGCAACAACGAAGAACAAATCGCTATGTACCATATGAGAAAAGTATTTGCTCTGTATTCTCTTCCACACTCATTATTTATAGTATGACTAAAGTTATTAGAAGTGGGGGGTTTACTGTAAAGCTCCAACCAATCACAGTCTTGCATTACGTCATTGCATCTTCTTATTCTCAACTTGTAGCTAGTACTGTTTGTAGGTATGGATGATTTGAACATTTCTTGATAATTATTTGTATCAGGTTTCATTCTTTTCCAATTATAGGGCCAACTTTCATTTCGTGCCCCATTTTGATCGAAACAAATAAACACCTCTTTGGAGTTATAAGGTCGCTGTATAATTAGCGAACTTTTCAAAATTGTTTGCAAAACTATTAATTGTGAAGTGTTCATTATTGCTTCTATAGACAAACTGATTGTTTTTTGGTACTGATATATAATTTATATGAAATAATAAAACGACTTTATAATAATAAACTTTATTAAATATTATATTAATACAGATTCATTGCTGACTCATTTCTACATCGCTTTCCTCTTGGTCATCACTCGCGTTCAGGAATTTTATTGGCTAAATGGCTCTGCAGTAAATGTTTAATATCATGAAGCATCCCTGTCATTCCCAAGTTAATAAAACCATTGACAACATCATCTATGATACATTGCTCGTTTAAATAATCTTCACACAATACTAATGCCTTTCCATATTTCTCAACTAATTTTTCACAGTATTTTGCTGGAAAAAAGTTTCCCATACCATAAATGGCTTCATGATCAGCCTCAAACTTAAGATTTGAGATGGTCTGACGTAGATTTCGAATGCCACTATCCAAATCTTTTACTTCGATCTTTTTTACATAAGCTGCCCACATTATTTTGGTTTCGTTTGGTTACACACTCAATATTATTTCACACAACACAGCTTGTTTTCGACTGTTTTAAATTTTTTTCTAACGTTATTTTATGGAGTAATCCCCACCACCTTAAATAGGTAGAGGAGAATTTTATTTTTTAGATATGATGTATTTATTACTAACATGGTATTATATCCTACCTTCAAAATTAAGAAAAGATAACGCCAATTATGAAATAAAGTTTTTGCTGACATAGAATAATAAATGCAGGTGTCTAGAAATGATGCAATACCGGATGTAATACAGTCGTTAACCTGTAACCTTCACATAGGTATCAAGTTACATTGCAGTTTTAGCTGATATGACAATTTCAAAGAAAATAATTTATCAAATAATAATCTTTACTAGAGTGGAATTTTTATAGGAAATAAAGTGTCGAGTTTCATCTAGATAGCATCCGATGTCGTTGATCATGTTTAAAAATAGAAACAACGTGATGTCTGGACAATATCCGGTGTCGTATTCAAGGTCACCGTCTGTCACAAGTTATTAACCTTAGTCTATAAAACAGCTGATGCTAGCATCCGATATCATGTTTCAGTTCATTGACCTTGCTCCGGTATCATATTTCGTCTAGATATCATCCGGTGTCACATTTCAGTTCATTGATCTATATCCGGTGTCGGGTTTTGTCTAGACAGCACCAGGTGTCACATTTCAGTTCATTGACCTACATTCGGTATCATATTTCGTCATATTTCATCAAATTTCGTCATATTTCAGTTCATTGACCTTGCTCCTCCTCCGGCTCCGGCTCCTTATCCTTTTCATCTCTCCAATCTACTCTACTTCTGTGTATTTTAACATACAATCCCATGTATATCCCTGAAGAGTGTAGCAATGTGCGGGTCTAAACCATACGTATTGAGACACCGTTCCCTAAAGTTTTCAAAAATATCTGCCAATAGCAATACATCAGTCTTTAAATATAGTTGAGTATACTCTTCAAGATTACCGATTTTAAAAACTCTCCAAACATTTTAAGCGTGATTATAGTCATCTTCTGAAACATCATCATCGTTTAACTTATTATAAAAATCAGTCGAACTAGGAAGTGATGTTTCTTTTAAAACTTTCATTGAATTTATATAGTCATATGGATATATTCCCTTTCGAGTGAGCATGTTAAAATAATCAAAATTCAAATGGGAAAATTCAGTTTTTAATATTTTTAAATCTTCTTTCTGTAATATAGATGCTAATTTATCTAATGGAGATGCTAAAAATCTAAATAAATCTACAAATCTAAATTTAACTGAAGAATTTGGAATGTGTTTGGTAAACGAAATGTATTGTTCTTTATTCTTCGCTAACAGCGTTATACGACCCGGACATAGCTGTGCTAAATCTTTAATAATAATAATAATAATAATAATAATAATATAATAATAATAATAATAATTTATTATCCCAAAGACTATAACAATTATAGTATAGGACTAGTCACAATTAGCACAATATAATAAACAAATAAAAATATACAGATCAGTAAAATTACAAATACAAAATTTAAAAAATAACAATCATGTAAAATAAAAAATTTTAACCATAAAAACATATACATTATGTGTCACTGAAAAATGTCGATAACAATTTAGTTATTTAAAAACTCAGATGTCGTATAGTAACATTTTGATGCAAGATGTTTTTTTATTTCCCTTTTAAATTTATTTTTGTTTTCTATATTTTTAATATGCTCAGGTAACTTATTATATAGTTTTATACCTATATAATTTGGACATTCTTCATACTTAGACAATTTGTGCAAAGGAACAGTTATTATTAACAATTATCACCTGTTCTAGTGGTATAACTATGATTAAAGTTATTGGTTAAAAAAACACGAATATTATTTTTTACATACATTACTACTTCTAAAATATAAATACTGGCGAGTGTAAACACATTTAAGTCTTTAAACAAGTTTCTACAAGATGTTCTTGGAGATTTACCCATAACGTAACGAATGGCTTTTTTGAAGTTTAAAAACCCTCTCAAAATGACTTGAAGAGCCCCAAAACATAATGCCATAAGATGCCTTTGTAACAAAATTTGCATGGTAATAAGCTAACACTGTTGATCTACTTGTAATTTTTGACAACCTATATAATGCATAACAACTACAAGATAATTTTTTTATCAATGAATTTATATGAGTCTCCCAATTTAATGCATTATCTATGTATATACCTAAAAATTTAGTACTACTAACTTGCTCCATAGACCTACCATTCAATTTTACCAAATAACTGTGGTCATAGTGACTAGTTCTAGGTGAGAAAATAATAAAAACAGATTTAGTGAGATTTAAAAGAAGACAATTCGATTTAAAGTGATTGTTAAATTCCCTTACTTGTAACTGAGTTTGTGATATAACTTCATCAAGAGTCTTACCGCAACAGAGATACGAATTATCATCTGCAAACATAATCAAATATTCATCAAAGAAGCCAGGCATATCATTTATATAAAAAAGAAACAACAATGGTCCGAGTACAGATCCTTGGGGAACACCAACTTCTATCAACAATTTATCCGATTTAACACCATTTACCTCGACTGTTTGGGTTCGTTTAGTTACGTATGATAATATCCAATCATTTACTTTTCCTCGCAGACCATATTTATGTAATTTCTTAATTAATAGTTCATGATTCACTAGATCAAACGCTTTACTTAGGTCCATAAACAAGCCGACACATTTGTTTTTTTTATCAAGATTACTGTATAAGTTATTTAAAAATGACATTATTGCAGTTGTAGTTGATCTATTCTCACGGAATCCATGCTGAGACTCTGATAAAATATTATGCATATTGGCAAATTCAATTATACGATTGAATACAATTCTTTCTAAGATTTTAGATATTGTTGATAGTAGGGCAATAGGTCTATAATTTTCAGGTAATGTATTATCTCCCTTTTTATACACTGGAAATACTCTGGCTGTCTTTAACACATATGGGAAAATTCCTTCTTCAAGAGATAAATTTATTAAATATGTTAATGGATATACCAAAAAGTTAACAGATTGTTTTATTAGATTTGGACTCAAATTATCAATTCCTGATGAATTTTTATTCTTTAAATTCATTATAACATTGTAAATTTCATTTTCATTAGCGGGTCTTAAAAATAACGAAGGAATAGATTCATTTTCTATAGTAGGTCCAATAACATCACCTTGTACATTTTCATTTAATTTAAATGGCAAATCTATGTAGTAATTATTTAAATGTTGTGCAATTAAATAGGGATCTGTTGTCATTTCATCATTTATTTTCATCTCATCTATATTATGTCTACATTTGTTGTTATTTAAATTGTTATTAATAATTGACCATGCGGTCTTAGTTTTGTTAGTAGCTTTAGCGTATAATGAATCATTGTACATCCTTTTGGCAGTAAGTAAAACTCTTTTGTAAATTTTTGTATTTTTTGTAAAGATCTATATCAACTAAGTCATTTGTTTGGGTTTTTATTTCGTATAGCAATTTTAATTTTTGTGAGCATCTTTTAATTCCAGGTGTTACCCATCCATTGTTATTTGTTGAACTGATTTTTTCTTTAACAAGAGGAAAGCAAATATCGTGATAATAACACAAACAATTGACAAATTTCGAAAAACCTTCATCTGTGGTCCCAGTATTATAAATAGTATCCCATGTTTCCCTGTTTAAGTTGTAGAAAAATTGTTTATAATTGTTTTCAGTATAATATCTTTTATATCTAACATTTGTATCATCAATTAACTGATTGACTAATTCACACTCTAACATTTGAGACGAATGATCAGATACACCGTCATGCATCACTTTACATAACAAATTACTTAGTTGGGATACATTAATACACATATAATCGATACAGGTAGCTGAATCTCGAGAAATTCGTGTTGGTTCATTTATAATCATATTTATGTTATAGTTTTGCAAAAGATCAGTTAATTCATACTTTTCATTAGAATGTGATAAATAATCAATGTTCAGGTCACCACATACTATTAAATCATTATGATGCATAGTTTTATACAGTACATTATCTAATACTGATATGAACTTTTTGAAATCAGCATGTGGTGATCTGTATATCGACAACAAATTTATAATATATTTAAACAATTTTATTTCTACACCTACTAATTCTATTGTTTTTTCTTCAGAAGATTCCTGCACGTATGTAAGTTCTTTAATCATAAAACTACTAATATTTTTGTATATTATCATTACACCTCCATTTTTATGGACAATTCTATTATACATTGCTGCTACTTTGTAGCCACTTATTTGTATAGCATCAATTTCATCTATTTTCAGCCAATGTTCTGTAAAACAAGCTATATCTATGTCATGGAATTTTAAATATAATTCTAGTTCTTCAATTTTATTTTTTATACTTTGTACGTTCATATGTAATAATCAACAAGTGGCTGTCATACCCCGTTAAGTTGTGAAAAACTACGGGAACAATGAAGGTATTTTTATAATTCAAGTTGCAAATGGAGTGACTCCATCCCTTAAATTGGCCTGTGAAATGTGAGTGCTCACGAACAGGTTTATCATCTTTATTAAAAGGTTTGGTACATATGTGACAGCAATTTGTTTTCTTTAATTCATTCTGAGCTTCATCAGAACTGATTTCCATGGGAACTACAAACTTTAATTTTTCATCAGCAAATTTTCCAATATTTTCAAATTCTCTCACAAACCACTGCACACAGTCTAATCCTACATAACTTTTATAATACGATCAATTTTTATCATAATTACAACAGAAATAATAACCCACGGCAAATGCTTCATGTTTTTGATACCTCTTCGTACTACTCTCACTAATATCATCCACTGATTTCAATAAATCTTCAAAATCACAATAAACAACAAAAGGAGCAGGTTCTTTATATTTAAAATTTTTGAAAAATAAATATTTGTCTTCCAGGAACGAAATTTTACAAGTATTAACTCGCTCACATTCTACAACATGTTTATTGATTTACTTCTAAAACTTCTAAAAGAAGCTAAGGAAGCCGCAAAAGCTAAAAATTTCAAATTCGTTTGGGTTCAAAATGAACATATATTGGTGAGGAAGACAGAGTCGGCGAAGATTATCCATATTGCTAATCAAAGTGATATATCTAAGCATATAAAATAAATATAACTAATAACTAAATTATTTACTCTTGATACAAATAGTCTGTTATGAACTTACACATACAATATCAAAATGTAAATGGTATTAAATCAAAGCTGCTAGAATTTAAACATAATGTACTAATTGGCAATATGGATATCATTTGTGCAACTGAATGCTGGTTAAATGATGACATAGGTGATGAAGAACTTGTTGACATGAATTGCTACGATGTTTTTAAAAGAGATCGATCTACTACAGACTAGCAAAAAAATCGTGGCGGTGGTGTATTGATTTGTGTTAAAAATAAATTTAGTGTAAAACGCTTAAATGAATTTGAAAGTGGAGCGGAGGATATTTGGATGTTATTGAAGATTAACCTTATTCAGATATATATATGTTGTGTCTATTTTTACCACCGGAAGATATATATGCAAGCACCTGTTTTGCCTCAAAATTAAATCAAATTAAAGATCAAATAGGTAACCACATTGTTCTGATACTAGGCGATTTCAATTGTGCCACTGTCAACTGGATATTTACATCAGATAATGTATATTTACAACCATTTCATGTACAAAACAAATATGCTTTTTTAATTGATTGTCTTCTAACATGTGAATTAGCACAATTTAATTATTTAGTCAATAACCATGGTAGAATTTTAGATCTTGTTCTTTGCAATAAATTGAAAGTAAAAAATTTAAATAGATCTGACTTCCCATTAGTGAAAGAAGATACACATCACCCTGCTGTAGATTTTCTGTTAGATATAAAAAATTAAAAAAAATTAAATAAAAATTATTTTGAATTTTATGACTTTAAAAACGCCAATTTTGAAAATATTAATAATCACATTAGAAGTATTAATTGGCAAGATTTATTTGTTAGTACAGATTTAAATCAGTGTGTGGAACTATTTTATAGTCATTTATATAAAGTAATACATGACCATGTGCAAGTTAAGAAAAAAATGCAAAATTTCCTATTTATGTTACGAAGCCAACTATAAGAGTTATTCAGGAAAAAAATAAATTTCATAGAAGATGGAAAATCTATAATAAACTGGAAGATTTTAATGCATATAAACTTTTGAGGAAACGTTCTAAACAACTTATTGATTCTGATTTTAAAAAATATGTTAATTCTATTGAAAATTATATACCGACCAATTCTAAACGATTCTGGAGTTACGTGTCTGCAAAATAAATATTACCAAATGAAATGACTTTTGATGACATAACAGTAAATGAAGGGTAAACATTTCTGATTTATTCTGTACTTATTTCGAAAGTGTTTTTGAAACGAAAAAAATTTTTTTGAGGAGAAAAGTAATTTAAATAATAATAATATTCATCTCATCCAGTTTACTGAACCTGAGGTGCAAAATGGTTTAACAAAATTAGATCCTAATAAACGGCAGGACCAGACTTAATATCATCCTATTTTGTAAAGAATTGCTCCTCGTCTTTATGTGTACCTTTAACAATATTATATAACCATTCTCTTAAAATGGGATGTTTTCCTGAAAAATGGAAAATATCAGCAATTCTACCTGTGCACAAAAGCGGTTTAAAAAATATTATCGCAAAATATTTTGAGTTATTGGTATTTGATCATATTTTTAATTTGGTAAGAAATCTCATAATACCAGAACAGCATGGTTTTTTAAGGGAAGATCATCCGAAACAAATCTTGTTACTTACTGTGAATATCTGTATAAACAAATGGATAAACAAGAACAAGTTGATGCTGTTTATACGGACTTCAGTAAGGCTTTTGACAAAATAAGTCATAACATTTTGTTGACGAGGCTTACTGAGGTTGGTATAAACGGATCATTACTAAAATGGGTGGAGTCTTACATAAGGGGACGGTCGCAGTTTGTTACAGTTGGGGGTTATAAGTCTAAATCTTTCATTACTACATCTGGGATACCTCAAGGATCACATCTTGGTCCGTTATTTTTCATAATTTACATAAATAACATTAGAAAATGTTTTAAATATAGTAAAATTTTGCTATATGTTGATGATTTAAAAGTATATATTAATATAAATAATCCATCTGACTGTGACAGACTGCAACATGATCTAAACTGTTTAGAGATATATTGTAAGAACAGCGGTTTATTTTTTAATCATTGTAAGTGTCAAATAATAACATATACTAGAAATGTCAATAAAATTACTTACCAATACTTTATTAATGATCAAATGCTAAATAGAGTATCACATATTAAGAATTTAGGAATAATTCTGGATTCAAAATTGTTGTTTAACACTCATATAGAGACCTTAGTTAATAATGCTTGTAAAATGTTAGGTTATCTTAGAAGACAATGTAAACCATTTAAAAATATTAATTCAATTGTGTCCGTTTATAATTCCTATGTATTAAGCAGGTTGAATTACGCGTCTCCTGTTTAGTCCCCTCAATATAATATTTATAAAGCCCGTATAGAACGTATACAAAATAAATTTATAAGATATCTATCTTTTAAAACAAATTATTTTATTGAAAACGATTATTGTCAAGCCCGTCAACATTTTAAATTGATTTCTTTGGAAAGTCGTAGAATATTTAGTGACTTAGTTCTGTTATATAAGTTAATGAATAATATAGTAAATGTTCCTGGTGTTCTTCAAGATATATACTTTAACGTACCTTGTAGAAATCTTCGAAATCATGAACTTTTTTATGTGCCGTTTAAACGGACAAGCTACTGCCAGAATTCTCCACTGTGTAGAATGTTTGTTGAGTGCAACAGATATTGTATTGACATTGATATCTTCAATGTAACTTTGGCCAGATTTAAAAAACACTTGAAACATGTACTACCTGTTTAACGTGTTATGTTTATTTATGTATATTTGTATTCTGTTTTTTTTGCATTACTTTTTTTATTCCTAAAATTTTATCTTTTATTCTCTTTTTATTATAATGTGAATGTTCTTGTAGGTCTTTTAGACCTGTTGTATTCCATATATATTGTCACGGATTTCCCAATCCGTCTTTTTCTTACTTCCAGAAAAACAATCCGTTAATTAGTCACTTCTTTATTAACTACTGAACACTACTAATTACAGCTCAACTAAACACTTATTTAATTAATCGCTATATAAATCGCTTTGATCTCTCTAACTAAACACTTCACTTCAACTCTATACAAGACTAATACAAGACTAACTAACTCGGCCGTTTATTCTTCTTTTATAGACCCAACGAATGTTCCAGGTATTTTCTAGCATTTCTAGACCCATTTTCTCGAACGACTGGAACGCTTCTCGTCGTTTCCACAATTTTCTAGTACCGCCTCGATTCATGGCATGTTGTTTGTTTACCAGAATGGCGTAGGGGCGATCGGGGCAATCTTAGGCAATTCGCGGTACCACAGTCGTCAGTTTGGGAGTGAGTGGGGCAAATTCCGTGACAATAGGAATAAACAAACAAACAAACAAACTTCTAAAGGAATTTAAACACCTGTCACAAATAAATAATGCACTCTTATTTCCAGTAAGCTGCTTCGAAACTAATCTTGAAAATTTTTTAATCCAGGTGAAATGATATTTGATTTCAAAATGTTTATTATTATTATTATTATTCGTATTATCATTATCTGAACAGTATTTGTTTTGAATCATAAGCAAATTTACATGATTCGGTAATTTTTGTTTTGTAATATACACAGGCACCACGGAATATTCTTTCCCATTAAATTTCAATATGTACATATTAATGGATATATTATTTAATTTTTCAAATTTCGGTATTTATTCTATAGTCACCGGAAAATTTATTCCTGTAAAATTAAGTACAGTATGAAAATCGGGATATGAACTGATGCGATCTGAATTTCTTTGTGCGGGATGCAGACAACTTACAACGGCATAAGCAAAACAAAATTTATCGGTGTTTTTGATGTTTATCACAGCATTTTTCAGTTTAATTTCTTGTGGCAGTTCAATATACGATGTACCTCCATTAGAAAATTCATATTTATTAAGGTTAATTTCTAAGCTTTCAATACGATTGAGTGACCATCCACTCTGCCCCTCATGGAATTCCATAAACTTATTCATTATTTTATCACAAATATTATCTCTATACCACTGACATAAATCGGTACCTAAATCAATTAAATTATTTTTCGTAATAAAATATTTAAATTCTCTTACTTGCTTATCTTCATCAACACTTTCTTTAACAAATTCACAACATAACACCGCATTGACTTTAATTGTTGGATCCTTTTAATTCATTTAAAATTCTAGGTTTAAATAAAAAAAATGAATCCTTTAAAAATTCCAGTGGATCGGTATGAAGAATATGTATTATTAAACTGCTTCGAATTCTACTGGCAAAGGCAGATTTTCCATCTTCCCACCGAATTCGTTGACTTCGTTTTGGTGTTAACTTTATTTTTTATTTTCAGATATACCGCCACCCAACTAAATATTATCTAGATATCTTAGCAACTGTCTATATTTTCTCAAGTGACCGATATTTGTCGAAATTTTAGTTTTTAGCGAAACATTATTTTCAACATTTGCAAGGGCTTTATTCAATAATCTAATATTTTTATTACAATAAGTTACATATTTTAGTAAAGTTTCATTTGAATTATTTCTCAAATTCCTTAAATTTAAAAAAATTTCTCGAACAATTTTAACTGTCGTCACTTGCGTTGTCCATCTTGAAATTTTACATATTCAATATTTTTCACAAATTCTATCGCCACTGTCTGAAAAAAGATGTTTTAACAATTTTCTCACCATGACTTATGATGCTATATTGGTGATTCTCGAATTCCTCCAAGTGGTCTCCTATTTCTACCATTAGCCTTTAAAGACTTTGTTGGTTTGAAAGCTAGAAGGGCCGTTCGTTTAGTTTGGAAATATCCATATCTAGGAACAAAATATTACTAAAAGGAGTAGACACTTCCTGTTTTATATTATGGAACAGTTGTATTTGGAGACTTACTACAGGATATACACTTATATTTTGGAATCTGCTTTTATATTTTAGGAACGAGGTCGCAGTATGCCCCACCGTATCTATTTCCATGCATAAAGTTATTTTTACAAAAATCATAACCTGGTGTAAATGCAACTGCATCTATTTTACATATTTTCAATGCAACGCCTTTTTATTTACTGGTTATATGAGGTTATATGTATGACTACCAACGAAGCCAAAAGTAAAATATGAGTAGCTTTACAGAAGAAGAAGGTGATTGAAGTGTTGAAATAAGGATACGTGAAATTAATGTAAGTATGTATTTTGTTTTAGTTCGTTGCGATGCATTACCAAGTTTTAAATTATTACCTATATTATCAGAGCCGAATGTACCAACTGTTTCCCAGATACAGTATTGTAAAAAAGAATATCCTACTTCTATTTATCTAAGTTAGACGTGTTTGGATCATGCAAGACCTATATGAGGGATTTAGAACACAGTTTTTGTGGTTCTGACTTTATTTCTTGCAGTTTACTGTTTTTATTATGGAGCCCAAAAAATTCATTGCCAGTTTTAATGTTATGCTTAAAATGTAAAAAACATTTGTTGGAAGAAACAAATTTATATGAAAACTGGTTAAATACATCAGTGAAATATCATATATTGAACAATGAAGAACCATTAGCCTATTTAGATTTAATTCACAATCATTTTGACGGCCACGCACATTGTGGTGTTTGTGGCTTCGACGTTATAGACTTCAGTTTTAAACAAGATTCCGTTGAGGAAGACTCCGATAACATGCTTTCTATGAAACGTGTAGGTACTTTTATATTTTATCAAAATTGTAACATTTATCATAGTTTTAATAATTGTGTGTGAAATGTACCTTTGTAATTCATAAATAAATTTTAAATATTCTATAATCATTTATGTTTAACTCGTATTTTTAATAAATTTTTTAGTAAAATTTAATAACCATATACTTTGTTTCAACAATAGATGAGATAAGAATAATTACTTTCAATATAATTTAATAAACATCGATAACCTGTGTAGGTAAAAATAACAATATATAACATTTTATCTTAAAAAATAACTTAATTTTCATTACTATTGTATATTCAACCATTCAAAACAGGTAGATTGTGGTAGTTAATTGGTTACAATATAAATAACGTAAGAATTCTTAAGACTAGTATAATGTAAAAATGTTCTTAAGAATCCATAAAAAAATTTAATTTTCATAAAAATATAATAAGTAGTTATATTTTAGTTAAAATATAAAAAATCCTCATCATCATTTTATTTTAGACCGAGACGTTTGTCATACGTGGAAAATAAAGGATGTGAAAATTTGATTGCAGAATTACAGAAAAACGGTGCCATTTCTAAAAACGATTCAGAATATAGTTCCCCTATTGTGCTCACCAAAAATAAAACTGGTGAATACCGGTTATGTGTCGACTTCCGACATTTGAATAAAATTTGCTTGCGCGATAATTATCCACTTCCCCTAATTGACGATTTGATTGACAAGCTTCGAGACAAGAGGTACTTTACAGTATTAGATCTTAAAAGTACTTTTTACCACATTGACTTGGAACCCGATTCAATAAAATATACTTCCTTCGTAACAACCACAGGACAGTATGAATTTTTAAAAGCTCCGTTTGGATTTGAACATAGTCCCTCTGTCTTCACACGGTATATAAATCTAATTTTTAAAGACTTGATATATCAGGATAAAGTGTCTATTTATATCGATGATATCATGATAGCATCCAAGACTGTTGACGAAAACTTAGAAGTATTAAAAATGGTTTTAAATCACCTTGTTGAGAATAAACTTAATTTGAGGATAGATAAATGTTCCTTTTTAAATACACGTATAACTTACTTAGGTTATATCATTGACGGTGATAGTATAAGACCTAGCGAAGAGCATATTAACTCTGTTAAGAATTTCCCTATACCGCGCAATACGGAAGAGTTATACAGTTTCATCGGTTTAGCATAATTTTTTCGTAGATTTGTCAATAATTTTGCGAAATTAGCCCGTCCACTTTATGGCCTCTTAAAGAAAAATGCTGTTTTTATATTTGGCCCTAAACAACTTCAAAGTTTTGAAAAATTTAAAAATGCTCTTGTAGTATCCCCTGTGTTAGCTTTATACTCACCTTTCGCTGAAACACAACTTCATTGCGATGCGAGCTCACATGGGTATAGTGGTATATTGTTGCAAAAGCAAAAAGATAATTTATTCCATCCTGTGTTCTATTTCAGTAGACGCACTACCGAAGCGGAGTCTAAATTACACAGCTTTGAATTAGAAATACTAGCCATTGTTAATAGTCTCAACCGATTTAGAATTTATTTACATGGTGTACCATTTAAAATTGTAACCGATTGTAATAGTCTAAATTTAGCAACGAAAAAGAAAGAGATAAATCCTAAAATCATGCATTGGTCCCTAATTTTACAAAATTATGAATACACATTAGATTAGAGCATCGTGATATTGCAAGGATGCGGCATGCTGATGCCTTGAGTAGACATTTTGCTCACATATTGGTATTAGAATTGTGTGTGCAGTTTGTTTACGCTATTCATGTTTTGATGGTACTCTCTATTTTGGTTCATTTTTGAGTGTCAAAGGATATTAAAAACATTGTGAGATCGTTTAAACTAACAATCTGGGCAGGGATGCAGTGTGCGTATATAAAACTCTGTTGAAAATGCTTCGTTAATATACTATTTAAGTGACTGTTTCACTCCGTCTTATGCTGGAGTGTTTTTTACTGTTCAGTTTACTGGGGCGGTCTGGATTGCACTGAGTTTATATATTTAGATCCGAAGAGAAACAAATTTAAATTCTGGCAATGTCGCTGTTACCATGTAGCTGTTGTGGCAAGCCTACAGAAAAGCATTTGCTATTATCATGCTCCATTTGTCATAAACAATTTAGTAACGCATGTGTGGTGTGACTTCATCTGAAGTTCGTATTATAAACTCAAAAGATCTATTTCATGGGATTGTGCTGGGTGCGAAAAATTGGAAATGATATGAAGTCATTGAAGTCACTTTTGGTGTTGCTGCAAAATGAGATAAAGGAATTGAAAACCCAAATTAGTTCTGCGACTGGTACTTCATTGACTCTGAATGATGACGCATTCGAGGAGATAGTCCACGAGTTGGAGGAGCGCCAGTCTAGGAAGAAAAATATAATTATATTTGGAATGAATGAACAAAACTCCTCTTTGTCCAAGGAGCAAAGGGCAGAGCAGGAAAAGGCAAATGTAAGTGAAATTTTCCATGAAATTATTCCAGATTTCAATACTGGTATTACTTCTATTTATCGACTTGGCAAATTTAATGCGGATAACTCTCGGCCGAGACTTGTAAAAGTTACTTTAAATAGAGAAGAAGATGTGATGAACTTGTTGCGTAAATCTAAGGTTTTAAAAACTCTGAGCATTTTAAGCATATTATCTTATCGTCAGATAAAACTCCTAGGCAGATTCAGTATTATAAAGAAATAAAAAGTCTCTGGTTGAACGTATTAAAAATGGCGAACATGGATTAAAAATCAAGTATGTCAAAGGAATTCCTAGAATAGTGACTTTAAACTAAATTCTACACCCAGTTGTACCGAAGAGTCATTGTCATTGTGTTACCAAAATACCCGTGGACTTAATACCAAGACTCATTTATTTTTAACTCTGTGGCCTCAAGTGAGTTTGACATAATTGCAATCTCTGAAACCTGGCTTCAAGATGGTGTTTCCAGTTCTGAATTGTTTTCTAATGATTATGTGGTTTATCGCTGTGACAGAGATCTGCAATTGACTAATACTTCTAAAGGTGGGGGCGTTTTGCTTGGTGTCAACCGTAAATATAGAACTCTTTCATTGGACTTATCGCACATAAGAGAAATGTCGCCATCTATTGATTTAGTTGGATGTAGGTTTATTAGCGATTCTTTTACACTGTATATCATTGTTATTTATGTTCCTCCATCTGTCACACATAATGAATTTGAGGCATTTGTTGAATTCTTAATTTCTAATGAAATATTCACTAATGACAAAAAGTTTATGATTGTTGGAGACTTCAATGCTCCATTATATGTAAATGATACAGCAGATTTTAAATCATTATTAATTACGCAATTCTCTGATATAACTAATGCTAAACAATCCAATAATATTTTAAATTGTGATGATCGTTTGTTAGACTTAGTTTTCTCTAATCACGATTGTAGTGTTGACAGAAATCATATGCCCTTGGTATCCGAGGATTTATATCACCCATCTTTTATAGTTTCATTTAGGGCCGTACTGTCCCATGTAACTAATTTTCCGCTAACGAATAGAGACCCTGAAGTTTTAAATTTTAGAAAAGCCAATTATCCGCTGTTGTATAATCTTCTAGGTGAGGTGGACTGGTCTGAACTATATACACAATCTGATACTCAGATGGCACTTGACTTATTTTACAAGATGTTAGATAATATTTTCCAAGTATGTATGCCGAAAAAGATTAAACGCCGCCGTAGATTTCCACCATGGTTTACCAAATTAATCATCGATAATATATACCGCAAAGAAAAGGCACATCGCGATTTTAAGTTACATAGGTCAAATTACTTTCGTCAAAAATTTGAGAACCTTCGAAGATTAGTAAAATCACAAATTAAAGCGGCGTATAATCAGTATGTTGTGCATGTTGAGAATAATATTGAACGGGACCCATCTCAATTCTGGTCATTTGTTGCAAATAAAAAAGGACATTCACATATTCCTTGTGCTGTTTCATATCAGGATTTAACTTTTACTAAACCCCAAGATGTTGTAAATTCTTTTGGTGATTTTTTTTATAGCGTATATCAGAAATCTAATCCTCGCGGGATATCAAACATGGCAAACGTATGTGAACACTCATCATCGTTACTGACAGTACCTAGAGTTACTAAATTTCATGTTATTGCTGCTTGTAAAAGGCTTAAAAACAAAATGACAGCAGGGGTTGATGGTATACCTAGTTTTCTCGTGAAGGACTGCATATATGTGTTGGCCGAACCGTTAGCGTTTATTTTTAACCTGGTATTAGATAGCTCTATATTTCCTGATATGTGGAAAATAGCAAGAGTATGTCCAGTTCTGAAGAAAGGCAACCCGGCATTAGTTAATAATTACAGACCTGTGTCCATATTATGCAATTTTTCAAAAATGTTTGAAATTATTGTTCACGATGCATTATTTAATGATATTAGGAACAGTCTAGCCCCTGAACAGCATGGTTTTGTTTCTGGAAGATCTTGCATGACAAACCTCGCTTGTCTCTCACAATACGTCTGTAAACATTTAGATCAACAGGAACAAATTGATGTTGTTTATACTGACTTTAAAAAAGCTTTTGATCAAATCGACCATTATATATTGTTGCATAAACTTGAACGAGTAGGTATGACGACACATTTGCTTTCTCTTTTCCGCTCGTATTTGATTGATCGCCAGCAGTTTGTAGAAATTGAGGGTTTCAAGTCGCCAACATTTGTCCCTTTATCAGGTGTGCCTCAAAGATCAAATCTTGGACCACTATTTTTCTTAATCTTTATAAACGATTTGATCATGCAGATTAAATGTGGTAAATTGATTTATGCTGATGATGTGAAAATTTTTACTAGGATAAGGTCTTCTGATGACTGTATTTCACTACAGAATAATATAAACATCATAGTAGACTGGTGTACCCATAATAATCTACATCTTAACGTAGACAAATGTAATATTGTTAGTTATCATAGAAAGCGTGACCCAATTCCTTTCAATTACAATATTGATTACACTACTTTAACAAGGCTTGATGAGGTTAGGGACTTGGGAATACTGTTTGATCATAAATTCTCATTTGTACGGCATATTGAACTGATGACTTCCTCTGCTTTTAAGGTTCTTGGTTTTGTCATCCGTAATACCAAACATTTTACTAACATTAATACTATAAAATTATTATATTACTCGTTTGTTCGCTCAAAACTGGAGTATGGTGCATTGATTTGGTCACCCATATATAACTGCCATATAAGTAAAGTTGAATCTGTACAGCGTCGGTTTCTTAAATTTCTATCATTTAAAGAAGATCATCAATACCCACCTAGAGGATACGATCATGAGTTGCTGTTGTCTAGATTTGGTGAGATATCGATGAGTAACAGGCGAATAATATATACTATCAAATTTTTATATAATATAGTGCATAACAATGTCGATTGTCAGCTGTTACTCCAACATATTAACTGGTTAGTTCCGCGTGCTGAATCCAGACAATCTGTAACTTTCTATAATCATGGCATCAATACCAACATAATGCTTTATTGCCCTATATATAGAATGTGTCGGAACTTTAATAATCTATGCCGTTCTTGTGATATAAACAATGATTCTCTCACTACAATTTTGAATACTGCAGCGCCTAGATTATTATAGTGTTCTAGTTCTGTTAAGTTTCTCATAATTTTTGTTTCTTTTTGTATATACTTTTTTTATTAGTCATCTAATTTTCTATTATCATATCTTTCTATTAATCTTTGTTATTTTATAGTTTTAAGCTGCATAAGGTAGTGTAATTTTGTATTTCCTATAACTGGGTGTAACCTGTTGGAAATAAATGCTATTATTATTAGAAGAGACAAGTTTTTAAATGAATTTGAGTATCAGACAGACGCAAGATGCAGACATTCTAAAAATTAGAGAGGAATTAGAGTATAGCGAAAGTAAAAATTTTGAGTTAAGAAATGGCGTTGTTTACCGTAAACATAATAATCAACTTTTGTTTTATGTTCCGAGGAATATGGAAAATAATGTGATCAGAAGTTGTCATGACGAATTAGGTCATACGGGAATAGAAAAATGTATCGAAGTTATCCAACAAACCTATTGGTTTCCAAAACTGCGAGATAAAGTCAAACAATATATTTGTAACTGTCTTAAATGCGTGGTGTTTAGCCCTAACAGTGGAAAGCAAAGCGGGTTAATCCATAACATTCCAAAAGGGACGTTGCGCTTTAAAACTATACATATAGACCATTGTGGTCCACTCGAGAAGACGAAACAAAATAAACATATTTTTGCCATTATTGACGGTTTCACAAAATTTATAAAACTTTATGCTTAACCGGCTCTCACGAAGCGATAAAACATTTGAATCATTATTTTAGCACATATAGTAAACCATTGCGGATAGTCTCTGATAGAGGTTCAGCTTTTATTTCCAAGCTTTTTACTGATTTTTTGAAAGGGAAAAGTAATACATGTACAGATTGCGACTGGAGTACCCCGGGCAAATAGACAAATTGAACGATTAAATATACGGGGATTTGCTATTCATGTGTCCTAGAGAGTAGACGTGCTCACGGTAGCTCTGCTAAGTTTGAAGTGTATATTGTAAACATGGCTGGTGGTAGTAATAAAAGTAAAACCAAGGATGAAGAAAGATCAACTGATGGTTTGTTGCAAGCTATGTGTGAAAAAATACTTACTTCGCAGGAGTTTCTTAGTAAACTTGCTGCAGCAATATCAGAAAAGTTAAAAGAAACTTTTCAACAGCAGTACAAGGTATTGGAGGATAAGGTGGTATCATTAGAAAATCGAATGGATAAATTAGAGCAGCAAGCTTTGGGTGACAAATTATTAATTTTTGGTGTTCCTGAGAGTCCGCGGAATAGTCCCATCTCCGATAGGACTGAAATTACGAAGATTTTCAAAGAAAATATATGTGAAACCTTCTCTGAGCTGGAAATAGATAACTGTTTTAGAGTGAAGTCAGGTAACAGATCTGGACCTAAGCCTATTTTAATTACATTTTCCACGAGGCGAATGAGAAATTCCATTTTTTTTAACAAGGCAAAACTCAAAGGCACACGAATTGTTATAAGGAGTATTTGACATCTAAGCGATTTGGGCTACTTGTTGAGGCTATTAAATTGTTGGGCCGTTCCAGTGTGTGGACATCAGGAGGGCAGGTAATGGCTAAATACAAGGATCGCTTAGTCAAAATTAATTCTTCAGTTGATCTGCAGCATCTCCGCGCCACTGATGCTTGATGAACTGTATCTTAGCAATGAGCATACCTTAAAATGTTTACATTGGTGTGGCTATTTCTGAATACATACTGTTTTTTATTTTTTTTTTATTTTTTGCTTAGTATTAAAAATTTATCTCTTCATTTATTTACTTACTGTTTTTTTATCTTTATTTTTTGTATCTTATTTAGTTTACTATATTGCTTGTACGACTGTTACTAGAATCACATTAGAATTGGAATTATAAAATTATCGTAAACAAACTTGTTACAATTAGGTTAGTTATCAATATTGGTTCCAAATAAGTAGAGAAGCATAATATTTCAAATTATATGCATGATGTCAAACTCGCAGAAAAACACTTTACAAATAATGCATTTAAATGTTAGATCGTTAACTGCTCATTTTGCTGATTTAAATTCTTTTTTATCTAACACTCACTGGGACGTTGTAGCTGTATCGGAGACCTGGCTTCAAGTAAACACAGATTATAGTTCTTTGAACATACCAGGTTACACATTCGTTCACAATGACAGGTTGGGCAGAGGCGGAGGCGTGGGTTTTTATATAGCAAGCTACTTGAATTTTAATATTTTAGAGACTAGTTTTGATATCGAGCAACTTTGGGTTACGTTATGTTTTAAGTCAAATAAGTTAATTTTGGGTGTTGTTTATAAACCTCCAACATTTGATGTGGACTTATTTCTTGATGGTTTGGATGAGACATACACGCGATGCTTACTTCACAGTGACAATATTTTGTGTTTGGGAGATTTTAATATTGATATTTCTAGAAAGACGTTAAATAGCGTGAAGAAATTTGAAAGTTTTCTTGAGGAACGCGATATTATTCAGTTAATAACATCTCCCACTAGGGTTACCACAAATACTTCAAGTTGCGTTGATTTAATTCTGACCACTAATAATGGTGTTGTCCTTGATGCGGGTGTTAAACCTTATGAATTTTCTGATCATGATGCGGTTTTCTGTGTTGTTTCTGTTGAAGCGCATAGGTATGGGCATGTTTATAGAATATGTAGATCCTTTAAAAAAATTAATCCTGTTACATTTTATAGTGATGAAAAATGGTCAAACTTGGACTCCATATATCTATGCAGAAATATTGACGATAAGGTTAAAATTTTAAATGACACTATCCTTTGCATTTTCAATAAGCATGCACCTGAAAAGACTTTGAGATTTACAAAGCCTCCGGCTCCTTGGCTGAATATGGAAATTAAAGCCTTAATGTCGTGGCGTAACAAAGCCAAACTTAAATTTAAAAAATCAAAATCCTTGACAGATGGTAATGCCTATAGAAGATTAAGGAATCAGGTTACTTCTTCTATTAGAGTTGCAAAAAAAACATATTTCAGGCAGGTAGCTGAGAGCAAAGATTTTTCACTAATATGGAAAAGTCTAAAAAACTTATGTGTTGCAAAAAATATCAACACAATTCCGTCATCTTTAAGTAATGCAAATGAAATTAACAACTATTTTTTAAATTGTGTTCCTAATATTAATGTAAATTTAGATTTGTTAAATTTTACAATAACACTGTAAAAGATGGTGTAGAACCAGAAGTATTTAAGTTTCAATTGGTAGATTGCGAATCCATATATATAGCTTTAAATAAAATTAAATCAAATGCATTTGGGACTGATAGTATAAATTTAACAATGTTGCAATTGTGTTATCCTAAAATAAAACTACATTTATTAAACATCATGAACAGCTGCATCTTGGACAACTATTTTCCTCTCAATGGAAAAGTGCAATACCAAAAAAACTTGTAGTTGAAGAATATAAAGACTTGAGACCAATAAGTTTACTTCCTACCTTATCAAAGATTTTAGAATCTATAATGAACATACAAGTTCGTGAATACTTAGGTACATATAATATTTTACCCAGGCATCAATCGGGTTTTCGCCCTCATTATAGCTGTACTACGGCATTACTTAATGTGACTAATGACATACTCAAAGCAATTGACGATTCTAAGCTAACATATTTAATCTTGCTGGACTTCAGCAAAGCTTTTGATTCCATACATCACAATGTGCTGCTTGCTGTCTTAAAATATTTAGGATTTGATAAAACGTCAGTAGGTATGTTATCCAGTTATTTATCTAATCGTACACAGTGTGTGAAAGTTGATAATAACAGATCTGAGTTCAAATCATTAGGTAAAGGAGTCCCACAAGGCTCTATATTAGGTCCACTTTTATTCTCTATTTATACGTCACACTTTTTAGCTATGTTGCGTGTTGTAATATGTGCATGTATGCGGATGATACGCAGTTGTATTTTTCTTTTCCTTCAAGGAGTTGGATGAGTCTGTGAATAAAATTAATTTAGATTTAGAAGCTATTTTATGTGCGGCCAAAGATCATGGTTTAAGTTTAAATGCTGGAAAAACAAACATTATGCTTTTTGGTAACCGAAATCAGTGTTCCATTATTCGTGATAGTAATGTTCCTTTAATAATGGATAACACCCAGCTTACTCTAGTAAATGAAGCTAGGAATTTAGGATTAGTATTTGATAATTCTCTCAGGTTTCACACTCATGTTTCTAAATGTGTTAAATCTGCATACGGATCGTTAAGAATGCTATACCCACATCGACACGATTTGAGCATTGATGTTAAAGCCATGTTCTGCCAGGCATTAGTCCTATCTAAATTTAATTATTGTCTTCCTGTTTATGGTTCATGTATGGATGCTGCAGATAAATATAAAATTCAAAAGGTTCAAAATTCCTGTTTACGGTTTATCTTTGGCATTAGGAAGTTTGACCATATATCGCATAAGTTACGAGAGGTAAACTGGCTTAACATGGAGAATAGATTTATTCTGCAAACAGCTTCACTAATACACTCTATTAAAATAAATAAAAAATGATAATTTGGTCACTCACGAAAATATCCACAAAATAAATACACGGCATAAAGCAAATTTTGTTATCCCTTCCCATGTCTCCGCCCGCTATGAGAGGTCTTTTACCTACGTTTCTTCTACAGTATATAACAGAGTCCCAGAAAATTTTAAGTCGTACAGTTTACATAAATTTAAAGCTTGTTATCGGAACTTTCTTCAAGACATGCAAAATCAGCAAAATTAATCCATGTTGATTGAGTTTGAGATATTGTGTCAGCTCTCTTGCACTGTTGTTTTTGTATTAGAATACCGGAGTTAAATGGAAGAACAGATGCAGCTTCTGGCTGTAATCTGAATTTCGCTCCGTGATTTTCATATCCACTTATTATATTTTCTATTTTTAATTATATTTTGTAGTTATCATATTCTGTTGATATGAAATAAAGGCATTATTATTATTATTATTATTATACTTGACCATTATTCCTATGATATCAAAATTAGTAGACGTGCCAAAAAAATGGGATCAAGTGTTATCAGATGTAGAATTTGCTATCAATAATACGGTTAACAGTTCTACGGGACAAGTACTAACTATTTTATTGTTCGGTGCGCGACAATTAGGCGTAAAAGGCGATGTTATGAGAAATTTTCTGTTTTCATTAGGTGATGCCGAATTTGAAGATAATCGGGATTTAGAAAAATTAAGAGATATTGCCAGTAAAAATATTATACAATCTCAGAAATATAATGAGTGTTATTACAATGCTACTCGTAAAAAAGCAAATGAGTTTCAAATGGGAGATTATGTCATGATTCCCAACAATAAAGTCACCACCGGTATTATTAAAAAAATATTGCCGAAATTTAAAGGTCCATATGTAGTAAAAAAGATTTTACCCCATGATCGATACGTGATTGCCGACATAGATGGATTTCGGATTACTCAAAGACCCTTTCAAGGAATTTTTGACCGCGCTAGAATGAAACTTTGGGGCTCTGAGGCTATCATCGAGGCTGACCAATCAGTGCCTTCTGCTGATTAATTTATGAATTACCTAATTTGTACTCTATTATTAAGACTTTAATCACTGTATTGTTTTATTAATGCCTGTATAAAACCAGATAACTGTTAGATTAATGAATTCTATGTTATTATATTTACTAAGTTTCGCTTATGTAAAGTTTGTATAAAGTAACTGTTGATTGAGGCCAATCAAAGTGTCAGGTATGGCCGAGTTGTAAGAAATTATGTATTATATTTGATGTTCCCACCAATGATTGGATGAAGTTGGCTCATGATTGTAGGTTAGTTTGTGTTCCCTGATGTAGATGTCCATAGATGTTATGTTATTTTTATGTGAAGATAGGAAATAAAGTCTGCTCGTAGAAATTTTGATTTATTCTAACCATCGAAAGGCCTTCCTTACAATATATATTAATGTATGCTTCTTGCTTGCCTCTTCTTTGCTTCTAAAAATTAGTTTATATAAAGTTGCAGACTTGTGAATCAACGAAAAAAAGTAGGTACCTACTTACCTATTCATTATATTATTTCACAAGTAAGAGTCCTTATAGATGAAATTTATTTTATTTGATGAACGGAAAAACTCTAGTTATTTGACATAGTTAGTGGATACGTTAATGGGAAGTAGAGAAAACGCTTTTGAATGTATCTAACTTATGTAGAACTTGCAATTTTAATTAGATACACAATAACGAGAACAAAAATATTATTTCCGAACAGATTCAATTTACAAAATAGTACTTAATACACATTTCTAAATATCCTAATCTTTAAAAACAGCATATTTCTTTCATTATATTGTTTTCACTCTACAATTACTTGCCCAGAAATAAAATATGAGGAATTTGTGTATTAATCAATAAAACACACCATATACCTAATACTATTTATTGAAACATCTCTTTTACTACTAATCAAATCTGAGTCATTACAATCAGACATACTTCTCATCGTCTGGATTTCGTGGGTTTTCTACCGAATTTGACAGTATTTGGTTTATAGTATATTAAGTATCAAAAACAGTAAGGAGAGTTTACCGATCGACGACAATTCTTTACTGTTCGAGATGCGTATACTACTCGTATTTTTGTACGACCATTATACGAATTCAAAGGTGTTAAGTAACAAAATATCTCGAAGATATTAAAACAATTTTTGTCTCGTATATCCACCAAACTAAGTAGGTTTTATCGTTACCTAAGGCCGCATGTAAATTTATTATTAAACGTTAATATATCTGTCAAACGAATCAGTATGAGCATGAGTGAATCAGAAAACGAAAATAATTCAGATATTGAAGAGGCCTGGGATATAGGATGTTCTTTAGTGATTCCTGAAAAATCTAAAGAACGTTACGAAAAGACATATAATAGTTTCATGGAAAGAGAATAAATGAAAAATTCTTGTTGGCATATTTTTAATGGAAGCACCAGACTAAACATTTCCGATTCATAAGGTAGGTACGTTATTAATTTTTAGTAGTAAAACTTAAATCCGATTCCTAAACATTTGTAGGTCGCAATGTAACTAGGCGTTTCATATTTTGTCACAACAAATAATAGAATTTATTTACGGTTCAGTCCTGTCAAAACCAGAACAGTAAGTAATTACGTACCGACGCGTTTTTGCTCGGCAACCAGTAAATATAACATAGTGTTCTAAAACTAAGTATGGTAAACAATCGGAAATAGAATGGTCATACAAAATAACACGAAGCTTATAACTATTATACAGGGTTAACTATGACTAAGTACAAAAATTTTAACCACGTGCTCAGGGAGGCCTAAAAGACAATAAAAAATTTATTTCGGAATTCTAGCTCGATGTTAAAAAAATGGGGCAAAACCCTCTTTTCCTACGGAAAGTCGGCGCCTATGTCATCAGTCATCGTCCAAGATGGCTACATATGTCAACTAGGTATATGTTCTGTGCAACTAGGTACCATGCGGTCGTTTCTCACAACGTTGCCAAATGTAGAAACAACGAAAGTAAACATTTTTATTAATAATAATACCTAAGTACCTGATAGATAACAGTTAATCCGGTTAGCTAGAGTATTTTGCATTCGTTTTTCATTCCTTCGTTCCAAACTGCCTAAACTTCATTTTCACTCATTACAGGTCCGTCAGAATTACTCGCCACAAAGTTAATAAAATTGCCCATTTATTTTAAGAAAATTGATTGTGAAAGAAATACTAACAGAAAACCTCGAATACACCCGTGGCAGTTTTTAATTTATAAAATTTTGTCCGATAACGGTCACTCCACTGCATTGCTCTCAACTCTAGGAAATATCTCCACGTACGTTTAAAGAAAATTGTGGAAAACTACACATGTCCCAATATATCGCAACCATCCATTATTTAATGAATAAAACGTTTAAAACTGAAACTGTCACTAAAAACGGAAAACGAAAATTACATTGTCAACGCCACCGTTCAGTCTTCGGTCCGCCTACACCGAGAACTTAATATTCTTCAGATAAATATTCTTATGGCAATCAATATTATCTTCTTTTATGTACGATCGTGGGTTTCTTCATTCTAGTATTGTTTTGACATTTCCTCCGTGACATGGGGTGACACGCACATAGCACTTGTCAGTCGATATAAACCTATACTGTGTTGTTGGTTGCATTGTGTCTAATACTCTACAAATGTCAAACAGTAGTGGTCAGAAAAGTAATATTACAGAGCACTGTGAACGCCTCGATATTTAAAATAATAATACTACAATATTATTATATGCAAACATGGTCGATTATTGTGTGGACAATTATTTTGCTAATAAAAATTTCTTAGTAAGTAGGCATAAATATATGTTTTGTAAAATGTAAATCAGAAAGAATGTAAGAAGAAGAGGAAGAGGTGTGTCAGAGTTGAGTTGTTGTTGTAAAGATAGGAAGTGCGAAATAAAGAAAGTAGTAAAACGTTATTGGGTATTTATTTAATTAATAAAGAAAATATTACCCTAACAATTGTTAATATCGTTACTATTATTAGTTTTCAGTATTTGCTTTTCGCACATTCAAATTCGTGTAATCGCGGAAATTACGGATATGGTACTAATTTATGGGAAGTGCGACGAAAGAGCATAGCGTGCAGCAGCAGAATATCAAAGACGTTTTCCAAATAGACGGAATATGCCAAATCCTCGTACATTTGTACGAATTGTACAACGTCCACGAATGTTGTTTTACACGTGCTGGAGTTTTAAATACGTATGTACCTAAGTTGAAAATAAAAAAGAACCAATTTCATACTTTTTAAAATTCTATGAAACTTCTTTTACTTAGTGACATAAAAATAAAGCATTTTTAAACTACAATAGATATACCTACAGAAAAAAGTATTTTTTATTTATGAAATGGTTGAGGGAAACCAAGACGTCCCCAGCAAGTATAACAATTTTACAACAAGTTATAATGTAAACAAGTTAGAAAACAGAAAATAATTCAACTTTCTTGAAATCTCCAAATATCAGTCCTGGAAGTATCAGTAAGGTGGGTTTTACTCTCAGTGCTAGGTACCATATCGGGTTTCTCATTAAATAATCTAGTATTTTGTAAATAAAACTTTCTTTAAAAGCGCCGTAAATCGTTATACGTGGCAACGCGGTGCTCTGTCACTACCTTTGACAACTTTCACTTTGGCAGAACATACCTAACCTCGAAGCTGACAGGCGGCATAGTCGCCGAGAAATTAGGGGTTAATAAGGTTTTGGAAAAAAATTGTTTTTGCTTTATAAATAAGTTAATTCTGACTTTTTCCTATCACCTCTTAAAATATTTGTACTAAGTCATAGTTAACCCTGTATAACTAATGGCTTCTGGTAATCTGACATGTAAGTCAATGACAGTTTTATAGTTAAAATCAATGAAAATGTTGCAGTTGTGTAATAATTTGTAAATATTACATATTTTACGCAATGCTGTTACAAAGACATTTTTTATTTTTGTTATATCATTTGTAACTGTTACCATACAAATGCACAAAAGCTATTTAAAAATATGCCTATTATCCATAATTTTCTTTACATTTTAATATATGCCTATTTTAAACAAGAACAAATTTTATACTTTAGAATTTTAGTTTGTTATTATTGTTTAGATTAATATTTATTTTATTTCTTCATACACTCAATAAATTTTAACATTTGACAAAATGGCGACATCAAAATAAATTAAAGTTGGTTGATTGGTTGGTAAAGGTAAGTATGTGAAAATGCAATTAACATAAAAGTAAGAAAATTGTTAAAAAAGCATTCGCAAAAAATAACTAAAAATTCTTATCATGAGAACAACCTAAAATCCTTTTCTGTAAAACTGCAAAATTGGCATCCATTAGGACTAGGACTATATTTACATTTATTGTAATCACTTAAAAGGTAGATTTGTTAGCACGGCATTTATGTCAAATATTGAACAAGAGGGATGAGCTCTCAGAAAGCAATTGAGCTAATTGGAAAACTTTCTTAATGCTTTTATATATCAATTGACGATACCGCTAGTACAAATTCGCCTTGTATCAAAACATTTCTATGCTTGAAAACAAACATCTTATATCAAGTTACAGAATAAGGTATATATTCAAATTAAGATGGTTAAATAATTTCCGGGGTGTCATGTCATCGGTTTTGGTTTGGAAGAAATTATTCAACCATTGACAATTGCGACGGAAGCCTTCAAACTAAATTAAATTAAGATTAAGTAGATACCATAAAGGTAAATACTTCTTTTTAAAAATAACATTGACTTAAATCTAATGACATCGTCGTTATACTGTAGATACAAAGTTATATATTTATTTTAATGTGAAAAGATACAATTCACAAAACAATTTTAATTTTGTTTAGTGATATTTTTTCGAACATTAATTTTATTAATTTTTATCAGTTTACTTCAACAAAGATCTTGACAAAATATATATATCCATAGGTTCTGACTTCCCCTTCATTTTTACTGGACCTCTATATTCAAAATTAAACTGTTCATCATAATTGTATTCATCGCATAATATTCTGAAAAAGACAATAAGTATTAAAAGCCAATAAATAGAAATAATTATAAAATATTGTGATGCTAAAACTACTACAACTACAATCAACGGTGGAATACTGAAGCGACCTATTTCTAAAGTTATGTAAGGAAATGTATTTGTATTTATTTATTAAATCAATCAGTCAAAATTATAGAACTTGATACTGCAGGAAATCCGTAAACTTATACTGACATCGTTATTACAACCTCAAAAGACAGATATGTGGGTGGCAGGTTTGCGTTGCATTTATTTGGGGTACCTATGTTTTTTGAACAACCCTTAAAGCTGACGGTGAGAGCTCTATCAAGCGGGATATCGTTTACATGTATTTGTATTTATTTATTAAATCAATCAGTCAAAATTATAGAACTTGATGCTGCAGGAAATCAGTAAACTTTATACTGACATCGTTATTACAACCTCAAAAGACAGATATGTGGATGGCAGGTTTGCATTGCATTTATTTGGGGTACCTGTATGTTTTTTGAACAACTCTTAAGGCTGACGGTAAGAGCTCTATCAAGCGAGATATCGTTTACATTTAATAACTCCTCAATAGAACATGATAAAATTATTAATTTTTTAAATGACTACAAATATCATATCCAATAGATCAATAAAGTTATTTTCTAGAAAATTTAAATAACTCATACTATTTAAATTTCCTGACAACTCATATGGGATTAGAAAATGGTCGCGAATAATCTCATATCAAACATTAATCTTAAACTCATGTTGGAAGTGTCTGTTTATATCTTGACGGAAGATAATAGATTTTGAACAAGTGTAAAATTATATGGATGGTATTTTTTCATGCGTGTCTTTAAAATGGTTAATAATTTTCGGTCTATCTAAATTATCAAGTTTAAGACAAAATGAACAACTTTCGCCTAAATTCCTGAACAGATTTTGAAACAGTCGATGATCAGTTTGCAATCTGATTTGGAAATCATTGGCAATATTCACGTTGCGTAGCACATCCTTTGAAATTTTGTAGACAATAAGCAATAATCATATCTCTCATTTCCAAATTTTAGACATTGTTATGTCTCTTTTTTTAATGACTTGTTTTAATTGATAACTGTCTTGGCATTAACGTATACTACGATAAAATTTTCTATAATGAAATAAATATACAGCATGTTGTTAAAATGCGATTTTCTCAAAAATTAATAATTTCTAGGGTTAATGACAAGTATATAATTTTTTTCTTAAAATAATGTAGCTTTAGATTTTAGACAAAAAAACGTTACGGGTAAAAATGTTACGCTCATATTTACTTCATAAACATGGTTTATGTGGTGTCCTCTAGAAAATCGAAAATAGATGACAGATTATGATTTCTCGTATCCAAAAACATGTACTCTCAAATTTTTATGTTCATACATTCAAAACCTTTATAATTATTACAAAAATTTATTTTTTAAATTCGAACTTTGCCTTCCTACAACATTGTGTTAAGGCAAGATGGCTCCAATCGTAATATTTTGAAGTAAAAAAAATAATATACCTCTATGGACCATTACTTATGGACCACTCTGTAGGTCTATGGTATTTCATTAAAAAAAAGAACTTTTTAACTGTCACCCAAATATCGAGCCCCACCCCCAAAAATATTCATAAATATTATCCAACACACATTTAAGAACTGAAATTAAAAGCCATATTTTTACAATCCAGCCACCCCCCCCCCCTCTATTTGATAATCTAAATTAGCCCATGACTCTCACGCTTTCATACATCACCTCATGTATCTGAAAGTAAAGAATGATTTGTAATTAATAGACGTCAAAATTATACAGATATCGATAGCTAAGGTGGAGGATCCGTATATTATGAATATAGGTAGGTAGGTACTTACTTGTAAACATCTTTTGTAATATTTATTTTACCGCTTTGTCCTGTCGTTTCCGTACGGCTAGTTAAATTAACTGTATTTCCATAAAGACAAAATCTAGGCATTCTTTGGCCTATCACTCCAGTTACGACTTCACCCGTGTGGATTCCAATTGTTATTTTCTGAAAATACATATGTGTTCTTTTATTTCTAGCTAAAATTAGTAGTAGTGGCGTATTGCGAGTAAAAAAAATATATATAAATATTACTTGAGTCTTCAGCCACTAAATTTAATTTTGGTATAGCTTTTGAACCACTTGTGAGAATTAATTTATTTTTAGTACAAATCATACACCAATGAAGGCCAACAGACTGCTGAAATCAGATTTCCAAAGCGCGATATTAAAAAATGCCAGTTTCTTTATGGATACTTAGAAAATTATATCTTATAAGTAAGTATTAATGACAAAAATATGTATCTATATCATATTTATATTGCAGAATAATTATATTTCTTTTCTAAGTTTTTATTAGATTTGTTTAATACTAGGCTTTAAATGTGTTGTTTTATAAGTGTACCTATTATTTATCTCATACAGGGTGTTCAAAAAAACTGAACCAATCTTTAAAAATCTTCAAAATTCATGGAATTTTAAAATATCATTGATGTAGCAAGAATCTGTTACAGGGTGTTCAAGAAAACCGGACCAATCTCTAAAAACCTTCAAAATTAATGAAATGAAACAAAAAATGGTGTAACCTTTACAAAGGTCTATTAGATCATTAGTAAACGAAAAAATATAAGGTGTTTAAAAAACCAAATCAGTCTCTAAAAATGCTTAAAATTCATCAGTCATTCATTTTGGTGAAACTTTCAGCATCAAATAAAGACGACTCGATCTAATTTTTAAACACAGGGTGTTGAAACAAATTTAACCAAACCCGAAAAAACCTTAAAAATTGACGGATTTTGACGGTTTTAAAATTAAATGCCAGCTACTCTTAAAAATTGTATCGGACCTTCCCCACTAGTCATTAATGAGAGCATAGATTAATTAAGATACTATGTAAAGAGGAATTAAATAAAAAGTAATTATTTCAAATATATTTAGAATTATGTAGGAACAACATACGATGACCCCCCCCCTGGTTTTTGAAAGACAATTTTCCTTAGGGAATGTCTGCTGGTGGTGAGACGTGCAATGGTGGATCGTAGGCTTCTTGCACGCTAGTTTTGGACTTGATTTGAAAAAAACACTTTTTAGGAGCACAAAACGTTTAATAAGAAAACCAAGTACGATATTATTCTATTCTAGTATTTAGTAGTATAATCTTTATTCATAAAACCTACTTAAGCAGGACATGATGCGACAAAACAACTCGTGTACATAAAAATATAACAGTGATATGAAATCCCAATATTACATTACATAATAATACATATTTTTTAATCTAGATATAAAATTACGGAAATACGTCATACAGATATTAAATCTAATTTTACGTTAAGTATTTATAGATAAAACACAAGAATAGAATTCCTGTAGAGTAAAAAGTATGTTTACACAAAAAATTACGTAGTTCTGTTTTGAATTTCTTTACGGTACAAATATTTTTAATATTTAAAGGTAAATTATTGTAAACATTGGCACATAAAAGGAATGGACCTCTTCTGAAAGTGCTTAAATTATAGTTTTGGATGATAACAAGACTCGCATTTCTTGTACTGTGAGTATGCAAAGTGTCTCGTAAAGGGAGCGAAAAGAGCCGCTTCATAAATAAGTATTGAATAAAAAGTTAGTATATTGTTTTCTTTAAATATTGTTCTGCAAGAATCTAATGAATTTAAGGAAAATCAATCTAAGAATTCTCTTCTGTAAAATAAATATTCGGTGTGCATGCGTTGATGAACCCCAGTATATAATTAGATATTTAATATGTGAATATGCTAAGGCATAGTAAACATTTAGTAAATATTGTTTGCTCACAATGTATTTTAGGTTCCTTATTGCAAAATAAGTTGAATTTAATTTACTAGCAATGCAGTCTACATGAACCAACCATGAGAGATTTTCGTCTACATGTAGGCCCAAAAATTTGGTATTTGTGACATTCTCAAGTGGTATGTTATTCAAAAATAGATCAATTTTTTGTTTGCATTTTCGTAAATGGAATACTACATATTTTGTTTTAGTTGCATTTATTATTAGTCTATTTCTTTCGCATCAGTTGTAGAATTGTTGGAGAACTATATTTGCTTGATTTTGCAACTCACTAAAATTATTACCTACAATGCCAATAGTAATATCGTCCGCAAACATCATCAGTGTTATGCTATCGGTCAAATGTTGTTTTAGATCATTTACGAAGAGTAAAAATAAAAGTGGAGAGATCACACTTCCTTGCGGAACTCCAATATTTAATTTATGTTGTTTTGACTGAGTACTAGCTAGCTTAACACTGAGTGTTCTATTAGATAAGAATGAACTAATCCATTTATCTAATGGCTCCCTAATCCCCAAACTATTTAATTTTTGTTTTAAAAACTTGCCTTGACACAATCAAAAGCCCTTGTTAAATCGAAAAAGAGCGTAACTACAATTTTACCTTCATCAAGCTGCTTGTAAACATCGGTAAGGAGTGAATATACTGCCGTATTAGTTGAGCGGTTTGGACAAAAGCCATGCTGGCTCGCTGATAGCAAATTACAACTGTTTACAAAATTAAGAATTCTATCATTAATGATTTTTTCAAATAATTTAGAAAAGCTGGATAAGAGTGCTATTGGCCTATAATTATCAATGATGGTAGTATCTCCTTTTCTATGCAATGGTATGATTGTTGCCAACTTCAGGGCATTTGGGAAAGTACCTGATTTTACTGATAAATTAAATATGTAACAAAGAGGGTAATTAATAAATCTAGAAATGTATTTCAAAACATTCATTGGAATACCGTCAAATCCACTAGAGGTTTTGTTTTGCATGTTATTTAGTTGCTCTGCTATTTCTTCCGGAGCAATTTCATAAAAATACATGGACTGATTATTGACTGCTCCTATGGTACAGTCACTATTTGTATTTCCATAGGCAGTACATATAGACTCCATCGCAATTTCAGCAAAATAGTTACAAAAAAACATTACTAACTGCATACAAATCGGTAACCATAACATCATTTTGCATTAAGGTTGGAGCTAAAATTTGATTTTTTAAACGACCTAAATTAGTGTTTACTAACTATGTTCCAAATTTCTTTAGACACATTTGTGGAACTCAAAATTCTATTATGGAAAAATTCTTGTTTTTTTAGTATGATCTGATCTGAATATGCTGAAATGCATCCTTGTATCTTTTAGTCAAATCTGGATCATTCAAAGTTTTAGACAACCAGTATAGATTTTTTAAGTTCTCACTATCCTCAATAATATTATTATCAACCCAATTGTAATTTAAATTAGAACAATTTGATTTAATCTTGGTCACAGCACACGTTTTATCAAGACAATATAACAGATTCTGCCAAAAGAAACTCCAAGCCTCATCTACATCTTTAATAGTGTACAAATAACTGAGATCTGTTGAAGAGAGCAAATGGTTTAAATTAAATAAATTGCTTTCACAAAAATTTCTTTTATATACATAACAGTGTTTGGTGCGCGAATATTGTTTTTTTTTGGTGTTATGTGAAAAGTACATATTGGCACTTTATTATGATCAGACAAACCAATATCGAGATTGTATCCAGATACATCTGGAATATTTGATACTATGTAATCAAGTTGAGATTTTGATTCCTTAAATTCTCTTGTTGCCTCAGACGGCAACGGGGACACTAATTCAAAGCTGTCGAAAATATCGGACAGTAAGTATTTATTAGTATTATCTGTTAACCAATCTATATTAAAGTCGCCACCAACAATGAGGTATTTGTGAGTCTTTGATAACTCGCTGAGAATATCATTGAATTTAATAAAAAAAATGTTTACATCAGATTGCGGTGATCTATATAGTACAATTAACGCAATCTTATTACCATCCAAGACAAAAGAAACACCGGCATATTCACAATGGAATTCACTTAATAGTTGTTTATTAATATCAAGGTGTTTACACACTACACTATTTTTGTAGAAGATTGCTGCACCTCCATGGATCGTCGACATACGACAGTATGCAGATGCAAGGGAATATCCCAGTATTCCTGTTACCATTGATTGCTCTGGACACATCCAATGCTCAGTAACGAGTAAGAAATGAGGATTATGAGTTGCTAAAAGTACTTCCAACTTGGAAATTTTATTTCGTAGACCCTGTGCATTTAAATGAAGAATTTTTACCGGTTCATAATTTTATTGCTCTTCAGTGTGACAGTATTTGCGGGTATATTTATTAGATTAAGAATGAAGAAACTTTGTTTTAATTAACACGTGCTTATCTAAGCTGACCCTGATAGTCTTATTACTTAATGTTATTATTATGAAACGAAACGAAAGCGATAAGAAAATATATATACAGTGTGTTCACATAACTCCTCCCTCCTTAGAATGGAACCGACGGAGTGGAACGTAGTTCGGTTTCATTGGGTTGTATGGATCTCGAATTCTTCTTCCAGAATGGATAACGAGAACAAAGTCACATGATGGGTTTCAGAAGATTATCATCAGGGCACAGGAACAAACGATGATGATATTTGATATTGGAATGTGGATCGACGTCATCAATCGAAAGAACAGAAACATGGTTCATTTTCGTCTGGACGTCATGGATTTCTTCTAATGTGACTTGCAATATTAGTGGTTTATTGGTTGCAGTTATCGATTAATTGGTTGGTCAGTGCTAAGACGTGCCTTTGGCTAATTTGTTTGATAATTGGCGTGGTTAACATCAAGGGGGTTGCCTGCCAATGGCTAGGTTCTAGCTTAAGTATCATCTGCAAAGCACAATCTTGGTGATTTGGTCTAAGACCTCCTCGACATAGGAATTGATCTTCAATTTGTGGACATACTTCATCCCTCATTAGATGATCGTTGAGACCGAGTATAACGATAGGTTTGACAGGTATAATAGTTTGGTTGTTAACAGGAATTGGATAGAGGTGATAACTGGTAAAGGATTCAGATTGTAATATTGGAACATATATCGCAAATATTACATTTGTGTTTTTAAAAATGACTTTAACTCCAAATAATTTATAATAAGATTGTAAATTTTTTAAATGCATTAATTTATTTTCAGGATGTCTTATTCAGTTCGTGAAGGATATCTTGTAAATTTTCTAAACTTAAAAGAGAATTATGTAGGACATTCAATGAAGCAAAAGTAATTGCATTTTCTAGTTCGTCCAAATATTCCAAAATTACGTTACAGTTCTTAATAATCTGTTGAGTTACTAAAGTTTTTACAATTGAACTCTGTAAATTTACTTGGTCTACTATTTTATGTTGTCCTTTATTTAGGGTTTCAATAGCTTGTTTTATTTGTACGTAGTAAAGTACCAAAAGCCATTTATGTATGGTTCCGATACCGTTAATGAGTCCTCGTTTAAGTCTTCGATTCGGAATAAGAGCAACTATCTTTTGATGTGTCTTAGCGACCATAATTTAAGCATGTTGTGTAAGTTGTTGAGGAATAGGTAATTGATTAGTATTAACTTTAACTAATTCATATATTAAATTTTGAAGTTTAGTGGTTTCCATATATATATATATATATATATATATATATTGTAGTAGGTATACATAGACTAAATTTTAAAATTATAGTGAAATTTAATTAAGGACTCAATGGAAGGTAAAAGGATGGAAATAGAATATAAAATTAAAGGTTATTTTCAAAATTCAAGAAATATTAAAGTAGATGATAGGTGAATTTTATAAAATGTCAAATGGCAATCTGATTGATTGAAGAAATGTAATATTTATTAAAATTATGTAAAATAGTTATGAGTGCATTGGAAAGAAATTAAAAAAGGGTAATCAAAGAAACGGAATAAGAGGAAGTAAGAAAAGTTAGAGAGAAAATAAGATACTGTCACGGATTTCCCAATCCGTCTTTATCTTACTTCCAGAAAAACAATCCGTTAATTAATTACTTCTTTATTAACTACTGAACACTACTAATTACAGGTCAACTAAACACTTATTTAATTAATCGCTATCTAAATCACTTTGATCTCTCTAACTAAACACTTCACTTAAACACTATAATACAAGACTTATACAAGACTCACTAACTCGGCCGTTTATTCTTCTTTTATAGACCCAACGAATATTCCAGGTATATTCCAGTATCTCTAGATCCATTTTCTAGTACGACTGGAATGCTTCTCGGCGATTCCCGATTTTTCCAGGCCCATCTCGATCAGCGGCATTTTGTTTGTTTAACAGAATCGTGTAGGGGCGATCGGGGCAATCTTAGGCAATTCGCGGTGCCACAGTCGTCGGTTTGGGAGTGAGTGAGGCAAATTCCGTGACACTGCCCCCTCCTTAGGACCGATCGTCCCGATCGGATACACCTCTATACGGGGACAGACGCTCCAGATGGACGACCTTAACTTTACTCCGGGGAGTCCTTTGTATCCGGTAGACGACGTCATTGATTCTTTTAATGACGGTGTAGGGGCCCTCCCAACGGTTCTGTAGTTTAGGCGATTTTCCTTTCTTCCGCGTGGGGTTGTACAGCCACACCAGGTCGCCTTGTTGGAATCCGACTGTATTGGCCCGGACGTCGTATCGAGTCTTCATGCGATCGCTCTCTAGTCGCATTCGAGATCTGACTTGGTCGTGTACAGCTGCTAGTCTTCGTTCTAGCTCCTGGGTATAAATGTCTGGCTCTGTGGGCTGTTCCGCAGGACGATCAAATACCAAATCTGCTGGAAGGCGAAGCTCTCTTCCAAAGATGATCCTTGCGGGAGTCTTCCCAGTGGTTTCATGGACAGCTGAGCGGGAAGCTAACAGGAAGAGTGGAATGAGCTTGTCCCAGTCTGTCTGGTTCCCGTTCACAAACATCCTCAGATTGGTTTCTAGTGTGGCGTTGAAGCGTTCCACCATACCATCTGACTGGGGATGCAGTGGGGTGGTCCTGGTTTTTCGGATTCCCATAAGCTCGCAGACCTTTCGGAACACACCTGATTCGAAATTTCTGCCCTGATCTGAATGGAGTTCCATGGGCACACCAAATCTGCAGAACAGGTTGTTGACTAGCGCTTCTGCTACGGTTGTGGTCTCTTGATTGGGAAGGGGGTATACTTCCAGCCATTTGCTGAAGTAGTCCATGGCCACTAGTAGATATCGGTTCCCACTTTGGGTTTTCGGAAAGGGGCCAGCGATATCAATGGCAATCCTCTCAAACGGTGCTCCTACGATGTACTGGCGCATTTTGCCTCTGGAACGGGTTTTCGGTCCCTTGCTGGCTGCACATATGTCACATTTTCGGCACCAATCTTCTACATCCGTCCTACAGCTCAACCAGTAGAAACGCTCCCTAATCTTCTGTAGAGTCCTATTGATACCGAAATGTCCACCCCCAGTACCTCCATGTACTTCCTGCAGTACTTCCTTGACCCGGGTCCTCGGGAGTAGTACTTGTTTCTTGACCTCCGTTCCGTCATTGTTCTCCCATGCTCTGTTTAGGACACCGTCTTCCAACACCAAGGAATTCCATTGAGCCCAATAGCTCTTTAATGTTGGGCTTTTACTGGTGACTTCAGCCCATGAGGGTCGGTTGTTGGCTTCTTTCCAGTCTAGTAAGGGCTTGATGTCACAGTCAGCTTGCTGGTCTTCCCGAATCGCCGCTGAACTCCATCTGTCTTCAGGTTGGGCTGCTACCACCTTACAAGGAACTGATGAGATGTCCTCTTTCTTTTCAAGACTACTACAGTGTTTGCAATTGACAGGACAGGGTCTCCTAGAAAGGGCATCTGCATTTCCATGTTTCCTGCCGGCTCGATGTTCAACAACAAAGTGATATTCTTGCAGCCGTTCCAGCCACCTGGCCATCTGTCCTTCAGGGTTCTTAAACTGCAACAGCCATTTAAGGGAAGCGTGATCCGTTCTTAGAAGGAATTCTTGGCCATACAGGTATTTATGAAAGTGTTCTAGGCTCTTGACGATGGCAAGTAATTTTTTCCGAGTCACACAATAGTTCTTTTCGGCTTTTGACAGGACTTTGCTGAAGTAGCCCACTACTCGCTCTTGGCCATCTTGTATTTGGGAAAGAACTCCGCCAATTCCAATGTTGCTTGCGTCCGTGTCCACTATAAATGGTTGTCCAGGTATTGGGTATGTCAAAATCGGGGTAGTGCAGAGGGCCTCTTTCAGCGTCTCAAAGGCTTGCTGGCATTTCGTCGTCCATTCGAACGGGATGTTGTCTTCTGTGAGTTTATGAAGAGGCTTGGCAATGTCCGAGAATCCTTGGACGAATCGTCGATAGTATGTGCATAGGCCAAGAAAACTTCGAACTTGATGTTTGTCTTTAGGAACCAGCCAGTTCTTTATGCACTCTGTCTTCTCGGGTCTGTTTTCACACCGTTTGGAGTAATAATGTGGCCTAAGTATCTGACCTCCTTTTGGAACAGACTGCACTTCTTCGGGTTCAACTTCAGGTTCGCTGCTTTCAACTTCTTGAATACTTCGGACACGTTCTTCAGGTGCTCCTGGAAAGAGCGTCCCAGCACCACCACGTCGTTCAAGTAAATCAAGCAGGTCTCCCAATGCAGGCCATGAAGTACAGTTTCCATCAGTCGTTCAAAAGTGGCAGGGGCATTACATAGACCAAATGGCATTACATTGAACTGCCACAATCCATTTCCGGTAGTGAATCCTGTCTTTTCCTTGTCTTCTGGGCTGACCTCGACTTGCCAATATCCACTCTTTAAATCCAAAGTGGAAAACCATTGCGCACCAGCCAAGGTGTCCAGAGTATCGTCAATCCTCGGTAATGGGTAACTGTCTTTCTTGGTGACGTCATTTAATTTTCTGTAGTCCACACAAAATCGGGTGGAGCCGTCTTTCTTCTTGACCAGAACTACAGGAGAAGCCCAAGGACTCTGAGATGGCTCTATGGTGCCTTGATTTTGCATCTCGATTAACATCTTGTTAACTTCTTCTCGTTTGGCTAGTGGAACTCCTCGTGGTGGCTGCTTTATAGGAGATGATGAACCAGTATCGATTCGATGCTTCACAACATTGGTTCTCCCAAAGTCGCCTGGTTTAAGTGCAAACATACCTTCATTTTCACGTAGCAGCTCTTCCAGTTGTTCCACCTCCGTCTCTTTTAATCTCTGCTTGGCCCTATCCACGATGTCCCTTAGACATTCCGGTAGGCTGGTCTTATTTGGTTTCTTCTCCATTTCGTTGTTTTCTTTGAGTGTTCTGACCATGGTAACAGGTTCACAGACTCCTACTTCAGTTTCCTTTGTAATTTTCTGTGGAAAGGTTTTCAGGTTAACTACCCGTACTATTGTCGTTTTCTCTGGTTTAATCAGGGTGCGGCCGGTGACTATAGATTTATTGAACAGATCCGGATTACTGGGTTCCACCACTCCAACACTGCAAGACATTTCCCCATCCATTACAGTGGCAACCAATGTTTCGGTCTGACCAGGTAGTACCACATCTTCTTAAACAACGAGTCTCCGTATAGCATTATTCTCAGTGGTGGTCGTTAGCACTACTTCCTCACCCATTATCCGTAGCATACCAGCATTCAAATCTAAGTTCACCCCTTTTGCTCGTAGTAAGTCTAGTCCGAGTATGACATTGTCCGATGTATCTGCTACCAGGGCTCTGTGTTTGAATTTGACGTCTCCTAATTCTATGTCAAGCTCGCATTCCCCCTTGACTGGCAGTTGTTGTCCATTGGCTGTTGTAAGGACATAACGCTTGGTAGCGCTCTTAATACGCCAATCACCAATAATATTCGGTCGTACAATAGTTCTTGCAGCTCCAGTGTCGATTACCATAGAGAACATACGACCAAAAATAATGCCTTCTACTAGCAAGGAGTCAGAGTCCTGGAGACGTGACAACGTAATTTCTTCTCGTGGGGCATGGTAGGAGGACGCAGCCGGCTTTTGCCCCGTTAAGCCGGCTGAGCCTAGTTTTCCTGTGCAGCTGCCGCCTGGGAGTCGCGTTTTTGCTGATCCGCGACCGGGGCCCTACACTGTCTCTTCAGATGTTCCGTCTGCCCACAGTTCCAACATTGGAGAGGGCGATCTCTTCGGCTGCCAGGTTGTTCTCTCTTCGGATTGGTAGTTGGGCTGAGTTTCTCAATGACCTCCTTCAACGTTTTGATTATGTCTCCATTTCCCATATTATCGCTGTTATCACTGATGGCTCGAACTTTAACATGTCTACCGGATGCCATCTTTGCTGCCTCAAATTCCAGTGCATGCGAAAGAGCGTCGTTCAACGTTTTAGGTCTAGCGAGTCGTAGTGCCTGCTGTGTTTCGCAATCTCTTAGGCCGTCGATAAACACTTGGATGGAGAGCTGGTCTACAAATTCGGACGGGGCTGTTGGATATGCCAATCGAACCAGTCGAGCAACGTCTGTCTCAAAATGTTGTAAATTCTCTCCATTCTGCTGGTGACGATTTTTCAATTGTGCCTGGTACACTTGCTGCAGGTGCTTATCCCCATATCTCATTTCCATATGTTGTTTCAGAAGGTCATAGTTACTCTGCTGCCCAGCAGGAACTCCTTGTAAGACGTCAAGAGCTTCCCCTCGTAGAGCAACTATTAAAGCAGTAGCCTTTTCGCAATCAGACCACTCGTTTGCTGCAGCTGCTGCTTCAAACTGACGCAGATATACATTCCAGGAAACCTTACCGTCGAATTCAGGGGGTCTTGTCTTCTGAGTTCGGATAACCGGTCCTTCTGATTTGATTACGCCCTCCTTTGTTACCTTGTCCAATTTATGTCGAAGCTCTTCGCAGGTTTCTCTAACCAAGTTTATTTCTTCGTCTATTTCCTTTTTTTGTGCTAACAGTTCTTCGTTCATTTCTTTTCTTTGTTCTAACAGTTTTTCCTCTACTTGTTTTTCCACTTTATATGACTGCTCCTCTAGTTTTTCTTCTAGTGTATTCTCTAATTTTTCTAACTTTGTCTGCATTTCTTTTGTCTCCTGTTGTATTGTCTGTATCTGATCTTTCATTTTACACCCTTGTTCTTCTAATTTCTTTTCTAATTTCTCCTGCATTATTTGAGACTGATCTTCGATTTTATGCCCTTGCTCTTCTAATTTTTCTTGCATCGTCTGGGATTGATCTTCAATTTTATGCCCTTGTTCTTCAAATTTTTCTTGCATCGTCCGTCCCTGTTCATCTAATTTCTCTTGCATCGTTTCCCCTGGTCTTCCATTTTCTTTTGCATTGTTTGCATTATTTCTAACAGTTTTGCCATTTGTACATCCATGTTGACTTGGCTTCTAGTTACAGACATTCACTTTATTTTCTTTAGAATGTTCTAGAATGTCCAGGAATGTGTTTGTAAATGTCACCGTTGACTTCCTTACAATGAAACGAGTGCAGTGATATGCCACACTTGGGTCTTTGTCTCACTTCGGTAGAAAGTTCTAGAATGTTCGAGAATGTCTTTCGGAAATACCACCGTTCACTTCCTTGAGTCACGACGAGTGCGGCGATATGTCACACTTGGGTCTTTGTCTCACTCCCGTACAAAGTTCTAGAATGTTCGAGAATGTCCTTCGCAAATAGCACCGTTCACTTCCTTGAGTCACGACGAGTGCGGTGATATGCCACACTTGGGTCTTTGTCTCACTCCCGTACAAAGTTCTAGAATGTTCGAGAATGTCCTTCGCAAATAGCACCGTTCACTTCCTTGAGTCACGACGAGTGCGGTGATATGCCACACTTGGGTCTTTGTCTCACTCCCGTACAAAGTTCTAGAATGTTCGAGAATGTCATTCACAAATAGCACCGTTCACTTCCTTAAGTTACGACGAGTGCGGTGATATGTCACACTTGTGTCTTTGTTTAACTCCCGTATAAAGTTCTAGAATGTTCCAGATTGTCCTTCGCGAATACCACCGTTCACTTCCTTGAGTCACGACGAGTGCGGTGATATATCACACTTGGGTCTTTGTCTCACTCCCGTACAAAGTTCTAGAATGTTCGAGATTGTCCTTCGCGAATACCACCGTTCACTTCCTCAAGTCACAACGAGTGCGGTGATATGTCACACTTGGGTCTTTATTCCACCCACGCACAGGGTTCCAGAAAGTTCCTCCAACTTCCACTTAAACCCACTCACGCACAGGGTTCCAGAAAGTTCTTCAAACTTCCACTCAAATCCCACTTTGTGGACAGGGTTCCAGAAAGCTCTTTAAAACTTCCAATTAAATCCACTTCCGACACCAAATTGTCACGGATTTCCCAATCCGTCTTTTCTTACTTCCAGAAAAACAATCCGTTAATTAATTACTTCTTTATTAACTACTGAACACTACTAATTACAGGTCAACTAAACACTTATTTAATTAATCGCTATCTAAATCACTTTGATCTCTCTAACTAAACACTTCACTTAAACACTATAATACAAGACTTATACAAGACTCACTAACTCGGCCGTTTATTCTTCTTTTATAGACCCAACGAATATTCCAGGTATATTCCAGTATCTCTAGATCCATTTTCTAGTACGACTGGAATGCTTCTCGGCGATTCCCGATTTTTCCAGGCCCATCTCGATCAGCGGCATTCTGTTTGTTTAACAGAATCGTGTAGGGGCGATCGGGGCAATCTTAGGCAATTCGCGGTGCCACAGTCGTCGGTTTGGGAGTGAGTGAGGCAAATTCCGTGACAATACATTGAAGGGAGGTGATATTCGAGAAATTTATAAAACATGTATAAAAGGATAAATAAGAAAATATCATTGAAGTCAAGATTGAAATTAGAACAAGAAGAAGCAGCCCAACAGTGAACAAAAATAGCTAGGAAATTAAGAAGACCAATTAAAGGATTAAAGGCATCGAACAATTAACATTACACAAGGTATTTAAATTATATTTCTGCTCATAGCATATCAAGAGAACATCATTCAATATTAAGTGGCGAATGACAGTGTACAGAGTGACAAGAACGATATAAGGAGCAGCCACCAGACGAATTGACACACCAATACGAGGAGCAATCATCACCAAGTAAACTTCATAAGGAAATAATTATAAAGAAGCGAACATCCATAAAAGGCAGACAGAGTGCAGTGCGAAAAGGACTACATTTGACAAACAAAGACTTAAGAAGAAATTCGGTAACGACTTTGTATTTCGTAATATTTATTGTTATTAGAATATAAGATAGAGCAGGGTTTAGGTAGAGTAGTAAAGGTTCAATCAATCTAATATTTAAAGTTTTAATATTTAAAATAAAAGAAAGTTAGTCAAAATTGAACATTTCATTAAAAAAAAAATATCAAAATTATTAGTGAAGAATATCTGGATAATAAATATTAGTTCTGTTTGAACCTACCATTGAGATAAAGAGTCATAAAATCAAATAAAAGTGAATTTACCAATTTATCAATCAATAGTAGTGAACCCATAAGATTTATAATATAAAATTAATAATATTTAATTATAAAAAAGGCGCAGATAAAAGCTAGCTCGGGTAAGTAAAATTATAATTTATATTATTAACTTAAAATATTTAAAATTAAAATTAAAATTTAAAATTTTTAAAGATCTATAACACATATCATACTAAAATATATAAATCACAATACAACAAGAAAATATATATATATTGTTACGAAAGCTCACCTACCTTTTTAGTTGGTTAATTATGTTCCTGTTTTTGTTAGAATTTATAATTGAAGCTCACATACCTCATTAGTTTGTAAATTACGTTTCTGTTTATGTTAGAATTTACAATTTTTGTGATGCCTTTATTTTGACGTTTTCCGGAATATTCCAGGCTATATTCTATTTGTTTCTCGACACGTTCTCGAAATCTCAGAAACTTCGAGAACTGTAAAAACCTATATAAGCAGATCATTCTCGGCCGCTGAGTCAGTTTGTATTCAGCAGCCAAACGCAAGTGACAAACGTCAAAGTAAAGCGTTGACAGTTGCGAAATTGTTGAAGAATATTTCTTGTATTATCAAGAGTGATAATAAAGATTATTTGTCTACGTGACGTGTTTCAACGATAACCTAGTTTCGAGGTTACATTGGTGTCAGAAGTGGGATGGCTCTACCAGATTTTGTGTAGATTATAGAAGACTAAACGATGTCACTAAAAAGGACAGTTATCCATTGCCAAGAATAGACGACACCCTGGATACACTGTCTGGATCTCAATGGTTTTCCACATTAGACCTGAAGAGTGGCTATTGGCAAGTGCAGCTTCATCCGAATGATAAAGAGAAGACCGCCTTTTCCATTGGTACGGGTTTGTGGCACTTCAACGTTATGCCCTTTGGTCTCTGCAATGCACCAGCCACCTTTGAAAGACTTATGGAAACCATTCTACGAGGAATGACCTGGAAAACGTGTCTCGTTTATCTTGATGACATCATAATACTAGGAAAAGACTTTGAAGATCATTTGAAGAATGTCCAAGAAGTTTTCCAAAAGTTGAGGGAAGCCCGGCTCAAGCTAAGTCCCAAGAAGTGCATGCTCTTTCAAAAGGAAGTCAAGTATTTAGGACACATTATTTCCTCTGACGGAGTGAAGACTGACCCAGAGAAAACTGAAACCGTCTGGAAATGGCCAGTACCGAAAGACAAACATGAATTAAGGAGTTTCCTTGGACTTTGCACTTACTATCGCAAGTTTGTGAAAAATTTCGCCGAGATTGCGAAACCCTTACATCGACTCACAGAAAACAATCAGCCATTTATATGGACGGAACAATGTCAACAAGCTTTTCAGAGATTAAAGGAAGCTTTGTGTTCTTCTCCGATTCTGTCATATCCCAAGCCTGGAAAGACATTCATCGTGGACACGGATGCTAGTAATACTGGAATTGGAGGAGTATTATCACAAATTGAAAACGGGCATGAAAAAGTGATTTCCTACTTTAGTAAGGTCCTCTCTAAGCAAGAAATGAACTACTGCGTAACCAGAAGAGAGTTGCTTGCCATAGTTAAAACTGTGGAGCATTTTCATAAGTATCTCTATGGTCAGCCGTTCGTCTTGAGGACCGATCATGCTTCTTTGAAGTGGCTACTGCAGTTCAAGAATCCGGAAGGCCAAGTGGCAAGATGGCTTCAACGGTTGCAGGAGTACGATTTCAAAATTGAACACCGGAAAGGATCTAACCATCGGAATGCTGATGCCCTATCCAGAAGACCATGCCCTCCAAACTGTAAGCACTGTATGCGACAAGAAATTAGAGAACAAGATGATTTTCTTTGCCGAAGAATTAACATCCAGGGCCCAGAGGATTGGGATATTAAAACCATTGCTAAAGAACAAAGTGAAGACCCGGATTTTGGACCAATTTTCCAATGGAAGATAAACAACATGGACAGACCCACCTGGCAGGACATTGCTGATAAGTCACCATCTCTAAAAAGTTACTGGGCGTTATGGAATTCTTTAGCCATGGAGAATGGCCTGTTAAAAAGAATCTGGGAGAGCCCAGACGGCAAAGAAAAGATTTATCAAACAATACTGCCCCAGAAAAGAATTCCAGAAGTTCTTCAAGCACTGCACAGTGGAGTCGGTGGTGGGCACTTTGGAATAAACAAAACTCTGAATAAAGTTAGAGAACGATTCTACTGGCTTGGCAGTCGGTCCGATGTGGAAGAATGGTGCCGACGTTGTGATACCTGCGCCTCTAGTAAGGGACCCAGGACTCGAAGCCGAGGACAGATGAAGCAGTACAATGTTGGAGCTCCATTCGAGAGAATAGCTATTGACATAGCTGGACCATTTCCTCGTAGCAGCAGTGGGAATCGTTATATTTTGGTAGTGATGGACTACTTCAGTAAATGGCCAGAAATATATCCCTTACCTAATCAAGAAGCTGTTACCGTAGCCGAAGCATTATTCGAAAATTGGATATGTCGTTATGGGGTGCCCAGAGAGATCCATTCCGACCAAGGACGAAATTTCGAGTCGGAAGTATTTCAGAACGTTTGTGAGCTGCTAGGCATTCACAAAACCAGAACTACACCTCTTCACCCGCAATCAGATGGAATGGTGGAAAGATTCAATCGCACCATCGAAAACTTCCTGAGAACGGCCGTCAACGAGAAACAGACCAACTGGGATACCTGTCTTCCTCCATTCTTACTGGCTTACCGAGCAGCAATTCATGAGACCACGGGTAAAACACCAGCCAACGTGATTTTCGGCACAGAATTGCGGCTACCCATAGATCTAATTATGAATCGACCGCAACACGAGGAAAACTTAGATGATTATCTCAGCCATCTGAAAGATCGAATAAAGATGGTACATGAAGAAGTACGAGAGAAGATAAAAATAGAAAGCGACAGAATGAAGACCAGATACGACTTGCGTGCCAACAGCAGCGGGTTTCAAGAGCTTGAGAAAGTGTGGCTGTATAACCCAAAAAGAAGCAAGGGTAAATCTCCGAAGCTGCAGAAATCGTGGGAAGGCCCTTATACTGTCGTGTCACGATTGAATGACGTAGTTTACAGGATCCAGAGGAATCCCCAAGCCAAGATGAAGATTGTCCACATCGATCGTTTGACACCTTATCAAGAAGGCCATGCGGACAATGGAGTAACCTGATCGGGACGATCAGTTTTAAGAGGGGGGCAATGTTACGAAAGCTCACCTACCTTTTTAGTTGGTTAATTATGTTCCTGTTTTCGTTAGAATTTATAATTGAAGCTCACATACCTCATTAGTTTGTAAATTACGTTTCTGTTTATGTTAGAATTTACAATTTTTGTGATGCCTTTATTTTGACGTTTTCCGGAATATTCCAGGCTATATTCTATTTGTTTCTCGACACGTTCTCGAAATCTCAGAAACTTCGAGAACTGTAAAAACATATTATATAAGCAGATCATTCTCGGCCGCTGAGTCAGTTTGTATTCAGCAGCCAAACGCAAGTGACAAACGTCAAAGTAAAGCGTTGACAGTTGCGAAATTGTTGAAGAATATTTCTTGTATTATCAAGAGTGATAATAAAGATTATTTGTCTACGTGACGTGTTTCAACGATAACCTAGTTTCGAGGTTACAATATATATATATACCAAAATATACAAAATTAATAATAATTATTAATTTTGTATATTTTGGTTTTCAACAAGTCGGTCGTGACTACCCTTGGATTTATTTATATATATATACAGCAGGAAGGGTAGTCTTGACTGACTAGTTAAGAAAAAAGCCAGAGATGTATTTGGGATTGCAGTCAACAGTGCTAAGGGCTAATACAAAAAGAACACTCTGTGTTGTTGTCAAGCTTTCGGAAATGTTTATTTCCTTTCTCAAGACATCTATAAAAAAATTGACAATGTGCTGAGCAATAATAAGTTATAAAAGCTTATTATATATTTACAAAACGTGAGATTAAATTATTAAACCATGAAACAAGAAAAATACGAGGCTGTATTTTACACATAATTTAATAATATTTTATTGGTTATGTGTAAAAATTTAAATCACAGCCTGGTATTTTTTTTATTTCATGGTTTAATAATTTAATCTCACGTTTTGTAAGTATATAATAAGCTTGTATAACTTATTATTGCTAAGCACATTGTCAATTTTTTTTATAGATGTCTTGAGAAAGAAAATAAACATTTCCGAAAGCTTGACAACAACATAGAGTGTTCTTTTTGTATTAGTCCTTAGCACTGTTGACTGCAATCCACAATACATTTCTCGTTTTATATATATGTTATGTTCTAAATCAACGTAATCAGAAGCTATGATTTTCGTGTTTCCTATTTGTAAGAGTAGTAGTTGGTTTCAAAGGGATTCGATTTTAATTTCCTTAGTCATGACTAGTGGAAAGATCAGGAGGATCAGGTGATTTACAATAAGTGTGGTCATTGTTCGTAGTTGAGTCCTGTAACAAGGAAGTTTGAGTCAATTTTCGTGGTTTCTTTATTATATTTTTATGATATTTTCCGGCTTTAGTTTGTAAAATTTTTCCTTTGTCTTGGACGACTTTAGTCTTTTTAAATCGCGGTTTTGTTTTTGATCGTTTAGTAACTTCCTTTACGTAAACCGTTTGGTCTGGTTCATTCGGAACAGGATAGTCGCGTTTAGTATTTAAATTTCCAATAACAGTTTCCTTAGTTTTTTCATTACGTTCATTTAGTAATTGGTATATTCGTCTAGTATCGTCTTTATGCTGTTTAATGTATTTTGAGGTTAAGTGATTGTCATTTAATTCAAAAGGACTGAGAATGTCCAGATGTCCGTACATTACTTCAAAACGAGTAAGTCTCGTTACTCCATCAATCGCATTATTATAACCTATTATAGCAAGTTTCATATCGGTTTTTAAACATCTCACTTGGTCGAGTATCGTAGAATGAAATCGTTCTACGGGAGAATTCGAATTTGAATTTCGAGGGGTTGTGTAGTTCTAAAGTGTTGATTCAAAACGGTTCATGTTAAACTTCTAATTTTATTTTATAATATCTACATATATATAAATTTGCTGAGGAAAGATATATTGCCATTTCACGACGGGCGAACGTATAAAATCCCGTGCTATTGCATTTATTACAAGGTTGCAAATAGAGGTTAATGGCAGTACACCTTTCCCCTTTACAATGTATAACCTAAAATCTTACAATTAACAAATATTTTATTTCTATGAATATTATATTTATATATACTTTTATCCTATACTTAACTAATCTATTGTTGTTTACAGTAATACGCTTATTTTCTACAATAATTGTGGAATTAACGCCACTTTTATTTATAACTTTATATGGACCTGTGTATGGAGTTTCTAGCTTTTGCTTGTGACCTCTTTTTAACATCACTAGGTCATTTATGTCAAAATTAGATGGATTAATATGTTTACCTATCATAATGTAGTTTTCGTTTTTCTTTAGCTATTTCAAAAAATTCTTGTGCTTTTCTGTGAGCTTCATTTAGTCTAAATTTTAGTTAATTTGAGTAATCTTCTATATTATATATTGGTGATCTTTTGGTTCCATTTTCATATGGTAAATAGTTTATATCTGTATTAGGAGTTATATGCAAAGACATAATAAGGTAAGAATGTATCCCAATTAGAATTAGCTTAGTTAGAAACAAGATATTCGTTTAATACTCTATGATTTCTTTCTATACTACCTAATGATTCATGGTGGTATGCTGTTGATTTTATATGTTTTATATAAAAGAATTTATTAATTGATTTTTGTAGTTCGTTTACGTATTCGGTTCCTAAATCTGTTTTTAAAATTTAAAAAATACCAAATTTCATTATAAATTCTTCAACTAACGCTTTAGATACAGTTTTAGCATCTTTACTTTCTAGCGGAATAGCTTGTATAAATTTTGTTAAGTTACATTGTATGGTTAATATATATCTCATATTATTTTCTGTAATTTTCAATGGTTCTACGGTATCCACTGAAATGGATTCGAAGCTTGTTGAAGGAGTTTCTGGAACTACGAGTGGTTCAATAGTATGCTTAATTATTTTGCTTTTATTACACTCTTCGCAACTTAATACATGCTTTTTTACCATTTTTTACATATTTTTTCACATGTATTTTTGTTTTAATATATTTAGAGTTCGCTTTACACCTGTGTGTCTTCCTATTAACGTGTTATGATAATTTTTTATAAGTTCATTTTGAATGTCAATATCATTTTTTTTTTGATGGTGTAAATAATAAAACTTTTAATCTTGACTTGTATTTATCATATAGTGCGTTATTTTTATTATTATTTTTTAATATAGGTACCTTTATTTAATTAAATATGTCATCTTGCATTGATAAACATAAATAAGAGTAAATATTTTCTTTTATCAGCTTCTCCAGCGCAAAATCTAAATTCTGCTTTAGATAGATAATGTAATTTTTATAACTTTATCGCACTCAATTATATATTTTGTTTTATTTATTTGTGTTTTAACGTGCGCTGAATTATTTTTATTTTTTGTGTCATATATTTCGAACGTTAACGTTTTTACTTTGTTTATTCCGGATAAAAAGGTAACTTCCCAAATTCCCAGTTGGCCAGACTGGTCGTCCGAGATGTTTATTTGATTTTTTGTGGTACAATGATCTGATTTTGTCATTGACCTTGTAGTGACAACTAATGTCGGGATCATAGCTTTTAGTATATCTGAATCTAATTTTATGCGTGATAAGGCATCTGCATTGGTATTTGTTTTTCCTGGTTTGTATCGTATTTCAAAGTTATAGTCCAGTAAATCTAAACGTATTCTTGTTAATTTTGAAGATGGAGATTTATGAGTAAAATCTGTGATAGGTAACGACTATAATTTTTTTATTAGCATTGTACAAATATGGACGAAAATGTGTTATTCCCCAATATATTGCTAATAATTCTTTTAGAATAACAGGTTTATTATTTCATGTTTTGTCACAGTTCTGCTTGCATACGCTATTGGAAGATCATTTCCTATTTAGCCTTGGGACAGCACGCATCCCAACGCAAAGTTTGATGCGTGATAAATGGTTTTGAAAGTTTTAAATGAATTTGATGTATTGAGTCTCGTATATGGTCTCTTAAAAGATCTATGGAAATATTGGATTCATGAGAGGAGTTATATTAATTGTATAAGTCAAGAGAGGATATAGTATTACTAGGATGAGTTCTTGGACAGGTTTCATCATCATCTTCCTGAAATTAATTTTTATTAGTAATTTGTCTACATGGTTTCATAATTTTTTTGTAAAATGTTCCTTTATTTGTCTCTAATTTATCTAAAAATGGTTTAGTTTGTTGATAAATAGCAGGGCCCCGGGTATTATTTTTAATGTATACGTTATTAGTTTCATCTATATGAATTTCTAAGGGTTCTGTTCTATTTTTATAACTCTTTGTTAAATTTCTTGCTCTTACATTATTTTTTCTACGTTCATGCAAAAACATAACTTTATTGAACTATATTTAGTGGAAAAAGTGGTTCTTTATTGCACTAGTGCAATAAAATGTTTATTGTATTCATCTGTCATTCTACTACAGCGTTTTGTCATCATGACAAACATAGACGTTCAAATCGACGTCACATTTTCTTAGACTTAGTGTCATCTAAATCACATTTTTTGGTTTTTGCATGAACGTAGAAAAAATATTGTATGCAACTCGTACAAAAAGTGCTTATTGCACTCGACGTCTGACCTGCCTGCCTGACGGCCTCGATGGACAATCTCACGTCGCGTGCAATAAACACTTACTTTTTGTACTTGTTGCATAAATCACTATTCTTGAATTAATTGATGTATAACAGTGTTTTCTACATGTTTAGTCAAACAATCTGATACAATTTGAGATTCGGTTATTTCGGCAGGTGTTGAATAATTTATAGTACCTTTAATTATTTGAAAAGTAAGCAGAATTGTGAATACTATTGTTATAACCAATTAAATCCAATTATAGGTCAGTGGTCGCGCGGTTTAAGGCGTCAGTACTTGAATCGAGGTGACTAGATCGGAGTTGGTTCGCGCCCAGCTGCCGGTAGACCGTATATAAGCTATATTCGTGGAGAGGATTGGCACCCTCTCTGCGGGTATGGTAGGGTGGAATAATGTTGGCTTGGGTCAATGTGAGAGATTGATACCGGTTGATATTTGACTACCCCCCTAATTAATGAGGTTTTCCAGGTTTCCCTCATTCCTGCACTGAATAGTGGTTAGGGCCTACCAACGTAAGTCGTTCATGGGCGCAAATGCGGTCTGCTTAATAATAATATGCCGCCCCCTCTCCCGCACAAGTCTCCGACTTCTGGGCTAATCCCTGTGATTAGAATGAGGGGTAGAGATATTATTATTATTAAATCATATATCATTATGTTGGTTATTGGTCTCGTTTTTTGTTCACTTCTTAATATGCGTAAACTTTCTATTATATTAGACTAGAATATAGTCTCTCTACAGGACTATTAGAATTTGTATTTCTAACTGTAGTATAATGCAAATTAATTTTATGTAATGCACAAAAATTTTCAAAATGTCTATTTTTGAATTCGATTCCTGAATCACAGGTAATTTGTACCGGGATACCATAATGTAATATAAATATCAGTATATATAAGTATATAATACTATATCTAAAGCATTAGTGGTAGTGGGGTAGGCTTGAGCAAATTTGGAAAAACTGTCAATGATAGTGAAGAACTTTACTTACTCTATTTGAAAAGTATCAAAGGGTTTATCGCCTATTGGTGTATTTTTAAATATTATCTTATGAGGTCGTCTTTCATATTTATTTTTTTGTTATGCACAGATTAATATAATCGCTTATGCGGTTTTTAATGTAGGCCAATAGTACTTTCGAGTAAGGGAACAGTTTCATTTATACTTCTGTGTATGGTTTTACTTTCGTGGTGATACTGTATTTTTAGATTTTGCTCATCTTTGGTTTTAACTGTTCTATGTATGTTTTATTTATATTTCAATAACAGCCTTTTCTACTTTTCAATACTATTTATTCACTTATCTTTACAACACTACTGTTACACTTTTTCCCTCCTACTCGTATATTAACCTTACTTCCTTTTTTCGCACCCTTCTTCTTCTTCTTCTTCTTAGATTTTAGAGATGCTCTTAACGTTACAACACCCCTCCTCGCTAAAATCTATTAACCGTAAACCTAATTTTTGTCTGTGTCTGTAGAATAATGTTTTAGACGCCTTTTGTTAAGGCGTCAGCTACATTTTCTGTTGTAGGAATATACTCAACCCTAACAAAGCCTCTCCCTATACAATCATTAACAAAGTTATATTTCAGATCTAGATGTTTCACTCGTCTATTATTGCCTGGATTTTCAGGGAAATTCAATGTAAAACATATATCCGGACGACTACCTAACATTAAGTACATCAAACATCCGATAAGTTCCTTAAATGGTTTCTTTCTCTTTTTATGTTCAGTTTGACACAATTCTAAACTTAATTTCGGTTCAATAGGTCCATCTTATTCTTTACACTTGTCAAAATTGAATTTCTTCAATAGATTTTCTGTGTATCTGGTTGGACTTATTTTCATTATGCCTTCATTTCTTCTATAATCTATTTCTAAACCAAAAAAATATTTTAATCTTCCTTTATTTTTCATTTCAAGCTTAGACATTAACTGATATCTAATTTCATTAATAACTTTAATATCCGGACCTGTGAGTATTATGTCGTCAACATATAATAATAAGTATACATTATTTTGGTTAATGTACAGACAGAAATCATTCTCAGATCGTACAAAACCTAACTGTATTAAGAACTGATTTATTTCTACATTCCAGCATTTCGGTGCCTGTTTCAGTCCATACAATGGTTTATTTAGTTTACATATTTTATTTCTACTGCAAGTTACACCTTGAGGAGGATATATATATAAATATCATCTGTTAGTTTTCCTTGTAAAAATGCTGATTTGACATCTAATTGTATGAAATGAAACTTAAACTGATTACCAATAATCAATAAAGCTCTAAATGTAGCCGTTTTTAAAACTGGTGAAAAAATACTTTCAAAATAGTTGCTTTGAGCAAAACCTCTGACTACCAAACGTGCCCTATATTTATCATCCTCATTCTTTTCATGTGGTTTATAACTAAAAACCCATTTGGTATCTAGAATTTCTGCATTATTAGGTTTCTCAATAATTTCCCACGTTTTATTGTTATTTATCGAGTCAATTTCCCTTCGAATTGCATCAACCCACTGTATATTATCAGATCTGTTTTTAATTTCATTATAATCTACTGGTACATTTTCCATTACATTACTAGCGTCGAAAGCCATATACATTTCATAATCCCTATATCTTTCAGGTAATTTTACATCTTGCTTATTTCTTATACTGGAACTAGGCTGATCTTCATTTAGTACACTAATACCTAACTCTAATCTTGTAGAAATCTCATCATCTGACCTTCCATTATTTTTTATACTTATGTCATTATTTACCTCATCTACATCATCTTTCGTATACACATTAGATCTATTAAGTTGACTTTTATAAAAGAAATTATCTTCATCAAATTTAACGTCCCTTAAAACATAAATATTATTACTCATTATATTTAACAACCTATACCCATTCTGACTGTATCCTACTATAACACATTTATCAGTTTTATCATCAAATTTACCTCTAAACTGTTTATTGACATGACTATATGCTGTGCATCCAAACACTCTTAGGTTACTAATATCTGCCTTTTTTCCATACCACAATTCAGCAGGAGTGACATTTTCTCTAAGACTTTCTGTAGGTCCTCTATTAATAATATACGCTGCAGTTTGTACTGCTTCTCCCCAATATATTTTATCAAGTCCAGAATCTGTTAACATTGCTCGAGCCTTCTCTACTAGTGTCCGATTCATTCGTTCCGCCTTGCCATTTTGTTGCGGAGTGTACGGTACAGTATAATCTAAAACAATTCCCTTGCTCTTACAGTAATTAATAAATTCATGTGATATATACTCCCTACCATTATCGCACCTACATTTTGATATTTTGACATTGTGTTTAGCCTGTGACATTTTTAAAAAATGTTTAAAACACTCTGATACATCTGATTTTTCTTTGATTAAATACACAACAGTAAAGTTTGAAAAATCATCAATGAAAGTTACAAAATATTTTGAGCCACCATGTGCTACAGGTGTAATTGGTCCACACATATCTGAATGGATGATTTCTAAGACCCTTGAACTCCTTTGTCTACATTTAAATGGTAACTTTGCCATCTTAGCATTTATACACGATTCGCAAAAATCAACCTTGGAAAATTTAAAATCTCATTTTATACCCATTACTAAATTTTGCCTTACTAATTTTTCTAAGCATGAATATGATATGTCCCAATCTCTTATGCCATTTTACTAACTGGCCATAGTCTGTTTGTGAAACTAAACACTGGGACTGATTTTTACTGTCTGACTATCTACATAACTAATAGCCTCAATATTTCCTACTCCTTGCGCAAATATGAAATCATTATTTTTTGCAACTGCAATTCTAACAGGTTCGTTTAACTCAATATACTCAGAGAAAATATTTTTACTATTAACCATGTGATCTGTATACCCTGAATCTATAAAGAACTTTAAACTATCTACCTTGTTGTCCTTTCTGTTAGTAACTTCACCAATAAAACATACACCTTGACCTGAATCCGTCGAGTCTTCTTTCTGTTCTTCGCCACCTGTTTCTTGAGCATGACTCCTAAATCTCGTGAACCCTCGTCCTCTTGAATTGTATCTTCCCCTCCTGGCTCCTTGCTGTTGATTTTCACCCGACTTCATTCCACTTGAATATTTTCTTGGGCAGTCTCTTTTAAAATGTCTACTTTTGCCACAAATAAAGCACTTTAATTTCTCCGATACAAACACTGTTTGATTGTTTTTTCTCACCTGTTCTGTCTACGTCATTTGCTTCTTATTAGCATAATCCATTAACTTTGACTTTACATATTCTAGTGTTAATTTGTTTGGTTCCACCGTTTCCAATGCTGTCGTAATATTGTCAAATGAACTTGGTAGAGTTAACAATAAGTGACAAACTGTGTCAACTTCTTCCATGGTAGCACCAACTCCTTTTAACTCTCTGATAACTTCATCAAATTTTCTAAAGTGGTTTTCTAGATTATCATCATTTAATTTCAAACTAAGAAGCTTTCTGCGTAAGTATAGCTGACTAGCAACACTTTTCCTTTCAAAATGACTTTCTAAACTTTGCCACATTTCATACGACGTATTCTTGTCTTTTACATATTCAAGATATGCATCCTATATACATGCACCCTATAATAATGACCTTGCATTTTTTTATCCTTTTTCTGGAATACTGACGTCACCGGTGAAGGAACCGCAGATATGCATTCCTTTACTTCTTGCTGGTCCAGCACAGCAGCTACCCTGAATTTCCAGTTATCAAAATTCTTGCCATTGAACGGGGCAATTCCAAATTTTTCTAATGACATTTTCTGTTCTCTTTTTCTAAACTCCTTAGGTTATACACGCTTATGTTCACCAACCAGCTTTACAGACCTGTATGCCTATGAACAGTCTGCAACTCCGGGCAATCTGCGATCTGGGCCCATAACCTGTTCTATGTATGTTTTATTTATATTTCAATAACAGCCTTTTCTACTTTTCAATACTATTTATTCACTTATCTTTACAACACTACTGTTACACTTTTTCCCTCCTATATTAACCTTACTTTCTTTTTTCGCACTCTTCTTCTTAGATTTTAGCGATGCTTTTAACGTCACAACATTAACGTCCTCCAAAAAAATAAAACGCATCTTATAAACCTAAAAGATTTTGCTAGAAAGTTAACTTGACTTGTTTGTGTGAATTTACTTAGGAATTCGATTGGTATTAATATACCATATGTAGCGTTAGGTTTTATTTTCCAACGCAAAAGACGTGTATATGGGTCTATAAATGATACTGCAGGAAACAACTACTCCGCGGACTAATGCTCCGACCGGCATTGAATTACTCCTGCAGTATCTGTGTGAACAGCCAAGAACCCTTGTCGGCCACTCCACCAGACATAGATCGGTTTCGGGCTTGTTAGCCTTCATCAGTATGCCATAGGTGAGATGACCAACAATTAAACTGGCTGTTCCTTCATATGTATGTTCACATATAAACTGATGAGGATTAACAAGCCCGAAACCGGTCTATGTCTGATGGAGTGGCCGACAAGGGTTCTTGGCTGTTCACACAGATACTGCAGGAGTAATTCAATGCCAGTCGAGACATTAATCCGCGGAGTAGTTGTTTCCTGCAGTATCATTTATAGATTTAATGGCTCGTCGCCCAAGGCGAGAGGTCTGCATTTAAGTACCTGCTGCAATGTAGATCGCTGCAAGTCAAGCCGCTTAGACCGAGCAGGAAGTAGCAGACCACTTATATCGGGCTTCCGAATTTGTCGGATTTTGTGTTGAATTGGGAAATTGACTGATACATTGATTTTGGGGTGTTTGATAATTTACTGAGTTAAACTGTCTAACTGGAAATGAATTTTGATTATGATTGATGTTTGCCTAATGTTATTTATGTTAGAATTTTGTGATAAATTTGCTCTAGGTACGAATTGTTTGAAGTTATTTTGAGTTTGAAGAAAAATATCGAAATTTTGATCCTCTTGAACTAAGGCCATCGCATGTTCAAGGTTTGTGGGTTTTTGAACAATAATTTTATCACGTAAACGTCTAAAGCATCTAAATGTCTTACAAATATTTTTACTGCCAAATCATTGTATTGTCTCAAATGAATTTGTTTAGTATTTGTGTCCATCGCTGTACTAGATAAAGTTTTTAATTTTAATGCTAATTTGGATCTAATTAGTTGTAATCTTTTAGCACAATTTTGGTAAGACTCGTTTTTTTGTAAAGAACAAGTCATAAGGGCTTGTTCTAAATCACCAAAATTTAAACGTTTCACGTATACATTACGTAATTCCTCTTTAATTAAGGGCCACCTATTTAACTCTGTACGAGATCCAATAATTAATAACGCATTTCCTTTTAGTTTTCCTAAAATTGCTTGATATATAAATTGATTGAATTCGGTGTATAGTATTTGTCGTGAAAATTACCACAAGCGGAGATAAAAATTTCCAATAGATTTTTATTACTTTCATATTCGGGAATTGTTGTTGTTGTAATTCGATTCGGTAGTCATGTTCACAAGGCTACTAAAAAAAAAATTGATTAAATAGCAAATTAATGAGTCTAGTGAATATTGCAAAAACTTTAAGAATGATTTGTTTCAATGACTGAATTTCTCCTTAACTAGGTATTAGGTACTGATAAATAATGATTTTAATACTTGATATGAACTTAAAACAAGATTTATCCCAATGTTAAAACTAAGTTATCCTAATATGATCGCTATGGAATTTCAAAGGATATGAGTGATATGTTCACTCACTTTTGGCTCGGTTCGCATTCAAGTCTCAATATGCCTACTTTCGAACTTTGGCTAACCTTGCTTCTAGGGTGTCGTGAAAATTATTACGAAAATGAATACTAACAATTCTTACTCTCAATAGTTCAACTTGGGATTTCGATCCTTGGATGGTTGCTGCCCAACCACCAGGTAGATGGTGGGTAGTACTTGTAGATTCGGAATATTGGATAAATCGTTGAAACCAAAGCTGATCAATTAATTGATTGCCTCCAAATATGTTACCGACTGCTCCAGTGATGATCTTGAAGATTATTAAATGAAGGATTCAGGATGAAAAAGCTCTATTATTAATAAAAAGCAAGATTAATTTTCACAACAAATAGTAACTAGATACAAGTGGTTTCAGTCACTGTTCAGTTAATTGTAGGTACTTATTTATCTATGATTTGTGTCTACATTTATATTATTTGATAAAATAATTAAAAATTACAATGGCAATTGATGACCATTCTTGTCATACTGTAGCTTTCGACTCAGGAAATAACTTACTAAGTATCTTTATTTATTCTTTTTGCATGATATTTTGGAGGACCTGCCTACTGGTATAAGTACTTGATGGAACGGTCTTTACAGAGAAATTTCACGATATAGACGTTAGATTATAGTAAAAAATTGCTAAAATGATCAAATGTAATAGCTGAATACAGCACGTGACACGAATTTACACCTGTATGTTATCATTTCTTTGTAGCTAAGTTAATTTATCTTCTACAACATCTTTAAATTCTTCTGCTTAATGCAATTTTTTTGGTTATTTGGAAAAACATTATCTTCTCCATTGCACCTTAGCATCTTCTATTCTGCTCTTTTCTTAAGGTTCTTTTGGCATCATATGAAAAATAATAGATTCGCAAAACGTAACGGTAACAAATCCCATAACAACAGTTATTACGCCAAAACACTATAATCATTCCAGTAGACTTCTAAAATACAAATAAAACCCGAAATTTATTAGCAAGAAATATTTCACATTTACGTTTGAAATACCAGTGACGTCACTCGTGAGTTTGTAGGCGAACGAAGCGAAGGGAATCAACAGTTTGTAGACAACCTCCTCTGTTGGACTCTGTTGCATCTTGGACTTACCACAGTTTTTTATTTTTTTTTGAAATGATGCATGATGTATTAATAAATTTATTGAGAGCATCTTTTTTGTGTAATTTAGAATGCAAAAAACCTAACGTTAAAAAAGTTACAAAATAAAATGTTAGCGGAAGTGTCAGCAACTAACGCCGTCTATTTTGTACGTATTTAACGTAAGAAAAGCAAAACACAGACTTAAGGTTAGCAGAATTTTTTATAGGTCGATTTTTGTTCAGTGTAATATTTTTTGATAATTTACCTGTTCTTAAAATATTTTCAGTAACTATCCAAACATTCTATAATTAGTTACAATTAAATTATATTGGCGCATTTTTTCAAAAATCGAAAGGTCATAATCGATGTAAATTTTGGTCCTCTACTAGTTTGTTGGCGTATCCGACACAGTGTTCCGTCGCCATGCAATGGGGTAATTATTTGTCGAAGGAGTTAACTAAAAACTTCAAGAACGGCAGTAGCTGGCAGACATCAGATATCTAAAGTTTTATTGAGGCGAATTTTAGTGCTCAGGCATAAAGAACATCGTTTCCAAGTTATTGATATGTTCATCAACCATGCTCTGTTCATTTTTCATTTAAGACAATTTCGTCTGGAACATTTTCAAAGTCTCGTAAATCATGCAGACGTAAAAGGTTGAAATTGAAACGTAGGAATATTACGGCGTCCTATTTATAATAGTTGCGACGGTTTTTTCCAAAACTAAGTAAAAGTTTTCAAAATTGTCTGTTTGGCAGCAAATGTGAATGTTATATGGTAAATATAGAATGCTATAATAGATAATAGATCAAGTAAAAACACACATACAGGGTGATTCGGATATATTGTCATTAATTTTAAGAGAAAATAGAGAAAAATTAGTAAAATACTAATACGCGATTTAAAAAAAATACAGGCATATTTACGCCGAAAAAAAATATTTTCAAACCATAATTTAAAACCTCTTCAGATTGTTACTGTTCAACTTGGTATCGGTCTGACATGACGTTGCCAAATTTAAATAATTTCCAAGTTACGTGCATGCTCGGTATGTGCGCAACTGAACGCCGTGCGTTCTTAATTATGCGCTTTTATAAGCTTTATCTAAACCAGACACATAGCTTTTCTAAGAATATAATGAGCGCATGGTTACGTCCCAATCTCGCCTGGAGGAAATGTGGAAATTTGTATCATATTACTTCAATGATTGGCCTCGCTGAGTTTCAGTCCCGATGACATTTCCCTGTATAGGTTGACTCTGGTTGACACATCGGCATTGTCTACTCTGTACTTCTTCTCTTATTTTTTACTGTTTAAAAAAGGTATAATATATATATCAAATCTTCTATTATATAGATATTAACCTCTGACAGTGGGAACTCGAAATTCAACAACAATAGATGAAATCTGACCTATTTCTACATTTTTAGGATTGCTTCATCAGGTGGCCTCCTTTAAGTTGAGTCAAATATCTAACTATAAAAATTATTATACCAATAAATTAAAATTATTTGAAATTAAATGTCGACAATGTCAAACTGATTAATCTGTCAATGAATTTAAACATCATAACGACCTACTAACATAAATAAAAACATTTACCTTTTATGTATAGTTTTTTAATATATTTTCAGGTATTAACAATATTGTGTGAAACTAACTACTCTGTGGGCTAAAGCCCCAACCAGCGTTGAATTACAACCACAATATCTACCCATATATTCTTTATTATTAGCTTTTGTAATATTTTACTGTTTAAGAAAGGTATTTTAAGCTAATATATATCAAATCTCCTACAATTCCTATCAATGAAGTCATATGTATGTTCTCTGATACCAAACATCTAGGTATGCTAATGAACAATTCCACAGACAAAGCTCTACTCAATAATTATCTAAAGAAATTAATCTATCTAAATTTACTAATCTGGTTTAATGGAAGCACTCTATAGATATTAACCTCTGACAGTCTGATATCAAATAGGTCAGATCTCATCTATTGTGGTTGAATTTCGAGTTCCCACTGTCAGAGGTTAATATCTATAGAATGTTTCCATTAAACCAGGTTAGTAAATTTAGATAAATTAATTTCTTTAGATAATTATTGAGTAGAGCTTTGTCTGTGGAATTGTTCATTAGCATACCTAGATGTTTGGTATCATAGAACATACATATGACTTCATTGATAGGAATTGTAGGAGATTTGATATATATTACCTTAAAATACCTTTCTTAAACAGTAAAACATGTTACAAAAGCTAATAATAAAGCATATATGGGTAGATATTGTGGGTGTAATTCAACGCTGGTTGGGGCTTTAGCCCACAGAGTAGTTAGTTTCACACAATATTGTTAATACTTGAAAATATATAAAAAACTGTACTTCTTCTCGTCCACATCGAGAACAGAATAAACGGAATGGCCCTCGGCATGTAAATCTCGTATGTCCTGTAGCTCCACATCTTCAGCAAATAATGTTCGCATGCTGTTTAGGTGTTGCTTGTGAATGGTTATTTGTCCCGTGGTTAGGGCAAAAATTCGGTCGAACATTTCTACTGGATTGAGAATCTGTAATGCCAGCATTTTGGATAGGCTCGGTCACTTTTCTTATTTTATTTTCTTTTTTCAGATCTTTTTGAAGTTGTTCGTACTCGTAGGTCTGTTACACTAAATGGGAAATTGATTCTACCTGAGTTCTTCGGATATATTGACGGTATTCGGCCCGCACACGTTTATATATGGAAGTGACTTCTCGCTCCTCTAAAAATCGCTTATTCGTGTTATCATGGTCTGCATCTCTAAAATAAAATTGAAGGCAGTTTCGTGTTGATCTTGATACTTTCAACTTATCATTTCTTCTAAATTGTCATGGTATTCGGACGGATAAAAGGAAGTTTTATGTTTATAGTTCATATACCACCGGATTGCTTTTCCCTGGTAAAGTTTTCACCAACTGTGCATCGGTAATCTCATATTCGTGCTGCATCTGCTCTAGTCTTTCTATAAATGATATTGGATTTGTCTTACCACAAAATACAATGTTAAGTTTCCGTATTTGATTTAACAGTTCGACAGCTGATATTCTTGGTGCTTCGGGAACCGATCTAGTTGATATGGAAGCTGCAGGTCGCTCTACGGGGACTACATTACGTAGGAACCTCACCAGGCGCCGTCGCATTTTATCTACTGTACCACCGGTTTCTAACTTGAAGCGCTCAAGCTCCGCTGTCAATGCTTCTTTATTTAGTTTGTAGATGCATCCCACCTTGGGATCAGCGGTTTCAAGGCCAGAGGTAGTATCTTCGGAGTCAGAAGGCATTTTTTAATAAAACATGCAGGACGGATTTCAGTTCCCCTACTAACCAATCTTCACTTCAGATTTCAAGAATTATTTTTGCCGAACGTTTTCGACTGAAAATCTCAGTTGGTAACAATCGGATCAGGTCGGAAATAGTCAGAAACGCTTCCTCGGGCTCAATTATGTTGAAAATGACACCCCACTTGACTTCGGATGTCTTCGGAAATGTTCGGTTAAATTCGTTTTTTTCGTGAAAATGACGGATTTGCGATCTAGATGTTCACAGTAGCCTTTCTGGTGGGTTAAAACTGTGATATTATTGTCCTTTTTCTTTTATCTCTCCTTTCACAGCTATTGGTACTACAGTCTTGGTTACAGATTATGTGACGTATTTCCGATGTTTAGTCGCAGACGCCGGACTAGTAAGTACAGTCACTTTAATAAGTCCGGGTTCACTCGGTGGAGAAGTTTCAAAATAAAATATTTATTTCATAAAACAAAATCTCACCCATTAAACAAATAATACTAACAATAATAACAATTCCCCAACCTACATAAATAAAGTAAATGCCGTAATACTGTCACAAAAATAACACATAGGGCGGTAAGGAATATATGGTGAAGACGTCGAGTGTCGCGGAAAGAGCCTGCTAAAGACCCGGAGTCGAATACCACGAGAACGATGTCGAGTACCGCGGAATGACACCTGCTAAGTACTCGGAGTCGGAGGAATACGGGCAAGACATCGAGCGCCGCGGAATTACCTGCTAAACGCTTAGGACACCCAGAGGAAGGTAGAGTACCGCGGAATAACACCTGCTAAGCACTCTGATGGGGAGGAAAGTTGAGTGCAGCGGAATGACCATAGAAATCATAAAATATATAGAACGCCAGAAGCCTTTACATTAGGCACTGAAAAATAGTCAGACTATGGAGGGGCTTAGAAATCAGCCATCTAGGGAAAACAAGCAATTGAATTCAAAACGGAAGGACCATAGAAATCACAAATTGGACGTAAAATTTTCATTTTGAAATTCCCGCCTATTAGTGTGAAGCTACCTCGTTAGTGTAACCAACTCATGAAAGCTAAGTTACTGCAATATTACCAGACTCGCGTTTTCTCCATAGGTTGACTATTTTCGATACCTCTTTTGGAGTTCAATATATTTTATGATTTCTATGGGAATGACGCCTGCTAAGCACTGCCAGTGAAGGTGACTTCATCGACTTTATATAGGACGGTGGGAAGTGTCTTGTGCAAAATTGCAGTGCGGCAAACAATTAAAGTACAGCGTGAGCAAAATAAAAAAGGTTTATTACAAACTATGTTATTAATGTTTTAATTTCGGTTTTAAATTATTACATCACATATTTGAATTATAAAAAATTAAGTGCTTAATTAAAAATAATATTTGAAGAACTTCATTTTTACATAGTAATTTCGATACATTAGGGGAGTATTTTCTGAAGAGTTCTGCTATATAAATGTACTATCTGAGGAAAATATTTACCACAGTTCAAGACCCATTTACTGCAGACAGTTTCTAAATATTTTTAATTTTGGGGATTTTTTCAGCTCTCCACAGTTTTTGTATATACACACATTTTATTCCTCGAAATGCTGCTCCAGAAATAATATAGCTGACCAACCACCGACTATTGGGCAAGGGTGTATGTGTGTGATTGTGATGCGTGTTTGCTAGCGCTGAGCTAGTTATGACGACGGTGACAAGACCATTCAGTCGACGACCAGCGTAGCGAGAGGACGTTGCGACGCTTGTGATGAGTGAAGTTAGTGTGGTGTCAAGTGCAACATAGCAAAGTGGAAGCCCCACCATTAGTACTCCTTTTATTACAACTACTTAGTTACGTTTCCCTAATAATTGCGACGCATACAAAACAACATAACAGACAGACAAGAACACAAAACTAGACCCGCAAGGGGGACTGTAAAACTGCTATTACACATACATATATAGAAACACACACAACTCACAATTTTATCATTATTCTTGCCAAATAGAATGAGCTTAGTTTTTCCTTCATTAAAAATTAAACCGTGTTTAAGAGATACAGAAGTAGTACTGGCCAAGTCCGCATTAATATTGTGAACAACTAAATTAATAGAATTATTATGAAAACGAAATATTAGTCGTTACCAAAGAGACAAGTAACTCTTTTCTTGTGATTTGTTGTTTTTTAATTCCAAATATGTTTACATTTTTCTCCAGAGGGAACTCACACTACCTCGAGGGGGCCTCACGCAACCTCTAGGATGGAGGAGCTTAGTCCTCTATGTCTACGGCCCTTGGCTATACGTCGGATGACTATGAGATAAGGACTAGTATACTATTTTTAATACATTATCAACTAAATGCCTTAGCTGCTTCATGAGAAATATTTATGGAGATTTATACGAATGTGTCCGAGGCCTCCGATGTTAATTGTTGCATTTGTGGAAGTAATGCTAGACGAAATAGAATTAAATGTGCTGATGATCATTGTGGTGTTATTATACACGTAAAGTGCCTTGATATTGTTAATAAGTTTTTTCAAATAAGTAAATTTGAGAAAGACAAATGGTTGTGTAAAAAATATGTAGGTGCACGGAAAAATGTGAACAAAGTTTATTGCATAAATAAGTTGAGTGTTTGCAGCGAGAAAAATTATTAATGGAAAATTCATTGATGGATTTACAATATATCGTACAACTACAAAAACAACAGTTGGAAAGTGAGAGTAAAACAAAAAATGTAAATACTTTTTCATATAGTACTGTGACCAAAGCAGGCACATCGAAAGTGTGAATCGAAAAAAAACGATAACTTAGTGACAAGAAGTTTTCGGCAAAAAGAGGAAACATCTGATTTAGTCGTAAAGTCATTAACCTCTAATTCTAATACAATTGAAGAAATTAAAAAATGTGGCTGGTTTGGGCATTAGAGTGAACAATACAAAGTCTATTAAGGGCGGTGTGCTTATAAAGTGTGAAAATCAGATGTCCAGAGACAAACTAAAACATGAACTGGAACATAAAATGCGCGATAAAATAAATGTATCCCAGTCTAACAAATTAAACCCACGAATAATTATATATGGTGTCTCAAAAACTCTACCAATTGATCAAATTCTCGGGGAGATTTTGTCGCATAATGAAGATATTGTTGAAAGAGCCCGCAGATATGATATTAAAGTAATTACAAAGTTGAATTACAAAATGAGCAGTAATGTCGTGATTGATGTATCTCCAGTTCTACAGTGCTGAGAGAATCTATCCTGGTCAGGAGTTTTTTTATACCTTGATTGGAGGAAGCACAACGTTGAGGACTATGTGATGGTTGGTGTGTGTGTGTGTGTTCTTTCTATGGCACTGGTTCTAAACCAAATAGCCAGCCATTGTATCATTGATACGAATCACAATTAGGCATTGATGCGAAAATGGAGCATACAAAAAAGCAAACCTACTTCTATACACAAATATATATTTTACATAATTCTGATTTTTACATTGTTAACAATATTTGATTTTGCTTAGCTGTACAGATATATATATATTTTTGTTAGTTATTTGAGCATAAATGTATATAGATATGCATTTTTTTTCTCTGAGTTTTTATTTATTTTCCTTTCTTTTTTGTTTTGTTTTATTTTGTTATTTTAAATGGGTAATTTTTTTAATTGATTTTTTTTTAATTAATTTTTTTTTAATTAATTTTTTTTTATTGTTTATTTTTTACAATTTTATATTGTTATTTTTTATATAATTATACAGAATTTTGTATATGTCTATTTTTTCTATTGCTAGTAGATTAGAAATATTAGTAGGTAACATTGTTTGGTTGTCAACCAACTTTCTAAGCAGGTCGTTTACCTGTAGGTTCTTCTGCGAGCATTCTAGAAAGCAATGCTGTAGGTTATCTATTTCTCCACAATCACAGAGAGGATTTTCCTTAAGTTTCATTTTGTATTTGTATTCTCCATATAAACAGTGGGAACTTCTCATGCGACTAATTGTACGTATTAAAGAGCGATTAGTTTCGGTTGTGAACCATGGCTTATTTTTTATCTGAGGTTGGAGTTTTTTATAGTTTTCCCCTGCTGAATAACTAAGGTAGTGATGGTTCCAGTTAGACTTTATTTTCTCCTTGATGATTTTTCCGATGTCTGAGCTCGGAATTTTAAAATTAGGGAACAAAGCTCCAGAAATGATCGCTTTTTTCGCTAACTTATCAACAAGTTCATTCTGCATTATTCCTGAATGACCCTTGATCCAGACAATTTCAAGATTTTTATTATATAATAGAAGATCGTTATGCAATCTCAGAATATCGATAATAAGGTGGTTTGTTTTTGCAGTTGGGGTGCAATTTTTGATTGATAGTACTGCGCTTTTGCTGTCCGTAAATACGACGAAGTGGCGATTGGAGTCAAAATTTATGCAGTATCGGATTGCTTCTCTAATGGCTGTAAGTTCTGCTGTGAAGATACTCGCTTTTGGTGGAAGTTGAAACTGCAGACAAGTTTTATCGTTATGGTGTAATATTGCACATGATGTTTTATGATTCATTAGAGAACCATCTGTAAATATGTGTTCGGCGTGTTGCCATTTAGTGGTCAGATACGTTTGAAATATTCTATTGTTTATATATTCACTATCTTGGAAATCCATGAAAGTTGTTTTCGGTGAATTGTCAAACATAGTCAAGTCAATAGAGAAGCACGGTAATATATTTGACTGATGAATTTCATCTTTTATTTGAGACATCCAGGTATAACTTTCCACCAGCAGAGGTAATTTCTTATGAATCCAATATCTACTTGTAAGTCCTAGTATGGTAAGTTTGTGAATTTTGTTTACTATTTCTTTGTTCCTTGCTATATTTTTTAGTAACATTCTATTGCTTAACATTTCTCGTCTGAGGTGAAATGGCGGTTCAGTACATTCTGATTCTATAATGTTAATGGGAGTACTTCTGAGAAAACCGATAGATAATCTAAGACATTTATTTTTGATTTGTTCAATTTTTTGTAGATGTACTCTGTTAGCTGATCCATAGAAAATACAACCATAGTCGCAAATTGATCTAATTAACGACCGATAGAAGAGGAGGCATATATTGGGGTCGGCTCCCCAATTTTTGTGACTAAATGTGCGTAAAATGTTGATACCATTCTCGCTTCTTTTACATATTAAATTTATGTGATCTTTCCAGTTTAGTTTCTTATCTAGTACGAGTCCTAGGTATTTGATCGATGTCCTATATTTGATGTCTAAATTAGATAGTGTTATAGAGTTAGGTGGTTGAAAACGGGATCTTGTGAATGTGCAAATAGATGATTTTTCTTGGGATATTGGGGATCCATTTTCCACAAACCACTTTTTTGCATGTGTTAGTGCTTCATCCAGTAACTTATGACATTTCACTATATTTTTCTCCTGAGCTTGGATGGCGTAATCATCAGCGAATTGGTATACTTTAATTTTAGTATCAGGAAACAATAGTTCAAAGTCGTAAGTATATAATATGTATAAAAGTGGACTTAATATACTTCCTTGAGGTAATCCCATTGATGTACGTCTTGGTCCCATAAGAGTATCGCTTGTTCTAATGTAGATATTTCTTGCGTTATATAGTTCATAGATATGTGTAATTAGTTTATTTGGAAGTCCAATTTGGTTCATTCTTTTGGCTAGGATATTGCAATCTACGTTGTCATATGCGCCTGTTATGTCTAAGAATAATACACTTGTGGACTCATTTCTTGAAAAACCTATTTGTATATCTGAGATTAAACTTGCCAAGTTATCTAGGGTCGACGATCCTTTCCTGAAACCGAACTGTGACTTTGGTAATAAATTTTTGTTTTCAAGCCAGTGTTCTAATCTGCTTTTTATCATTCGTTCATATGTTTTAAGTAGGCATGAAGCTAGCGCAATTGGTCGGTAGGAATTGACACTGTTTTCTGGTTTATTCGGTTTTAAAATCGGTACAATAATGTAATCGTACCAATCTTCTGGGATAGGGATTTTTCCTAAATAGATGGCGTTAAATATGTCTAAAAGAAGTTCTTTAACACGATGAGGTAAATGCGACAACATTGAATAGTGTATTTGGTCTTTGCCTGGAGCTGTGTTGCTGTTCTGTTTTATTGCTCTGTTTAATTCGGGGAAGGTAAACGATCTTAACAAAATATGTGAGGTGTCTGTACAATCTAAATATGGGGTTTGGTATGGTACAAAAGGTGGTGTTAGTTTATTAAGAAATTGTTCCAGCCATTCTGCCGAGGAATCTAGAATTTTTACGTTTTTTTGTGGTCGATTTATATATTTATTGAGTTGTGCCAAACTGTTTTTATTGGAACGTTTTTATTCAGACTTGAGCAGTAAGATCGCCAACTATCTCTCTTAGCTTCTTTTATAGTTTTTTTGGCCATTGCATCACATTGTTTGTAATGCATGAGATTATCTAAGTTTGGATTGTTTTTGTATCGTCTAAAACTATCTCGTCGTTTTATTACTGCGTTTTCACATTTCTCATTCCACCAAGGCTTGCCACGTTTTTTACCGTGTATATTATTTTTATATTGTGGTATAGATTCCTCTGCAGATTGGTTGATTAATTCAATACAATTTTGATAGTTTACATGTTCTAAGTTGTTTAATACATCTATGCATTTTAGGTAATAATTGTCCCAGTTTGCTTTTTTTAAGTTCCATTTTCGCCAATTTTTTATACGAATATATTGCGGCCGAATTTGACAGTTAATAATGATGGGTATATGATTTGAACCATGTGTGTCGTCTAGGGGACACCATTGCAAATACTGACTTATTTGTGGAGAGCACAGGGTCAAGTCAATCGCAGTACTTCTTTGATGATAGTTACCTATGCATGTTGGACTTCCATCATTTAACCAGGTTAAATTATTATTATCTATAGCATCTAACAGGATTTTTCCATAATTGTCAGTGATATCACCACCCCATGCAGTATGATGAGAATTAAAGTCACCCCCTATAATACACGGTTTGGGTATGGATTCAAAAAATACATCCCATTCATTAAAGTTGATTTTTGTTTGTGGAGTTACGTATACCGAGACTAAGGTCAGTTGTTTGTTATCCGTTATTTGAACCATAATGCATACATGCATGAAATTATTGTTGTTGGTTAACTGGATTTTTGTGTATTTTATATTTTTTTTGATAAGTATTGGTACTCCACCTTTCCCATCTGGGCGATCTACATGTATATTATTGTAACCACTGAAATTGGTATAGACATTGGGTTTAAACCAAGTCTCAGACAAAAGTGCTATATTTACGTTGTTACTTGATAGTAAATTTTCTAAATTGCCTTTATTTGAAATTGCTGATCTGCAATTCCATTGAGCTATCACTAAATCATCCATTTTTTAAATATATATAAAAAGAGCTAACAATTAAATACTAATAATAATAAAAAATAAATGCAATATAGAAAATTTATTAATCTTTATGATACTACAATAATTATTGATCAATGATTGAACTTTATATTTTCTTTTATTAAATTAGTAATATCAGTTTCATCTATTTCATCTAAATTTTTTTGTTTGATAGAGTTTATTATAATCATTACTAAATCTATAACTTTTTTATTTAATTCATTTTCTGTTTGTGAAGTACTGGGTTGATAGAAACTGCTATTTGTGTTTGAATTATACGTTGGGTTATTTAGGATTCCTCCAGGGGGAGAGGGTAGAGTAACAGGAGATATTATTTCATTTCTTCGGATTTCTGTAATATCTGGGGTGTTAAGTCTTGTTCGTTTGTATGGAGTGTTAATGATTTGTGTAAATCGATTTGGTGTTTTTTTGTTTGACGTATGTGAATTATTACGTGATTGGGGTGTTTCTAGAGTAAAATTTGGTTGATCATTGGCAAGAACGGAGGCGTAGGTTATTTTAGGGACAACCTTTATAGCTTCCCTGTATGAAACATTAGAGTGAGCCATATATTGTTTAATCTCTTTTTGCCTTTTGAATTCAGAGCAATCTTTTAATTGGTTTGTAAAATGATTCCCCTTGCAGTGAAAGCATTGAGGTTGAATATTAACAGATGTACAAGTCTCTGGGTTATGATTTTCACCACATTTAAGGCATCTAGCTCTGCTTCTACATTGAGTGCCCATGTGACCGAACCGGTAACAGTTGTTGCATAATATGACTCTTTGTACGTATGGCTCAACCGCGAATCTAACATGATTTATAGAAATATATTTAGGCAGTTCTTGAGTCTTAAAACTAATAATGACTGTACGTGTCGGGTTATACTTTGTTTCATTATTTTCAATGATTTTTTTATTAATTCGTCTTACTGACTCAACTTCGAATTTGCAGTGAAAATCAGATTGTTTGATTCTATCTTTGAGGTATTCATTAGAATATTCTTGGTCTATTCTAATAACGCCTTGTCTAAAAATTGCAAATTTGGGGATGTAAAATTCTAAATTATAAATTCTAAGAAATTTTTTAGATGCTATTAATTTATTGGCCGCATCATGAGATTTGAAGGCAATACGTACTCTGTTCTTACCAATTGATTCAATTTTTCTAATTTTGTTATCTAATTCTGGAATCACCTTTAGAATAATTTCACCTACCTTGACAGCATTTAATTTACCTTTGAAGTCTGGGGTGTTATTTTCCGCGTAAACGAAAAATGGACCGACATTTGATTGATTATATGTATAGGCAAAATTTTCTGCGCGTTTTGTTGTTAATGATACTTGATTTGTTGTAGGTGTACCTGATGACACTGAAATGTCTCTTGGATGACCGAGGTTATTAATTAAGTTGGATACAACATTGTTTCTATTTTGTTTTGGGATCGCTCCATTTGAGGTTGATTGATTCTCTGGGCTTTCTATAATATCCATATCAACATCATCAGGGGGGCCGCCCCCCCTTGCACCACTCATATTAATTAATTGTCTACGAATTACCACTAAAATAAATTACCCACCACCGAATAACACTAACAATAAACTATTCACTACACTAACTATATTACATAAACACTTTCTTATCACTGCACCTCGTATTCACGTCTGTTCACGTTGACTGTTCGAGTTGAAGTGTATGTGATGGTTCTACAGTGTTTTAGGTGTTGCGAGTTCGGGCATAGATATTGTAAAAAAGCTGATCCTGTGTGTTCTTTATGTGCAGGTAACCATGAAAAGAAAGATTGTGCTTCTAACATTCGTAAATGTATTAATTGCTTTAATTTTAATTCCCTTAGGAAAAATAAAAATAATGTCTGCGATGAACATGAAGCTATTGATGCTAATCGCTGTACTTTGTATCTGAATAGAGTAGAATATCTTAAAGCTAGAGATGGGTAATAAAATTAAATTAGTATATATTAAATTTGGTAATTTGAATGTATTGTCACGAATATCCCAATCCGACTTTTTCTTACTGCCAGAAAAAACAATCCGTTAATTAATCACTTTGGGTCATTCCATATAAAATAGTCTGAAAATAAAAAAAATTGTTGCCGACCCATTTTAGATTTTGGTGTAATTTTGAAAAACTCTACTCTAGGGTCCCAAACAACAAAATTTACACGAGCTTAATTTTTACAAGCGCTTGTTTCCGCCTATTTAAATAAAGACTCTTAAAAATTGCTATTTTTAAGCTTTATTAATTTTTGCTCTCAAATTTTTCTGTTTGATATTTGAATGATCAAGACGGAATTCAGAGTGGGAAAGATAATAGTTTCAGTGTAGATGAGGATAATTGGCTCGGACGATCCCTTTGAATAATAGCAACGTGCTGATAATGAGTGTTTTTTAGTCATTTTTCGTGAATTTCAATCGACTCTAGCGTCTTAAGTATACATATCATAGACAACATTACCCACTCTTTATAGAAGAAAACTTTGCTTGAAGTTTTAAAATTTTTAAAAATCCCAATATTCAGGCTATGAAACGAGCGTGTTGACTGCGAGATAAAAATCTGATACTCACAGAATCTACTGTTCTTACCTTCAACTTTAAATGACTACATCACTTGTTTTGTTATTTTCATGTTTAGTGCATGTACGAGCCTTTTTTTTACAGCAAAAATCTGGACGTTTTTACTAATGAATTAAAATTACTTCCAATCAAAAATAATTATAAATATGAAAAATATTTCAAGTTTTAATAAAGTTATGGATATTTTGGGTGTAAAATTCTTTCTGGAAGTAATTATCATCGAAAATGACAGCAACTGTAAAAAAAATTTCAACGGGAAATTATTTTTTATTCAACAATTTACGGTTTAGTTTTACAATATTAACAATATCATAATTATCGGAAGCTGAATATTTCCGCGCTTGTAATTGATTTTGAGAAATTGGTATAAAGCTATGATATGATCTCGTATTTTTAATTGTATTTATATTTATAAATCTTTCAGATAAAAATGTTTCAGCAGCTTCTACGTCCTGGCTCGATACAAAAAATTTTTTATACCAGAAATGTGCTTCGAACAAAAGTCGTGCATTGCGACTGGAGTTAAAATATGATCATCGGTAGTTCGCTGCAAGCTTGCTCTCCTTACGTTCCTTTTGATTGTACCACCTGCTCCATCGCATGGACTTTTACCATGAGAAGTGGCAAAAAAATGCCACTCTGTCTTTAATCCAAAATCCGCTTCATGATAACATATATTTATAAAAAAATTATTTTTACGCAACCTCACTTGCTCGGGAAAACCACGCGACAAACGAAGAGGGGGTGAAACAATAGCGTTAAGCTGATGCGTAAAATTTTACACCGTTATTCTAAGAAGTTTGCTTACTTTTCAAATCGACGGCATCGAATTACAAGAAAATATATAAATTGGAAAATGACAGAAATTAAATCATTAGTAATTTTATTAATACTTATGAACTCGAATTTACTTCTCGAATATACTTATATTGTTAATAATATAATGAATAATTAATAATATTGCTAATTTCTTTTTTTAATTTACGCATATTCGTACTTACTTTTAAATGCAATACAGTCAAATAACGGAAATAAGCTTACCTCTATACGCATGCATAAAAATATATAAAAATTCTATAGATAAGACGGAATTTTTATAGAAAAAAAAATAAGATAAAAACTACTAGTTATTTAGAAAACAAATATTCAGTTGATTTTTACTATAAAAAAAACGGCTCGTACATGCACTAAACATGAAAATAACAAAACAAGTGATGTAGTTATTTAAAGTTGAAGGTAAGAACAGTAGATTCTGTGAGTATCAGATTTTTATCTCGCAGTCAACACGCTCGTTTCATAGCCTAAATATTGGGATTTTTAAAAATTTCAAAACTTCAAGCAATATTTTCTTCTATAAAGAGTGGGCTACTCAGGTCAACTTGTGGCTGAATTTTGTCTATGATATGTATACTTAATTCCCGCGGAGCATGAATTTTTAACTCTTAACAGTTAAGACGCTAGAGTCGATTGAAATTCACGAAAAATGACTAAAAAACGCTCATTTTCAGCGCGCTGCTATTATTCAAAGGGATCGTCCGAGCCATTTATCTTCATTTACACTGAAACTACTATGTTTCCCACTCTGAATTCCGTCTTGATCATTCAAATATCTTCAAACAGAAAAATTTGACAGCAAAAATTAATAAAGCTTAAAAATAGCAATTTTTAGGAGTCTTTATTTAAATAGGCGGAAACAAGCGCTTGTAAAAATCAAACTCGTGTAAATTTTGTTGTTTGGGACCCTAGAGAAGAGATTTTCAAAGTTACACCAAAATCTAAAATGGGTCGGCTTTGCCAATTAGACGATTTCAAATGGAATGACTTTATTAACTACTCTGTACACTACTGAATACTAATTACAACTCAACTAAACACTTATTTAATTAATCGATATCTAAATCAGTTTGATCTCTCCAACTAAACACTTTAATTCAGACTGTAATACAAGACTAACTAACTCGGCCGTTTATTCTTCTTTTATAGACCCTAGGTATATTCCAGCATCTCTAGATCCATTTCCCGAACGACTCGAACGCTTCTCGTCTATTCTCCAGTTTTCCAGTTCCGTCTCGATACCCCGGCGTTATTTGTTTGTTTACCAGAATCGCGTAGGGGCGATCGGGGCAATTTCGCGTCTCGCGATACCACAGTCGTCGTTTTGGGTGTGAGCGGGGCAAATTCCGTGACACTGCCCCCTCCTTAGAACCGATCGTCCCGATCGGATACACCTCTATATGGGGACAGACGCTCCAGATGGACGACCTTCATCTTACTCCTGGGAGTCCTCTGTATCCGGTAAACGACGGCATTGATTCTTTTAATGACGGTATAGGGGCCCTCCCAACGGTTCTGTAGTTTAGGCGATTTTCCTTTCTGCCGCGTGGGGTTGTACAGCCACACCAGGTCACCTTGTTGGAATCCGACAGTATTGGCCCGGACGTCGTATCGAGTCTTCATGCGATCGCTCTCTAGTCGCATTCGAGATCTGACTTGGTCGTGTACGGCTGCTAGTCTTCGTTCTAGCTCATGGGTATAAGTGTCTGGATCTGTGGGCTGTTCCGCAGGACGACCAAATACCAAATCTGCTGGAAGGCGAAGCTCTCTTCCAAAGATGATCCTTGCGGGAGTCTTCCCAGTAGTTTCATGGACAGCTGAGCGATAAGCTAACAGGAAGAGTGGAATCAGCTTGTCCCAGTCTGTCTGGTTCTCGTTCACAAACATCCTCAGATTGGTTTCTAGTGTGGCGTTGAAGCGTTCCACCATACCATCTGACTGGGGATGCAGTGGAGTGGTCCTGGTTTTTCGGATTCCCATAAGCTCGCAGACCTTTCGTAACACACCTGATTCGAAATTTCGGCCCTGATCTGAATGTAGTTTCATGGGCACGCCAAATCTGCAGAACAGGTTGTTGACTAGGGCTTCTGCTACGGTCGTGGTCTCTTATCTGTGTGAAACAGCCAAGAACACTTGTATATGCCAGTTCAATTGTCGGTCATCTCACCTATGGTATACTGATGAGGGCTAACAAGCCCGAAACCGGTCTATGTCTGGCGGAGTGGCCGACAAGTGTTCTTGGCTGTTTCACACAGATACTTCAGGTATAATTCAATGCCGGTCGGGGCATTAGCCCGCGGAGTAGTTGTTTCCTGCAGTATCAATTATAGATTTAATGGCGCATCGCCCGGGGCGAGAGGTCTGTGGTTAAGTACCTACGATATTGTAGGTCGCTTTTTGCAAGTCGAGCCGCTTAGGCCGAGCAGGAAGTAGTAGACCAGTTACATCTCATTTATTCAGTCTGTTTTGCCAAATCATCATGGACGGATATAGCATTCAACAACACGTGCAAATAATAAAATTGTTTAATCAAAATGGGTGTTCTGTTCGGGCAATGTACCGCGCGCTTCGCCCATTTTACGGTCGCCATAATCGTCCTACCGAGAGGACTATTCGCAATGTAGTGGATAAATTTGGGTCCACTGGTTCAGTAATTGATCGACTAACACCCGCACGTCGACGAAACAAGATCTGCCGAAAACATCGTCGCTGTCAGTGAGAGTGTGCAGCAGAATCCGAGGCAGTAGATTTCGCGTCGCTCACAAGAACTCGGCCTTTCGCAGACTACAACTTGGCGAATTTTGCGTCGTGACTAGGGCCTGCACCCGTACAAAATTCAACTGACCCAGGATCTGAAGGTAAACGACCATAAACAATGACGTGTGTTTGCTGAATGGGCTCTAGAGCAGTTGGCAACTGACCCTAATTTTCACCGAAAAATCATATTCAGCGATGAGGCTCATTTCTGGATGAATGGGCACGTGAACAAACAAAATTGTCGAATTTGGGACCATACCAATCCACATGAGATCCAAGAGCGTCCAATGCATCTCGAAAAAGTCACTGATTGGTGTGCATATTGGGCTGGCGGCGTCATCGGTCCATATTTCGTTGAGAACGACGTTGGCCAGGCCATCACTGTCAACGGCGAGCGCTATAGGTCGATGATTACCAACTTTTTTTGACCTGAATTGAATGATTTAAACACCAACGACATGTGGTTTCAACAGGTCGGCGCTACGTGCCACACAACTTATGCCACATTGGATATTCTGCACGAGCGATTTGAGGCCATGGTCATCTCACGTGGAGGTGATGTGAACTGGCCACCGAGATCGTGCGATTTGACCCCGTTAGACTCCTTCTTGTGGGGTTTTCTTCAGTCGCAGGTGTATGCGAATAAGCCACAAACCACAGCGATCCTCAACGCCAACATAACCCATGCAATCGGTCAAATTCAGCCTGATTTATGCGCCAGAGTCATGGAAAATTGGACATTTCGGATGCGCTCCACCCAGAGAAGCCGTGGCGGGCAAAATATCGACACACACTTTGTTTTATTTAAATTTGAAGATAGGAAGCGCTTAATTAAAGACCCTTTAGTAGATATCGGTTCCCACTTTAGATTTTCGGAAAGGGACCAGCGATATCAATGGCAATCTTCTCAAAAGGTGCTCCTACCATGTACTGACGCATTTTGCCTCTGGAACGGGTCTTCGGTCCCTTGCTGGCTGCACATATGTCACATTTTCGGCACCAATGTTCTACATCCGTCCTACAGCTCAACCAGTAGAAACGCTCCCTAATCTTCTGTAGAGTTCTATTGATACCGAAATATCTACCACCAGTACCTCCATGTACTTCCTGCAACACTTCTTTTACCCGGGACCTCGGGAGTAGTACTTGTTTCTTGACCTCCGTTCCGTCATTGTTCTCCCATGCTCTTTTTAGGACACTCTCTTCCAACACCAGAGAATTCCATTGAGCCCAATAGCTCTTTAATGCTGGGCTTTTACTACTGACTTCAGTCCAAGCGGGTCGGTTGTTGGCTTCTTTCTAGTCTAGTAAAGGCTTGATGCCACAGTCAGCTTGCTGGTCTTCCCGAATCGCCGCTGACCTCAATCGGTCTTCAGGTTGGGCTGCTACCATCTTGCAAGGGACTGATGAGATGTGCTCTTTCCTTTCAATACTACTACAGTGTTTGCAGTTGTCAGGACAGGGCCTCCTAGAAAGGGCATCTGCATTTCCATGTTTCCTACCGGCTCGATGTTCAACAACAAAGTGATATTCTTGCAGTCATTCCAGCCATTTGTCCTTCAGGGTTCTTAAACTGCAACAGCCATTTAAGGGAAGCGTGATCCGTTCTTAGAAGGAATTCTTGGCCATACAGGTATTTATGAAAGTGTTCTAGGCTCTTGACGATGGCAAGTAATTCTTTCCGAGTCACACAATAGTTCTTTTCGGCTTTTGACAGGACTTTACTGAAGTAGCCCACTACTCGCTCTTGGCCATCTTGTATTTGGGAAAGAACTCCGCCAATTCCAATGTTGCTTGCGTCCGTGTCCACTATAAATGGTTGTCCAGGTATTGGGTATGTCAAAATCGGGGTAGTGCAGAGGGCCTCTTTCAGCGTCTCAAAGGCTTGCTGGCATTTCGTCGTCCATTCGAACGGGATGTTGTCTTCTGTGAGTTTATGAAGAGGCTTGGCAATGTCCGAGAATCCTTGGACGAATTGTCGATAGTATGTGCATAGACCCAGAAAACTTCGAACTTGATGTTTGTCTTTAGGAACCGGCCAGTTCTTTATGCACTCTGTCTTCTCCGGGTCTGTTTTCACACCGTTTGGAGTAATAATGTGGCCTAAGTATCTAACCTCCTTCTGCAACAGATTGCACTTCTTTGGGTTCAATTTCAGGTTTGCTGCTTTCAACTTTTTGAACACTTTTGAACAGAGTATCGTCAATTCTCGGTAATGGGTAACTGTCTTTCTTGGTGACGTCATTTAATTAGTAATAGTCCACACAAAATCGGGTGAAGCCGTCTTTCTTCTTAACCAGGACTACAGGAGAAGCCCAAGGACTCTGAGATGGCTCTGTGGTGCCTTGTTTTTGCATGTCATTTAACATTTTGTTAACTTCGTCTCGCTTGGCTAGTGGAAGTCCTCGTGGTGGCTGCTTTATAGGAAACGATGAATCAGTATCGATTCGATGCTTCACTACATTGGTTCTCCCAAAGTCGCCTGGTTTAAGTGCAAACACATTTTCATTTTCACTTAGCAGCTCTTTCAGTTGTTCCACTTCGACCTCTGTTAATTTTTCCTTGTCCCTATCCACGATGTCCCTTAGACATTCTGGTAGACTGGTCTTATTTGGTTTCTTCTCCATTTCATTGTTTTCTATGAGTGTTCTGACCATGGTAACAGTCCTACAGTTCCTACTTGTAATTTTCTGTGGAAAGGTTTCAGGTTAACTACCCGTACTATTGTCGTTTTCTCCGGTTTAATCAGGGTGAGGCCGGTGACTATAGATTTATTGAACAAATCCGGATTACTGGGTTTCACCACTCCTACACTGCAAGACATTTCCCCATCCCTTACAGTGGCAACCAAGGTTTCGGTCTGAGCAGGTAGTACCACATCTTCTTTAACAACGAGTCTCCGTGCAGCGTTATTCTCAGTGGTGGTCGTTAGCACTACTTCCTCACCCATTATCCGTAGCGTGCCAGCATTCAAATCTAAGTTCACCCCCTTTGCTCGTAATAAGTCTAGTCCGAGTATGACATTGTCCGATATATCTGATACCAGGGCTCTGTGTTTGAACTTGACGTCTCCTAATTCTACTTTAAGCTCGCATATTCCCTTGACTGGCAGTTGTTGTCCATTGGCTGTTGTAAGGACGTAACGTTTGGCAAGGTTCTTAATACGCCAATCACCAATAGTATCCGGCCGTACTATAATTCTTGTCGCTCCAGTGTCGATTACCATAGGTAACATACTACCAAAAATAATGCCTTCTACTAGCGAGGAGTCAGAGTCCTGGAGACGCGATAACGTAACTTCTTCTCGTGGGGCATGGTAGGAGGAAGCAGCCGGCTTTTGCCCTGTCAAGCCGGCTGAACCTAGTTTTCCTGTACAGCTACCGCCTGAGGCCCTACACTGTCTCTTCAGATGCCACGTCTGCCCACAGTTCCAACATTGAAGAGGACGATCTCTTTGGCTTCCAGGTTGTTCTCTATTGGGCTTGGTAGTTAGGCTGAGTTTATCAATGACTTCCTTTAATGTTTTAATTATGTCTCCATTTCTCATATTATCGCTGTTATCATTGATGGCACGAATTTTAACATGTCTACCAGATGCCATCTTGGCTGCCTCGAGTTCCAGTGCATGCAAGAGGGTCAAGAGAGACCATCAGTAAAAACTTGGATGGAAAGATGGTCTAAGAATTCGGACGGGGCTGTCGGATAAGCCAATCGAACCAGTCGAGCATCGGTCTCAAAATGTTGTAAATTCTCTCCACTTTGTTGGTGACGATTTTTCAATTGTGCCTGGTACACTTGCTGCAGGTGCTTAGGTGTCGTAGTTATTCTGCTGCCCAGCAGGAACTCCTTGTAAGACGTTAAGAGCTTTCCCTCGTAGAGCAACTATCAGAGCAGTAGCTTTTTCACAATCAGACCATTCGTTTGACGTAGCTGCCGCTTCGAACTGACGCAGATAGACGTTCCAAGAGACCTTGCCGTCGAATTCAGAAGGTTTCGTTTTCTGAGTTCGGATAACAGGCCCTTCTGATTTGATCACCCCCTCCTTTCTTACCTTGTCTAATTTATGTCGAAGCTCTTTGCAGGTTTCTCTAACCAAGTTTATTTCTTCGTCTATTTCCTTGTTTTGTGCTAACAGTTCTTCGATGATTTCTTTTCTCTGTTCTAACAGTTTCTCTTCTACTTGTTTTTCCACTTTATGTGACTGCCCCTCTAGTTTTTCTTCTAATGTATTCTTCAAATTTTTTAACTGTGTGCATTTCTTTCGTCTGATCTCTCATTTCCTGTTGTATTGTCTCTATCTGATCTTTCATTTTGCACCCTTGTTCTTTTAATTTCTGTTCTAATTCTCCTGCATTGTTTGAGACTGATCTTCGATTTTATGCCCTTGTTCTTCAAATTTCTTTTGCATTGCTTGTCCCTGTTCTTCTAATTTCTCTTGCATCGTCTTCGTCTGGTATTTCATTTCCTGTTGCATTGTCTGCATCATTTCTAACAGTTTCGCCAGTTGTGCATCCATATTGACTTGACTTCTAGTTACAAGCATTCACTCTATTTGGAAAGTTCTAGAATGTCCACGAATGTATTTCTAGTATCACCGTTGCCTTTCTCGCAATGAAACGAGTGCAGGGATATGCCACACTTGGGTCTTTGTCTCACTTCGGTATAAAGTTCTAGAATGTTCGAGATTGTCTTTCGCAAATTACACTGTTCGCTTCTTTAAGTCACGACGAGTGCGGTGATATGTCACACTTGGGTCTTTGTCTCACTCCTGTACAAAGTTCTAGAATGTTCCAGATTGTCCTTCGTAAGTAACACCGTTCACTTCCTTACGTCACGACGAGTGCGGTGATATGTCACTCTTGGGTCTTTGTCTCACTCACGTACAAAGTTCTAGAATGTTTGAGATTGTCTTTCGCGAATAGCACCGTTCACTTCCTTACTTCACGGCGAGTGCGGTGATAAGTCACACTTGGGTCTTTGTCTCACTCCCGTATAAAGTTCTAGAAGGTTCGAGATTGTTCTTCGCAAATACCACCGTTCACTTCCTTACGACACGACGAGTGCGGGGATATGTCACACTTGGGTCTTTGTTCCACCCACGCACAGGGTTCCCGAAAGTTCCAGTTAAATCCACTTCCGACACCAAATTGTCACGGATTTCCCAATCTGACTTTTTCTTACTGCCAGAAAAAACAATCCGTTAATTAATCACTAAGCTTTATTAACTACTCTGTACACTACTGAATACTAATTACAACTCAACTAAACACTTATTTAATTAATTGCTATCTAAATCACTTTGATCTCTCCAACTAAACAGTTTAATTCAGACTGTAATACAAGACTAACTAACTCGACCGTTTATTCTTCTTTTATAGACCCTAGGTATATTCCAGCATCTCTAGATCCATTTCCCGAACGACTCGAACGCTTCTTGTCTATTATCCAGTTTTCCAGTTCCGTCTCGATACCCCGGCGTTATTTGTTTGTTTACCAGAATCGCGTAGGGCCGATCGGGGCAATTTCGCGTTTCGCGATACCACAGTCGTCGCTTTGGGTGTGAGTGGGGCAAATTCCATGACAGTATGTTTTCTAACACCTAGTATTGCAGACGTATCGGATATTATTACAAGAAACAAATTAGATGTTTTCTCGATTACTGAGACGAGGCTTCTGTTGTGCCTTCCGAGGCTATTGGTATTCCTGGGTTTAATTTAATTCGTCATGATCGCGCTAATGCTAGAGGGGGTGGCGTTGCTGCGTACGTTAGCAACTCATTTTTATGTGAAATTTTGCCCATTGATATTGATGACTTTGGTTGTGTAGAGCACTTGTGGCTGAGGATAAGAAATAATGTCGAGACTTTTATATTAGGAATCCTTTATAGACCTCCACATTGTAATGTACCACAATTTATAAGTTACATTGACAATATAATGTCATACATAACACCTTCATACAATACTATTATACTGGCAGGCGATATTAATATCGATATATTAAATTTAAATAACAATTCAAGTCAATGTCTGGATGCTTACGGATTTTCTCAGTTAGTTAATGAGCCAACGCATTTTACGTCTCACTCTGCTACTTTAATTGATCCCATTTTTATTAACAATGCTGCTTTGTAAATGATACTGTAAATGATACCACTGATGAGACCACTTATATCTCACAATGCTGCTTTGATTAACTCACTGAATGTTATTAACGTAAATCACATTTCTAAACATCGTTTAATAGTGTATGAAATATGTATAAAACTTTCAAAACCAAACCAAAAAATGCACACATAGGGATTTTAAATATTTAGATACTGTCTTATTTCAAAATGACCTCATAAATATTCGGTGGGATGATATTGTCACGGATTTCCCAATCCGTCTTTTTCTTATTTCCAGAAAAACAATCCGTTAATAAATTACTTCTTTATTAACTACTGACCACTATTAATTACAGGTCAACTAAACACTTATTTAATTAATCGCTATCTAAATCACTTTGATATCTCCAACTAAACACTTTAATTCAAACTGTAATACAAGACTTATACAAGACTAACTAACTCGGCCGTTTATTCTTCTTTTATAGACCCAACGAATATTCCAGATATATTCCAGTATCTCTAGATCCATTTTCTCGTACGACTCGAATGCTTCTCGTCGATTCCAGATTTTTCCAGGCCGATCTCGATCAGCGGCATGTTGTTTGTTTACCAGAATCGCGTAGGGGCGATCGGGGCAATCTTAGGCAATTCGCGGTGCCACAGTCGTCGGTTTGGGAGTGAGTGGGGCAAATTCCGTGACACTGCCCCCTCCTTAGGACCGATCGTCCCGATCGGCTACACCTCTATACGGGGACAGACGCTCCAGATGGACGACCTTCATCTTCTGGGAGTCCTCTGTATCCGGTAGACGACATCATTGATTCTTTTAATGACGGTGTAGGGGCCCTCCCAACGGTTCTGTAGTTTAGGCGATCTTCCTTTCTTCCGCGTGGGGTTGTACAGCCACACCAGGTCACCTTGTTGGAATCCGACTGTATTGGCCCGGACGTCGTATCGAGTCTTCATGCGATCGCTCTCTAGTCGCATTCGAGATCTGACTTGATCGTGTACGGCTGCTAGTCTTCGTTCTAGCTCATGGGTATAAGTGTCTGGCTCTGTGGGCTGTTCCGCAGGACGACCAAATACCAAATCTGCGGGAAGGCGAAGCTCTCTTCCAAAGATGATCCTTGCGGGAGTCTTCCCAGTAGTTTCATGGACAGCTGAGCGGTAAGCTAACAGGAAGAGTGGAATGAGCTTGTCCCAGTCTGTTTGGTTCTCGTTCACAAACATCCTCAGATTGGTTTCTAGTGTGGCGTTGAAGCGTTCCACCATACCATCTGACTGGGGATGCAGTGGGGTGGTCCTGGTTTTCCGGATTCCCATAAGCTCGCAGACCTTTCGGAACACACCTGATTCGAAATTTCTGCCCTGATCTGAATGTAGTTCCATGGGCACACCAAATCTGCAGAACAGGTTGTTGACTAGCGCTTCTGCTACGGTTGTGGTCTCTTGATTGGGAAGGGGGTATACTTCCGGCCATTTACTGAAGTAGTCCATGGCTACTAGCAGATATCGGTTCCCACTTTGGGTTTTCGGAAATGGGCCAGCGATATCAATGGCAATCCTCTCGAACGGTGCTCCTACGATGTACTGGCGCATTTTGCCTCTGGAACGGGTCTTCGGTCCCTTGCTGGCTGCACATACGTCACATTTTCGGCACCAATCTTCTACATCCGTCCTACAGCTCAACCAGTAGAAACGCTCCCTAATCTTCTGTAGAGTCCTATTGATACCGAAATGTCCACCTCCAGTACCTCCATGTACTTCCTGCAGCACTTCCTTGACCCGGGACCTCGGGAGTAGTACTTGTTTCTTGACCTCCGTTCCGTCATTGTTCTCCCATGCTCTTTATAGGACACCGTCTTCCAACACCAAGGAATTCCATTGAGCCCAATAGCTCTTTAATGTTGGGCTTTTACTGCTGACTTCAGCCCATGAGGGTCGGTTGTTGGCTTCTTTCCAGTCTAGTAAGGGCTTGATGTCACAGTCAGCTTGCTGGTCTTCCCGAATCGCCGCTGAACTCCATCTGTCTTCAGGTTGGGCTGCTACCACCTTGCAAGGAACTGATGAGATGTCCTCTTTCCTTTCAAGACTACTACAGTGCTTGCAGTTGACAGGACAGGGTCTCCTAGAAAGGGCATCTGCATTTCCATGTTTCCTACCGGCTCGATGTTCAACAACAAAGTGATATTCTTGGAGCCGTTCCAGCCACCTGGCCATCTGTCCTTCAGGGTTTTTAAACTGGAGCAGCCATTTAAGGGAAGCGTGATCCGTTCTTAAGGAGGAATTCTTGGCCATACAAGTATTTATGAAAGTGTTCTAGGCTCTTGACGATGGCAAGTAATTCTTTCCGAGTCACACAATAGTTCTTTTCGGCTTTTGACAGGACTTTGCTGAAGTAGCCCACTACTCGCTCTTGGCCATCTTGTATTTGGGAAAGAACTCCGCCAATTCCAATGTTGCTTGCGTCCGTGTCCACTATAAATGGTTGTCCAGGTATGTCAAAATCGGGTAGTGCAGAGGGCCTCTTTCAGCGTCTCAAAGGCTTGCTGGCATTTCGTCGTCCATTCGAACGGGATGTTGTCTTCTGTGAGTTTATGAAGAGGCTTGGCAATGTCCGAGAATCCTTGGACGAATCGACGATAGTATGTGCATAGGCCAAGAAAACTTCGAACTTGATGTTTGTCTTTAGGAACCGGCCAGTTCTTTATGCACTCTGTCTTCTCGGGTCTGTTTTCACACCGTTTGGAGTAATAATGTGGCCTAAGTATCTAACCTCCTTTTGGAACAGACTGCACTTCTTCGGGTTCAACTTCAGGTTTGCTGCTTTCAACTTCTTGAACACTTCGGACACGTTCTTTAGGTGCTCCTGGAAAGAGCGTCCCAGCACCACCACGTCGTCCAAGTAAATCAAGCAGGTCTCCCAATGCAGGCCATGAAGTACAGTTTCCATCAGTCGTTCAAAAGTGGCAGGGGCATTACATAGACCAAATGGCATTACATTGAACTGCCACAATCCATTTCCGGTAGTGAACGCGGTCTTTTCCTTGTCTTCTGGGCTGACCTCGACTTGCCAATATCCACTCTTTAAATCCAAAGTGGAAAACCATTGCGCACCAGCCAAGGTGTCCAGAGTATCGTCAATTCTTGGTAGTGGGTAACTGTCTTTCTTGGTGACGTCATTTAATTTTCTGTAGTCCACACAAAATCGGGTGGAGCCGTCTTTCTTCTTGACCAGGACTACAGGAGAAGCCCAAGGACTCTGAGATGGCTCTATGGTGCCTTGATTTTGCATCTCGATTAACATCTTGTTAACTTCTTCTCGCTTGGCTAGTGGAAGTCCTCGTGGTGGCTGCTTTATAGGAGATGATGAACCAGTATCGATTCGATGCTTCACTACATTTGTTCTCCCAAAGTCGCCTGGTTTAAGTGCAAACACATCTTCATTTTCACTTAGCAGCTCTTCCAGTTGTTCCACCTCCATCTCTGTTAATCTTTCTTTGGCCCTATCCAGGATGTCCCTTAGACATTCCGGTAGACTGGTCTTGTTTGGTTTCTTCTCCATTTCGTTGTTTTCTTTGAGTGTTCTGACCATGGTAACAGGTTCACAGACTCCTACTTCAGTTCCCTTTGTAATTTTCTGTGGAAAGGTCTTCAGGTTAACTACCCGTACTATTGTTGTTTTCTCTGGTTTAATCAGGGTGCGGCCGGTGACTATAGATTTATTGAACAGATCCGGATTACTGGGTTCCACCACTCCAACACTGCAAGACATTTGCCCATCCATTACAGTGGCAACCAATGTTTCAGTCTGACCAGGTAGTACCACATCTTCTTTAACAACGAGTCTTCGTACAGCGTTATTCTCAGTGGTGGTCGTTAGCACTACTTCCTCACCCATTATTCGTAGCGTACCAGCATTCAAATCTAAGTTCACCCCTTTGCTCGTAGTAAGTCCAGTCCGAGTATGACATTGTCCGATATATCTGCTACCAGGGCTCTGTGTTTGAATTTGACGTCTCCTAATTCTATGTCAAGCTCGCATTCCCCCTTGACTGGCAGTTGTTGTCCATTGGCTGTTGTAAGGACATAACGCTTGGCAGGGCTCTTAATACGCCAGTCACCAATAATATCCGGTCGTACAATAGTTCTTGCCGCTCCAGTGTCGATTACCATAGTGAACATACGACCAAAAATAATGCCTTCTATTAGCAAGGAGTCAGAGTCCTGGAGACGTGACAACGTAATTTCTTCTCGTGGGGCATGGTAGGAGGATGCAGCCGGCTCTTGCCCCGTCAAGCCGGCTGACCCTAGTTTTCCTGTATAGCTGCCGCCTGGGAGTCGCGCTTTTGCTGATCCGTGACCGGGGCCCTACACTGTCTTTTTAGATGTCCTGTCTGTCCACAGTTCCAGCATTTAAGAAGGCGATCCTTCGACTATCAAATTGTTCTTTCTTTGGCCCAATAGATGGGCTGAATTTATCGATAATCTCCTTTAGCGTCTTTATTAGGTCTCCATTTGCCATACTATCGCTGTTATCACTGATGGCCCGAACTTTAACATGTCTACCGGATGCCATCTTTGCTGCCTCGAATTCCAGTGCATCTGAAAGAGCGTCATTCAACGTTTTAGGTCTAGCGAGCCGTAGTGCCTGCTGAGTTTCGCAATCTCTTAGGCCGTCGATAAAAACTTGGATGGAGAGCTGATCTACAAATTCGGACGGGGCTGTTGGATAAGCCAATCGAACCAGTCTGGCAACATCGGTCTCAAAATGTTGTAAATTCTCTCCACTTTGTTGGTGACGATTTTTCAATTGTGCCTGGTACACTTGCTGCAGATGTTTATCCCCATATCTCATTTCCATATGCTGTTTTAGAATATCGTAGCTATTCTGTTGCCCAGCAGGAACTCCTTGTAAGACGTCAAGAGCTTCCCCTCGTAGAGCAACTATCAGAGCTGTAGCCTTTTCATAGTCGGACCATTCGTTTGCTGCAGCTGCTGCTTCGAACTGACGCAGATATACATTCCAGGAAACCTTGCCGTCGAATTCAGGGGGTCTCGTCTTCTGAGTTCGGATAACAGGTCCTTCTGATTTGATTACGCCCTCCTTTGCTATCTTGTCTAATTTATGTCGAAGCTCTTCGCAGGTTTCTCTAACCAAGTTTATTTCTTCGTCTATTTCTTGTTTTTGTGCTAACATTTTCTCTTCTACTTGTGTTTCTACCTTATGTGACTGTTCCTCTAGTTTTTCTTCTAGTGTATTCTCCAATTTTTCTAACTTTGTCTGCATATCCTTCGTCTGGTTTTCCATTTCCTGTTGTATTGTCTGTATCTGTTCTTTCATTATATACCCTTGCTCTTCTAGTTTATTTTCTAATTTCTCCTGCATTTCTTTCGTCTGGTTTCTCATTTCCTGTTGTATTGTCTGTATCTGATCTTTCATTGTATGCCCTTGTTCTTCAAATTTTCTTGCATTGACTGGGACTGGTCTTCAATTTTATGTCCTTGTTCTTCAAATTTCTTTTGCATCGTTTGTCCCTGTTCTTCTAATTTCTCTTGCATCATCCTTCCTTGTTCCTGCATCGTTTTCGCCTGGTCTTCCATTTTATGTCCCTGCTCTTCTAATTTCTCTTGCATCGTCTTCGCCTGGTCTTCCATTTTATGTCCCTGCTCTTCTAATTTCTCTTGCATCGTCTTCGCCTGGTCTTCCATTTTCTTTTGCATTGTTTGCATCATTTCTAACAGTTTCGCCAGTTGTGCATCCATGTTGACTTGGCTTCTTGTTACAGGCATCCACTCTATTTGAAATGTTCTAGAATGTCCAGGAATATGTTTGTAAATGTCACCGTTGACTTCCTTACAATGAAACGAGTGCAGTGATATGCCACACTTGGGTATTTGTCTCACTCCGGTATAAAGTTCTAGAATGTTCGAGAATGTCCTTCGCAAATAACACCGTTCACTTCCTTAAGTCACGACGAGTGCGGTGATATGTCACACTTGGGTCTTTGTCTCACTTCGGTAGAAAGTTCTAGAATATTCGAGAATGTCTTTCGGAAATACCACCGTTCACTTCCTTGAGTCACGACGAGTGCGGCGATATGTCACACTTGGGTCTTTGTCTCACTCCCGTACAAAGTTCTAGAATGTTCGAGAATGTCCTTCGCAAATACCACCGTTCACTTCCTTGAGTCACGACGAGTGCGGTGATATGCCACACTTGGGTCTTTGTCTCACTCCCGTACAAAGTTCTAGAATGTTCGAGAATGTCCTTCGCAAATACCACCGTTCACTTCCTTGAGTCACGACGAGTGCAGTGATATGTCACACTTGGGTCTTTGTCTCACTTCCGTACAAAGTTCTAGAATGTTCGAGATTGTCCTTCGCGAATACCACCGTTCACTTCCTTGAGTCACGACGGGTGCGGTGATATATCACACTTGGGTATTTGTCTCACTCCTGTACAAAGTTCTAGAATGTTCGAGATTGTCCTTCGCGAATACCACCGTTCACTTCCTTGAGTCACGACGAGTGCGGTGATATATCACACTTGGGTATTTGTCTCACTCCTGTACAAAGTTCTAGAATGTTCGAGATTGTTCTTCGCGAATACCACCGTTCACTTCCTTGAGTCACGACGAGTGCGGTGATATATCACACTTGGGTATTTATTCCACCCGCGCACAGGGTTCCAGAAAGTTCTTCAAACTTCCACTTAAATCCCACTTTGTGGACAGGGTTCCAGAAAGCTCTTTAAAACTTCCAACTAAATCCACTTCCGACACCAAATTGTCACGGATTTCCCAATCCGTCTTTTTCTTATTTCCAGAAAAACAATCCGTTAATAAATTACTTCTTTATTAACTACTGACCACTATTAATTACAGGTCAACTAAACACTTATTTAATTAATCGCTATCTAAATCACTTTGATATCTCCAACTAAACACTTTAATTCAACTGTAATACAAGACTTATACAAGACTAACTAACTCGGCCGTTTATTCTTCTTTTATAGACCCAACGAATATTCCAGATATATTCCAGTATCTCTAGATCCATTTTCTCGTACGACTCGAATGCTTCTCGTCGATTCCAGATTTTTCCAGGCCGATCTCGATCAGCGGCATGTTGTTTGTTTACCAGAATCGCGTAGGGGCGATCGGGGCAATCTTAGGCAATTCGCGGTGCCACAGTCGTCGGTTTGGGAGTGAGTGGGGCAAATTCCGTGACAATATTTTATATTTAGCCGATATAGAAGAGAAAGTAAGTTTTTTCACAACTAATATTATTCAGTTGTTTGATATTGACCTTTTAAAAATGCACGTATGAACAAACCGTATACTCCGTGAATAACAGATAATATTAAACGTATTATAGCGGAACGAGATAAAGCTTTTTCAAACTTCTGGCGCAATAAAACTGAAAACAATTGGACTCGTTATAAAGAATTACGTAGTTTTACTGTTGCTTTGATACGATGAGAAAAGAAAGCATACTTAAACATGATGGAACTACGCTCTTCATTTGACCATTGGAGGGCATTACGAAAATTAAATATTATTCCTCAGAATCTTTCCAATTCTATACCGGAAGCATTGAACAATAGTACTGAGCTGAACAAATATTTTCTTTCTGTTTTTGATGACACACTTGCAAGTGACTTAACGCTTGATTTTTATAATAACAAATTTAGGAATGATGTGTCTTTCTCTTTTAGACTTGTAGAACCAGAAGAGATTTTAAAAATTGTAAACAATATAAATTCAAACTCTTCAGGTTGTGATGGTATTTCATTACATATGATTAAATTATGTCTACCTACGTTACTTGTTTATATTACCCATCTTATAAATTGATGTTTGGAAATTGGCTACTTTCCATCAACATGAAAGGCATCCCTTGCCCAATTCTATTTTTGTTATATATTAACGATCTTCCGTTTTCTACTGATGTGAATTATTGTGTACTGTTTGCTGATGCCACAACGCTTTTAACAAGGGATTCCATAAAGGAACATGATGACAAGATACGTCAAGCGGAGACTTGGTTTTGTTCCAATAAGTTGAAATTAAATAATACGAAATCTCAAAATATAATTTTTACAACAAGCACTACTGTCAAACTGCTCGGTGTAATATTGGACTCCAGACTTAACTGGTCCTGTCAGGTGGACTATCTTTGTTCCAAAATATCGTCTCAAATATTTTGTTTACGTCAAATTAGACAATGTTTATCTCCTGAGGCTGTCCGAACGGTTTATTTTTCGCTAATTCACAGTCATTTAACTTATGGTGTTACAATGTGGGGTAATTCTGCTAGTGTTAGCAATGTTTTTATAGTCCAAAAAATGGCTGTACGTATTCTTGATGGAGCGGAGTATGGCAGTCATTGTAGGGAATTGTTTATTAAACATCAGATTATGCTTCTGCCCTGCATTTACATATTTGAAACTCTGTTGAATATCCACAGAAATGTGGATAAATTTCTTAAATATCGCGATGTGCATACTTACGACACTCGACATGCAGATAATCTAGTAACACAGTATTCAAGGATTCAAACCACTAGGTCGAATAAGTTGAACTTAACTTTGTATAACGATTTTAAGAATTATTTTAAAAATAATAGTGTGGAAATGTTATATTTTAGACAGTTCTATACATTAACTAAGAAGTTCTTATTAGAACATTGTTTTTATAGTATTGTTGAGTTTTTAAATTATATTAAGTGTTCCTGACTTACATGTACTATATTGTATGTAAAAGTGGTCAATAAACTAGCTGCTAACTGCTATTATTATTATTATTTTTTCAGGCACACCTTCCGAAGCTCCGACGAATTCGATGTTCTGAAGAATGAAGCAATGACCACTCTCCACTCCGTGGAGTCAGTAATCATTGCGCCCGTAAACCGTGTGTTCTGAGCAGACGTAGCGAACCAAGGACGATTGCCTTCTGCATTTTGCCGGCTAAGATCTCTGCCGAATTTCGGCAAACCGCTATGATCTTTAATTCAGAAAGCAGCGTATGTCTCATTCCACCCAGGACGCCTATAATTAGCACCACAACCTTAACAGAGTGGTCTGGATACAGCCTGCGGAGCTCGGAGAGAAGATCTCGATACGTCCTCCGTTTCTCCTCCTCTTTTAGAACGATGTTGTTCTTTGCGGGAGCCGAGAACTCAATCACAAACATCGTCCTAAACTGGTGGTCGAGGAGGACTACATCAGTATTATTATTATTATCATCATCATCATCATCATCTGTTTTATAAACTTCTGTCTAAAATAACTATCAAATTTGTTATAGAGAGTAACAGATAACTTATTGTTTTTGGTTATGTTAATCCGAGAAAACGGAACCAAAAGATCTCCAGCATGTCTGGTGTTGTACAGTAGTGATTCCAACGCATATACAAGGTGAGTCAGTCATAATGTCATTAATTTTAACCACGTATTCGGAAGGCCTAATAAAGGCAGAAAAGCGAAAAAAAAATTTGTTTACTCGACCTTTAAAAAAATAAACAAATCACCCTATAAAAATCGGTAACACGACGCTCCTGGTACGCTACAAACTTTCTGATGTCGCAGCCATATGATAATCTAATTCCGATGGAAGGCATCGTTGCCACTTGTTTACATAATAATGTCGTCTAACACTTCAGCGTGCGTATTATTCAAATTTGTCACCATTTAGTCGCACTTTCCGCATTTCCCGCATTTCTTTCCCCCCAAATTTAAAGATCACACCACACATTTGGAGGGGGGATGGAGAGAATACGAGCAGTAGTTTGTTTATTTCGGTCGTGTATTGGTCGTAAATTCACATCACAATGCCTAATTTTACTAATTTAGAATATGCGGAAATGCTAGTTTTTTACGGGGAATGTTTACGAAATGCGAATGCCGCTGCTGTCGAATACCGGAGACGTTTCCCTAATAGGCTTCACTCAAGTGCGCGAACTTTTGTCCAAGTGTTTCAGTGTTTCAACGTGTTCGCGATACGGGATGTGTTAAACCGCACCGAGAACTTGCTGGGCGTCCTCAAAATGACTTAAATGTAATAGAAGCTGTTTTAAATTTAGTTGAGGAGGAACCTACATTTCTACAAGAACCATTTCAAGGCGATTGGAGATATTCCAAAGCAAGGTCTGCAGAATATTACGCGAAAACTCACTGCACCCGTATCATTTTCAGAAAGTTCAATCTTTAGAACCTGCTGATTTCCCCAATCGTCTTGAATTTTGCAATTGGTTACAAAATCGAATTGCTGCTGACCCAAATTTTATTAATAAAGTGCTATGGACGGATGAGTGCAGCTTTACTCGAAGTGGAATTTTAAATAGGTTAGTACCATACTACTTAAAAAGCAATAAATTTCTAGGCTAGATGTATGTAATTACAAACTGAATAATTATATTATATTATACTTACGACTAATACTACAAATTCATATTCAATTGTAAAACGTAGTGAAAACGTAGTATCAAAATTATTAAAACTAAATAACCTAACATTCGAAAACATTAATTTATTATCTACATTTGTTTTTATTAACAAATAAATCAATATTTAAGAAAAATTCATTCATGTATCTAGATAAAAAAAAAGTTAGTTTTACTTCTTGTCGTTAAATAACAGTACAAAAACTAGGTAACTAAGTTATTGACCTAATAATACGGTACGTCAGATTTACTCTTGATATTTTTTTATGAGCATCAGATCAGAGGCGTGTTCTTTCGGTCTTGGACAGTGTTTTGTCGACAACACAAGGGTTTTTTTATTACTTTGTATTTAAACACGGGACACTTTTCAGCTTCTCTTAATAATTTACCTATCCATTGGGTATACGTTTTTTATGTAATGTAACTAAATGGTTTATTACTCAGTTTATTATTAGATACGTTGGAGTTTTGTTTAAATAATGATTTGAAAATATTTTTTTCGGCGTAAATATACATTTAGATTTTTTTTTAATCGCGTATTCGCATTATACTCATTATTCCCTATCTCCTCTTAATATTAATGACATTATGACTGACACACTCTGTATATATATATATATATAAAGCCAAAGGGTAGTCACGACCGACTAGTTGAATACCAAACAATTGTTAATTATAACAGGGCTTCGGTCAAATATATATATATATATATATATATATATATATGGTTGTAAAATTTCTCCGGGTTCCTTTCCGCGATGAATCTGCATGGTCCTCAAAAGAACCATTTGTTTGACAACGTTTCGGTAAAATCTCATTTACCATCTTCAGGTCTTCTTCTGCTTCGCGTTACTACGTTCGGCTTACTGGAAGATGTTTGTCCACTTGGTGAGTTATATACTGTGCTTCCGTTCCGGTGTGTGGTTTTCTTCGCATGGCTGCGCGTCACGGGTCTTGCGTTTAACGGTGCTGTGGGTTCTTGTGTTCTGCTTGGTCTACTCTCAGCGTTGCGTATCACTGGTTTATTGATCTTCTTGGTTTTCAGGACAGGTTTCCAAGCTGTTGGTAATCTTTGGGTATCGTCACGTGTATTAAGATTTTGAGGATGTTTTTCAATTTCGATGGCTTCTCTAATTATTCTTTTTCCCTTAAGCTCCATTCTTGCTAGTACCTTGGTATTATCGAAATCAATCTGGTGGCCGGTTTCTTTTACATGTTGAGCTAATGACGAAGTTTTTTCATTTTTCTGGACAGCATTCCGATGTTCTTCTTTCCGGGTTTGAATTCGTCTGTTAGTTTGTCCAATGTACGTCTTCTCACAATCTCCGCAAGGAACTTCATATACTCCTTGGTCTTCTAGAGGAATGTTTGTTTTGGCTGATGGTAGCATATTGCCAATCTTCCTGTCCGTGTTGAAGATGGTTTCTATTTTATATTTCTTTAAAACCCTGCTTATTTTGTCGGTAGTTCCCTTGACATATGGCAGGAGAGCTTTGGCTATTGGTTTATCTTCTTCCTTCTGTTCTTTGTTTCGCCTAGGTCTTAAAGCCCTCTTGATGTTGTTATCAGAGAAACCATTTTGCTGTAAGGCTAATTTAACGTTTTTAATTTCCTCTTCTTTGTGGTCGTTGTCAGAGAGTCGTTCTGACCTTGTCATTAGTGTTTTGATCACTGATTGTAGCTGCGATGGGTGGTGATGAGATTCTGCATGTAGATATCTGTTCGTGTGTGTTGGTTTCTGATATACCGTATAGCCTAGACCTCCATCTTGTTTTTTCTTTATACACACATCGAGGAAAGGTAGCTGTTGGTCCTTTTCCAGTTCCATGGTGAACTTGATTTTTGGATGTCTGTTGTTCAGATGAATTAAGAATTCCTGTAATTTCTCCTCGCCATGTGTCCATATGACAAAGGTGTCATCGACATATCTCAGCCACATAGATGGTTTATATTCTGCTGCTTCTATGGCTTGTTCTTCTAATTCCTCCATGAATAGGTTGGCTATTACTGGTGACAAAGGTGATCCCATGGGTGCTCCTTCTATTTGCCTATACTTTTGGTTTTGTAGACAAAGTAAGTGTTCTTTAGGCAATGTTTCGTCAATTCCATTAGATCCTCTCTTACATGGTATTTCCTCTGGATCATGTCGAGTGCTTGTTCCACTGGAATGTTTGTAAATAAGGACACTACATCAAAACTTACTAGCAGATGTTCTGGATCCACTTTTACGTTTCTAATACGCTCGATGAAGTGGCTCGCGTTCTTGACGTAAGATTTCGCTTCTTCGGCATATGGTTGTAACTGTTTAGCCAGGAATCTTGCTAGATGTTGTAATGGAGATCCAATGGAACTCACGATGGGTCTCAAAGGCACTCCTTCTTTGTGGATTTTAGGTAATCCATAGAGTTTTGGGCACCTCGATGATTTCTCTCTTGGGATAAGTTGCAGTTGTTGTTCTTGTCTGATGTTCGACGCTTTAATTTTAGCTTTTGTGGTCTTCTCAAGGTATGTAGTCGGGTCTGTGGAGATAGGTTCGTATGCTGGGTCGGTAAGTAAAGCCATGATCTTCCTGTCGTATTCTTGAGTGTCCATTATGACGGTTGCATTTCCTTTATCAGCTGGAAGGATAAGTATCTCGGTGTTCTTTTGGAGATTACGTAGGGCTTGAGTTTCTTCTCTTGTAATATTCTTTTTTGGCGGTTTAGCTCTTCTCAGTATTTGGGACACATCCTGTCGGATAGTTTCTGCGATGTTGGTGTCCATATTCTCAATAGACGCCTCCACTCCGCATATGATGTTTTCCACTGGAATCTGTGTTGGTGTTACAGCATAGTTAAAACCTTTTGACAGCACGCTTTTGAGGCTTCGTCAAGGACCAATTTGGAGATATTGTAGACAATTTTATCCCTATTTAGTCCTGGCATGGTTCTCTTTTTAGGAAGTTGTTCTTGTTGTAGTTTTTCAAATTTCTTCTTCTGTTTGTTTCTCGTTAGTTCTGCATCGGTTTCTGCTCTAAATTCAGCGATATTGTCTAACATGGTCCATAATGTTGGGTGGAGTATTGTTTAGCATCAAATGGATATCGTAAAGGTCCATGTTAACTTGATTTAGTTCCCTTCTCGTATCGTGGATGGCTTCTCTGAGCAAAGCTAGGCTTGCTCTTCTTAGGATATTGTTTGTCTGGTTGTTCTTCTTATGGAAACTTAACCTCATGCAGTTTGGTATGATGTTTTCGTCTCGGCAGCGTTCCAGGAATGTAAGATTGCACAGTAGTTTGTTTCTCTTTGATCGTAGCTTTTCAAACTTCTTGGATTTGGGTACAATATCCTCCCCGTAGAGGTTTATTATGTTAGTTCGTAGGCTTCCGCGGGTGTTATATGTGGTTGTAAAATTTCTCCGGGTTCCTTTCCGCGATGAATCTGCATGGTCCTCAAAAGAACCATTTGTTTGACAACGTTTCGGTAAAATCTCATTTACCATCTTCAGGTCTTCTTACTTCTGCTTCGCGTTACTACGTTCGGCTTACTGGAAGATGTTTGTCCACTTGGTGAGTTATATACTGTGCTTCCGTTCCGGTGTGTGGTTTTCTTCGCATGGCTGCGCGTCACGGGTCTTGCGTTTAACGGTGCTGTGGGTTCTTGTGTTCTGCTTGGCCTACTCTCAGCGTTACGTATCACTGGTTTATTGATCTTCTTGGTTTTCAGGACAGGTTTCCAAGCTGTTGGTAATCTTTGGGTATCGTCACGTGTATTAAGATTTTGAGGAGGAGAAGAGGAAAGGCCTCATTATGCCGGAACAGCATGGTTTCTTAAAAAATAAATCCATAGAATCAAACCTGTTAACCTACTCGGAATACCTATGTAGTGGCTTGGACGATGTCAGTCAAGTTGATGCCGTTTACACTGATTTTATCAAGGCATTTGACAAAGTTGGCCACAATATCCTTTTGCGTAAACTTGCTAGAGTTGGTGTGAGCGGTGTTCTTCTAAGATGGGTTGAATGCATTATTGTTGTTTACTAAATTGTTGACCCCATCCTATATTAAAAATAGATCGCAGTTTGTTGCAGTAAACGATCATAATTCAAACACATTTTTAACAACATCAGGTGTACCGCAAGGGTCCCATCTAGGGCCTTTGTTTTTTCTGATATATGTGAATGATATAAAAAATTGCTTTAAGCATTGTAAGTTTCTTATGTACGCTGACGACTTAAAAATTTTCGTCAAAATAAATTCGTTAAATCAGATTTAAATAATTTAGTTGATTTTTCTGAAAATAATTCATTGTATCTGAATTTGTCTAAGTGCTCTGTCATTACATTTGGTCGTAGCATTAATCCAGTTGTTTTTCAGTATCATGTATCTGATTCAATTTTAAACAAAGTATCCGTGATAAAAGCTCTTGGAGTAATTTTTGATTCCAAATTAACTTTTAATGATCACATTAATTCAATTATTCTAAATGCATCCAGGATGTTGGGGTTTATTCTTCGTAAGTGTAAAGATTGTCATAATATTAAGCCAATTAAACAATTATATTATGCTTATGTGTTTAGTAAAATAAATTTTGCGTCTTCGGTTTGGAATCCACAATACAACATTTATGTAAATCGCTTAGAAGCTGTTCAGAATAAATTTATTAGATTTATATCTTTTAAAACTCATTTCATAATTGAAAATAGTAATTACAATCCAGCTAGGAAACAATTTAGGCTTATGTCACTGGAGAAACGTCGCATCTTGAATGACATACTAATTTTATATAAAGTATTGAATAATAAACTGAACTGTTCAGATCTTTTATCTTCAATACATTTTAATGTGCCCACCCATGGTACGCGGCATTATGATTTTTTCTATTTACCATTTAGAAGAACAAATTATATTGGTAATTCCCCTATATGTAGAATAATGCATTCTTCCAAACAGATTTTGTTCTGATATTGATTTGTTTGCGGTTTCTGATAAATCACTGAAATCTTTGTTTTTTCTTTGTCTTTATTTTTAAGCTTATAATTTGTTGTTTTGTCTTCCTCAATTTATAACTGTAATTGTGCTTTTTATTACTATGGTGTTTATGTTTGTTAATGTTAGTTGTGGATACTGTTCATGAAGTTAATCCCGTTTGTGTCCCTAAAGTTTTAAATGAATAAATAAATAAATAAATAAGTATTATTATCAAAACTATCAACAATTTCATCAGTAACTATTAACAGGGATTTAATAGTAGAAAAGCCGTTCCTTAACGCAAACTGTAACAGTGTGACAATATAGATTTGACTTATAAGAAAGATATCAGTTTTTCTTTTATGAGATGTTATTCTAAAATTATCTAATTGATTTAAGTCCCTCTTCTTGTGTACAGGAAGTACCTTCGTTATCTTCAACTAATCAGACCATGTACCCTCTTTGGTATCTATTAAATAATAGAGTCTAAGGAGCAATAAGAAAATTCAATGCTGTTTCTATTATGCAAGCTTTTAAACCGTAGTAATCAAAATTATATGATAAAACTACTACTGCACGTTACGTTATCTGTTAGGGATACTATATATTCACATAGAGATATATAACCCCTTCAATCGATAGATCGGGTGCTTCATATATGGAAATAAATATCGCCGTTGAAACAAATGATACGTTGTCTATGTAGTAAGCGTGCTGTTTTTGAAATTTAACAAATCGTGGTTCAAACCAGAATTTTTTTTTACAATAAAATTAAATTTCAGTTAAATAAAATAATGATATCTTCTAAACTATAATAAACAGTTTTAAATTAACAGAACACTAACGTAGCTAAGAAAGAGCTCTGGTTCAATTATTTAAATTTTCTGCGCACCACCAAATTTGATTTTTTCGCCATACCCGTTGGTCAATCTCAGAAGTCACGTGACCCTAAAAAAGGAAAGTGGAAGGGGTAAAATTAAACAAAAATGACCGACATTTTCTCTTATGGAGATTTACACTCAGAACGCCTGCATCATCTACTAACGACATACTTCTGGTGCAAGGGTTATTTGTTTTTAATAGGAGTAAAATACCAAAAAAGATTTTTTCTTTAGTTTTATTGGGTTTTTGCCACCCTTCTGAAAAAATAAAGATTAATTAAATAAGCCCTTGCGCCGAACGGATCAGTCAAGGGTTATTTTTGAAACTAAGTTTGCCTAACCAAAAAATGTTTGGCGCAAGGGCTTATTTAATTAATCTTTATTTTTTCAGAAGGGTGGCAAAAACCCAATAAAACTAAATAAAAACTAAAATTATGCCACAAATAAATAGCTTCAGACAATATCATACCAAAAAAATATACAAATTAAAATTATATAAAAAACATATACAATTTCAGATAATATTGTCTCTATCTTCAATGTGACAATATTAAACAATATATGAAAAAAATATGTTAGCAGAATTTCAACGTTAAGTCTAAAAACAAGATGAATATAATCAGAATTATCCTAGTAACGCCCTAGAATTTTGAAATTCTTACTTCAATAGTCTGTTGATCTTCATAAAATTTATTAACATTGATAAATCACTTAGATACTACTCGAGCCAGCACAATTAGTTTTGTGCTGCGCAATTAGCGGCACAATTAGTTTTGTTAAGACAAAATAATGGTCTTTCACGAATATAATAAACAACTTAGATTGTAAACTTGTTTCTTTGGCACCTAATAATAATTGTTATTATTATTAATGACCCGCCCCAAGTCAACAAATCTGTGGGTGGCTAATATATTCAGTTGGCCATGCAGTAATTATATTTTATTTGTGAATGTGAAAAAGAACATATTAAAATTACTATACTAAATCCTTAGGACAAAGGCAAGCTGACTCAGGACGTCCTCGTGATCATGTACAATCGCTGACTGTCACTACGCTCGTCCTTTCGCATGTGGACACTACATACCAGGTTCATTTTGGACGAGCGGCCGCCGCACAAATATTCCATTATACATTTCATGGTTTTACAAGAGTGTCATACTTTTATGTGCTCAAGTAAATTTACTAAGGCTAATATGAACGGACAACTTACTGAATATTTAAATCTTACCAAAAAAGTGTTTATAAGTTGTAATTAAAGCAATTTTTTAAATAGTAATACAGTAGAACTACTTACCACAAATTCGTCATCAAATATAACGCTCCTACTTCTGTCCATCATATCTAGAGCCAAGCGTGCAATATTGCTGGCATGTGTTATACACGGTTCAGGAATACCACTTACAGCCATGTATTTATCACCTACAGTTTCAACCTAAAAATTTAAAATAACTATTTCATATTCAAGGCCCAGACATAGAGTAACAGCAACCGATACCGATACCTATACCAATACCGATACAAATACTCATTTAATCTCACTTTTCGATTTATTTAAAAGATCGCCATCTAGCGGTAAAATTTGAAAGAGGAAAATAATTTTAGTAGACTTCTCGGGGTCACTTTATCAATATTTTTTCCGGAAGCTATAGAACCAATAGTTTCTGAGATACAGCCGTTGGCCGACCTTAACGGGACACCCGATAATACAATGATTACCTTTACAAAGTTTACACTTTGAAATTATTTGAGAAACGTATGGTTTAGTTTTTAAGTTTGATAAGTATAAATTTTCTAATAAAATACACCTGTCTTTAAGAAAATGTATTAATTCATCTATAGACTGCAATTTTGCTTTTGTATTTTTACATTCCTAATCGCGCTTTGTAATAGGATCAAGCTTATATGAAATAATATAAGGGTGGGAGGGTTTGCGCAGCTTACTGCGCACGCCTCCGATGCCCCGTTTCCGAGATACGGAAAAGCAGAAGCCCCGCGCAACAGTGTCGCGGATGAAATCCCCGCGTTTGTCGTCTTTTATTTTTCCGTATTTACTACTAATATCTACTATCGAAACTTTATTTTCACTCATTAGGTATACGTACATGATCTTGCAATAATAATGACACTTCCTCAAAACAGTTTTTGAACTTGTGGAAGTTCCGAGTAGCAATCTTGTTAAATTTCAATTAAATGTTAAATGTTGATAGTAGATTTCATTACAAATACGTCATCAGTTTAAAAGAAATCGCAAAATTCATTTTAAAGAGTGCCATCATTATTGCAAACGTTTGTACTTTGCTTACGATCACATAAAGTCCCGTATGTATTCTAAGAAAATGGGACGAAAGTAATATTAACAGATACCTAAGTACTAGAATACTTTGAACGCGCCCGCGGCAGTCTTTAGTTATAAATACATAACCTAATAGTAGTAGTAGTAGAAGTAGTAGACAAACAAACCGGTGAACTTTTGAATAAACTATTATAGGAACATATATCTTTCCCCGACACAAATTTCTTAATTTAATTACTGCAAAACGTTCAACATTTTCAAAATAGGCACGAAAAACGAGTAATAAAACAAAAAAATCACGAACGCAGATACCACGGTAAACAAGGTATTAATCATTATGACAATACAACCGGTTGCCTAACTCTTCAAATGTCACACTTGCGCGCTGGCTGACCTGTCGTCAACGTCGTCGGCGATAAAATGGGAATCGATATAATTTCGAAAAAAAAATTATTCTTTGGAGGGTGATTTATCTATTCATATTTTATTTAGTTTATTTAATTACTGCAAAACGTTTAAAATTTAAAAAATGGGCACCAAAAACGAGTCAAACAAAAAAATTACAAACGCCAACACCATGGTAGTAAACAAGATTTTAATCATTATGACAATGCAACCGGTTGCCTAACTGTTTAAATGTCACACTTGCGCGCTATCTGATCTGCCGTGGCAATAAAACGGGGGAAGCCCGTCTGCCGCCCCGAAATGAGTTTTTGACTATTAGTCTGTCTGAATTTTTGCTCGTTTAGATCGCGTTTTTTGTTAAATTTCGAATTTTTTGCCATATTTCGTCTAAAAAAAATCTTGATATGTGGGAGGGTTCCTCGGATGGGCTAAAACAAATTTTCGACTGTCGTTTGTTAGTGTGTGTGTTTGTTAGTGGGGTTGACACGGGATGTCCGCCTGCCGCTGCGAAACGAGTTTTCGACTGTTTGTCTGTCTGAATTTTTGCTCATTTAGATCGTGTTTTTTGTTAAATTCCGAATTTTTTGCTAAATTTTGTCTAAAAAAATATCGATACGTATGGGGAACGGGGGTCCCCCGGGTGGGCTAAAACGAGTTTTCGACTGACTTAGAAAATCATAAATCATTCAAAAATAGATATTTTTTTATCTCGTAATTATTTTCAATAAATGGCTTTATTTTCGAAAATATCTTTTTATTTTTACCTTATATCTCTCGTTCGAATAATTCAAAATTCAAAATTAATAAGAAAAAAATAGCAATTTTCAAACAATAGAAATACTATTAAAAAATATAGTATAAACTTTTAAAATGACAATCATATACGGGGTGTCCAAAAGATTTAAGAAAATGAAAATGTCATGAGAGTAAACTATCTTTATTTTTAATAAGATACGACAGAATTCAAGTTTGTGGAAAAATCCGAAGTTTACTCTCATGACGTTTTCGCATTAAATCTTTCGGACTTCCCGTACATGAAATGTATTACCATGGTAATGTTATTTTAAAATCAAGCGGAACTTTTTATAAAGCGTGCCTTTTCCGTAAAATTTAAATTAAAAAAGTTTTTTCTCTCATTCACCCGTTTCGTTTCACCATGGCAACCTCATTTTAAAATCAAACAAAACTTTTTATCAAGTATGCCCTTTTGCCGTAAAATTTAAAATAAAAAAGTATTTCCTTTTATTCACCCTAACCGCACACATACTCTGTATAGTTTTTATTAAAATTTCACAACATTTTTTTTCTCCTGATACCGCGTAACGCTGTTTTTTCAACGAGAGAGACGTCTTTAATTTTACCACCCGCCCCCCTCGTCCTCGTCGCCTTACCTAACGTAAATTTATTTTTCGTCGCAGATGGCGCCTCCGACTGATCCCGTCCCCCGGATGCCACAATTATACGAATAAGGAGTGCTACATTAAACTTAATTGCGACGACTGCGCTGAACGACCGATTTTCACGTATTTGTACCGTTCTTTCCGCGCAAAGAACGTTAATATTCTGCCGAGGGAGGCTCAAGGGGTCGGCCTACAATTGTAGAACCAGAATTAGAGAGCGGTCTTTATACGAAGGGCATATTAACTGGAAAGACATTAACAGAAAGGAAAGACAATTTGATATTGGTCAGAATACTAAATCGGCAAGACTACCCACAACAGGTCAAGAAAGGTGAACCTTTGGGAGTTTGTCAAACAGTTGCATCGGTCTTCAGCAATATAGAACCACCAACAACGTCTAAAAATACTTGGCAAAGATTTTGAAGATCATTTGAAGAATGTCCAAGAAGTTTTCCAAAAGTTGAGAGACGCCCGAGTCAAGTTAAGTCCTAAAAAGTGCATGCTGTTTCAAAAAGAAGTCAAGTATTTAGGTCACATTGTCAAATTTAACTATTAATATAATAAGAAAACGGTGGGACAAAATTCAGACACATACAACACTTACTCAAGAAATATTTCTTGAGGTGCTTACTTTTTGTATAGATACAAATTATTTCAATTTTAATGGAACGTTTTTCAAACAAATTGATGGCCTAGGAATGGGTAATTGTATGTCACCAATATGTTCTGATATTGTTATGTCAAAACTACAAGAGATTTGTTTGCAATCACTTACTTTTCAAGTGCCTTTTTTCAAACGTTACGTGGATAACATAATAACTGCGGTGCCAAAGGAGAGCGAGTCAGAGATTTTAACAGTTTTTATTTCTTATCACAGTAAACTAAAATTTACTATTGAAGTAGAGAAAAATGGTAGTATACCTTTTCTAGATCTAAAAATTATAAAAACATCAAACAATAAATTAGTAACAAATTGGTATCACAAACCGACTTTTTCGGAAAGATTTTTGAACTATTACTCTTCTCACAGTTTTAAACAAAAGGTAAATATAATCTATAATCTAAAACACAGAGCATTAAAATTATCTAGCGAGGAATTTCATAAACAAAATTTACATTACATTAAAGTAGTTTTATTAAAGAATAATTTTCCGATTTCATTAATTAATATAGTTCTCAGAGTAGGACAAAATGAAAATAAAGAGGCTAACAAAAGTCAGCAACACTTTTGTAAAATACCCTATATACCTAAGTTTTCAGAAAAGTTAGGTAGGTTGTTAGTCTCAGAGCACAACCAAAAGATAACGTTTAAAAATGAAAATACTATTGGCAGTAGATTTTACAGTAAAATAAAAACTAAGACCCCATTCGAATTTAAATCTAACGTAATTTACAGAATACCTTGTAAAAATTGTGACAAGAGTTATATTGGACAAACGGGTAGATATATAAAAACTCGCATCTCAGAACATGAAAGGGATTTAAAAAAACCAAAGATTTTGCATCCAACGGTACTTGTAGAACATTCAAGGAATTTCAATCACTATTTCGAATTTGACAAAACCAAAGTGCTTGGATGTCAAAACATTAAAACATTCTATTTACGAGGTTATTAAAGGAAATGATTTATATCAAAAAGATTAAGTGTTAATAGTCGGAAGAATATAGACAATTTAAATTCTGTTTATTATAATTTAATTGACAGAATTCATTTGTAACAATATTTAGATTAATCTGTATTTGAATGTTTTTAATGAGCGCGATGGTTTGAAGTTTATAAATAAGGAGAAAGTCAGAAATTATCATTTATCTTGTATTTACCGAATAGAAAAAAGAAAAGAAAGAAATATGATCTACACATATTGAAACTTATTTTTAAATTTCATTCTGCTAAATAACAACGAATTTTATTAACAACAGCCTTACTGTGTGTGAAAAGGGAAATCGCACTAGTTTGTATTATGTATCATAATTGTATTTATAAGTATCTAGATGTTATCTTCTTGATGTTTGACACTACATTTTTAGATAAAGGACATTTCAAATTTCGGTGAGTGAAAAAATAATTAAAGTTATTTATATGACATATAATTAAACATTTTGCTGCCACTTGGTGGTTGCAGGTTTTTTTTTGTTATTATAATTTTTCTTTGTCTTTTAATCTGTTTTTTTTATTATTGTAATTGTGACAGGATCAGGACTAAATATTTTATATGTATTTGTTTAAATGTTAATTTTTTTAAAAATTGAATTGTGTTTATTGACAAAACTTTTATTTTATATTTTAACTGTTTAATTAATTTATTTTTAAAAAACATTTTTGTACTTTTATATTGTAGAGCCCTGAAGATTTTGTAAAAATAACATCGAAACGTTGGCAATGAAATTAATATAATATTCTTCTATTTTTGGTCTTTATCCCACTAAGAAAAGCCACTTAAATAACTAAGCAAGACCGCCAATTAAAGAAACCTTAATAATTTGTTTATCTGGACGGAACAATGTCATCAAGCTTTTCAAAGATTAAAAGATGCTTTGTGTTCTCCGATTCTGTCATATCCCAAGCCTGGAAAGACATTCATCGTGGACACGGATGCTAGTAATACAGGAATTAGAGGAATATTATCACAAATTGAAGACGGGCACGAAAAAGTGATTTCCTACTTTAGCAAGGTCCTCTCTAAGCAAGAAATGAACTCATGCGTAACCAGAAGAGAGTTGCTTGCCATAGTTAAAAGTGTGGAGCACTTTCATAAGTATCTCTATGGTCAGCCGTTCGTCTTGAGGACCGATCATGCTTCTTTGAAGTGGCTACTGCAGTTCAAGAATCCGGAAGGCCAAGTGGCAAGATGGCTTCAACGGTTGCAGGAGTACGACTTCAAAATTGAACAGCGAAAAAGGGCCCAGATGATTGGGATAATAAAATCAACGCTAAAGAACAAAGCGAAGACCCGGATATTGGACCAATTTTCCAATGGAAGATGAAAAACATGGACAGACTCACCTGGCAGGATATTTCTGATAAATCATCGTCTCTAAAAAGCTACTGGGTGCTATGGAATTCTTTAGCCATCGAGAACGGCCATTAAAGAGAGTCTGAGAGAGTTCTGACTGCAAAGAAAAGATTTATCAAACAGTACTGCCCCAGAAAAGAATTCCAGAAGTTCTTCAAGCACTGCACAGTGGGGTTCGTGGTGGTCACTTTGGAATAAACAAAACTTTGAATAAAGTTAGAGAACAATTCTACTGGCTTGGCAGTCGGTCCGATGTGGAAGAATGGTGACGACGTTGTGATACTTGCGCCTCTAGTAAGGGATCCAGGACTTGAAGCCGAGGACAGATGCAGCAGTACAATGTTGGAGCTCCATTCCAGGGAATAGCTATTGACATAACTAGACCTTTTCCTCGTAGTAGCAATGGTAATCGCTATATTTTGGTAGTGGTGGACTACTTCAGTAAGTGGCCAGAAATATATCCTTTACCTAATCAAGAAGCTGTCACTGTAGCCAAAGCTTTATTTGAAAATTGGATATGCCGTTATGGGGTCCCTAGAGAGATCCATTCCGACCAAGGGAGGAATTTTGAATTTGAAGTATTTCAGAATGTCTGCGGGTTACTAGGCATCCACAAAACCAGAACTACACCTCTTTACCCACAGTCAGATGGAATGGTGGAAAGATTCAATAGTATCATTGAAAACTTCCTGAGAACGGCCGTCAACGAGAAACAGACCAACTGGGATACCTGCCTTCCTTCATTTTTACTAGCTTTACCAAGCAACGATTCATGAGACCACGGGTAAAACACCAGCCAGCGTTATTTTCGGCACAGAATTGCGGCTACCCATAGATCTAATTATGAATCGACCGAAACGCGAGGAAAACTTAGATGATTATCTCAGACATCTGAAAGATCGAATCAAGATGGTACATGAAGAAGTACGAGATAAGTTAAAAATAGAAAGCGATACAATGAAGACCAGATACGACTTGCGTGCCAACAGCATTGGATTTCAAGAGCGTGAAAAAGTGTGGCTGTATAACCCAAAAAGAAGCAAGGGTAAATCTCCGAAGCTGCAGAAATCGTGGGAAGGCCCTTATACCGTCGTGTCAAGATTGAATGACGTAGTCTACAGGATCCAGAGGAACCCACAAGCCAAGATGAAGATTGTCCACATCGATCGTTTGACACCTTATCAAGAAGGCCATGCGGACAACGGAGTAACCTGATCGGGACGATCAGTTCTAAGAGGGGGGCAATGTTACGGAAGTTCACTTACCTTTTTAGTTTGTTAATTATGTTCCTATTTACGTTAGAATTTATAATTGAAGCTCACCTACCTCGTTAGTTTGTAAATTACGTTTCTGTTTATGTTAGAATGTCTAATTTTTGTGATGCCTTTATTTTGACGTTTCCTGGAACATTCTCGGCCACGTTCTATTTGATTATCGAGGCCGCCGAAAACTTCTAGAACTCTTAAAACCTATATAAGCGGATCATTTTCGCCGCTGGAGTCAATTTATATTGAGCAGCCAAACGCGAGTGACAGAAACGTCAAAGCAAAGCGTTGACAGTTGTGAAATTGGTTTGAAGAATATTTCTTGTATAATCAAGAGTGACAATAAAATTTGTTTGTCTACAGTTAATTCAAAATTTGAAAGACATTAACTAATTTAAGAGTTAATGAATGCAAATAAAGTAAAGATGTATAAACAATTGGAATTTATAGATTATTTGAAAAAGAGGCAGAACCACTGGGACCAGATCTATCCACTCTAGCGGCAAAAATTAATTTATTGAGGATCATTTCTGGATACGAATTATCCAGCAAAACACCCTTCAACTCCTTCCTCCTCTCCTTTAAATAATGGGTGTGTTAAATTGCACACTCCCCAGCCAGCATGTAACGTAACTGGGTACTTTTGTGATGTTCCTTTTAAGTGACAAAGATACATTCATTTGTAAGGTGCCATAAACCGCTCAGTTACATAGTGCCTAGATGTAGAATGTACCATAGTGACTTTTTTGCTACATACTTGTGTGATATCTATGAGATATTAATAAAATGTGGAAATTTGAGGTCATATGAATAGCATAGATTATATATAACATGTATGTATTTTTGTAACTTTCGGCAAGACGCAGAAGAAGATACTACTGCGACTGCGGCAGCAGGTATTAAAAACGATCAAGTCTCCATCACCCTTTTTGATCAGAAAAACAACAGTCCCCCAAGATGAGATTGACAGTCCCTCTTGAACTGAATGAGATTAATCCATTACCTATCATCATCACCTCTTCAATTCCTAATTTTTTAAAAATTTCAAGTGATTTTGAATTTTGAATGTAAGTACGACTCCAAAGACATTATATCATCCCTATGTTCATCATTTTTGTCTTCAACTTCTTACTTAGTGTAATGTTAATAAAATGTTTTTTTATTTATTTAACTTTTATTTCTGCTTATTTTACCATTAACAAAAATCATCCCATAAATCATACATAAACATTAGAAATTATAATATCCTTAATAGTTCCAAGTCCAAGTAGAATGTTAATATTACAAAACTAGTAACTATTTATAAAAGCTACATTATATCATGTTGATACAATATCACTAATGAATTTAAGGCATATGTTTCTAATATTACTATTTATGATAATTATTTACATTAGCGGAAATCTCTCCAGAAATGTTGATCAAGGGAGGTTTCCTCTAATGTAAATAATTACCATAAATAGTAATATTAGAAAAATATGCCTTAAATTCATTACCGATATGTATCAACAAAATGTAACGTATAGCTTTAAATGTCCGACAAGTACATAATAAGTACTTCATAATGGAATGTTGGCATTACATTAGTAACGGACATCCCTTAAGTACATTACCAGGAACATTTAAAGTGATGTCTCACAAAGGTCACAACAATGCTTCACCGAGATGTACTTTTAAGGTGCACCAGGGAGGACATTTGGTGATTGTATGTCCTTCTATGCAACATAAACAGTACTTTTGTTGCGACATCGCATGTACTAGATGCACTTTTAAAGTACATCGTCAGTACGTTCCTGTGCTGGCTGGGTCTATACTTCAGTGCCAATACCAAATTTATTTTCAATTATATAATTATGATATGAATGTAAATTCAATTATCTACTACTACTCATCGGTTTCCTATATCATTTGGTGTGTAATATGTTATTTTGGTCACGTAGAACAGTCATGTCTAGGAAAGGGATACCATTATTCTCCTCCTTCTCTGATGTGAACTGGGTATTGGCATCATAATTATTAAAGATGTCGAGTACTTCATCAAATTTGTCTTGGGGAACTGCTAGTAATAAGTCATCTACGTAACGCTTCATAAAAAGGAATATTAAAAGGTATATTCGCTAAACAAGACCTAAACAGATCGTCCAACACAAAATTAACAAGAATTGGAGAGATCTTGGAACCCGCTGTGTACCAGAAATCTGTTTATAGTAACATTATTAATTAATAAATAATTTGAATCAAAGATAAAACTGGGTATTAATAAAAAATTATTTAAATTTAACTTAGAATGATGAGAAATAATATTTCAATTGCCATTTATACATTAACAAACTATATTTTTGATACATCAAAACTGACTACTATGTAACCTTTGAGTAATTGAAAATCATTAATAAAAGTACTAAATGAAAAAGAATTCTTAACTTAGAAATCATTATTGGTATCATCAGCCTTGGTAAAAATATCTGGTATAAATTTGGCTAATTTGTTATTAGGCCAATTAATGGAAAAAACTAGAGGTCGCATAGGCAGCACTGGTTTATGAATTTCCGGAACAGTGTATAAACGTGGAGCCAACGAATTATAACAAGTCAAAGTTTTGGCCAGCTCATTAATAATTTTTCCATTTTTTAATTGTGAAACAAATTTATTAGCCTTTTGTTGCATCGCGCAGATAAGATCGTTAATTTTTTGTGTTTGCTTTTATAATCTGTACACATGCATTCCGATTTTAAATATTTTTAAATATCTATAAAATTTTTCTATAATCGTCAATGTTTCCAATGATTTTATTGTGTGTAACAAAGCCTCTTCTCATATTAATCTCACGATAATAATAAAGGAAATAAACATTTCCGGAAGCTCGATGATATAACAAAGAGTGTTCTTTTTTTTCTGGTTTTTCAGCTGCAACCCTAAAAAAAGTTTTTAGGGTTGCAAACTTATATATGTATAGTATGTCCGGTTAGTTGTGGAAAAGCGGAAAAATATTTTTATTTTTCATTTTACTGAAAAAAGGCATTCTTGATTAAAATTGTTGCTTGTCTGTCAAATGCGGTTGGATGGATAACTTTCATGTTGCATGTACAGAGTGATCGGAACATCAGTAAATATAAAAATTGTTGCGCATCTTAAAGACAAGCAAAAATTATAATCAAGAATGTATTTTTTCCGTAAAATGAAAAATAAAAATATTTTCCATCTTTTCCACTTCAACCGTGGACTTACTGTATATATGTGTGCGAGCGTGCGTGTGTGTGTTTCTGTATGTTCATAGGTATGAATGTATGTATATTATGTATGTAATAGTAATAGTAATAATAATAAAATGACTAAACCTACCTTATATATATTGGGATTTACTTTAGGATCTGTTAAGTCATCGAATTTCGTATACAACTCATTTAATAATTTTACTATTTTCATAGCGCCTACAGAGTCTGCATTAATCGCACAGTAATCAGAGAAACCAACTATTCCAGAAAAAAGAAGCGTAACTGAGTCATACCTTCTAGCTGGGACTGGCCTCTTGTGTCTCAGTTCATTTGCAACACTTATAGGTAACACAGAATATAACAGTCTAAAAATATTTTTTTAATTTAGTTTGATATGTCACAAACACGTGAGCATATTTTGGGATTAAAAATAAGAATAAAAGTCTGGTAAACTTTTGTTCTAACTTCCTTTGTTATGAAGATACAGGGGGTTGAACTTTTTCTATAAATTAAAATTTTCTTTCAAAACTTTTAAAGGGATTAAGATATTGTTAGCAAATTTGAGGTATTGTGTAAGCCGAGGATATTGCATTTGCTGCCAAAATATGGTTTTAAAATTAAGCAGTGGCGTAGATACAGGGTGACAGGGGTTACACTTTGGGCAAAATAAATATGTGACGCCACTGGCTAAATTAAAAAAGTTGTCATTTCATAATTTTACAATTGATTTCTTATAAAAATGGTCTCATTCATTTTTTTTGTGTTTCTCATAGTTTGGACACAAATTGAAATGTTTATGTGGAGCAAAATTGTGCTATTCGATTGTTAACTGCTATTGAATATGTTAACTACAATAATATGATATTTTGCTTAATTTTGAAAATTTCTGGCGCAGTAATAATTTATGTATCATATTGCCATAATCTTAAGAAGAAGTATGTAGTAGTACTTAACACATTATTTGTCCTTTTTATTTAATTAAGATAATATACATATGATCAAAATTATTATAAGAAAACTTGTTTCAATATAATTTATTATTATTAAATATTAGATCCCTATCTAATAAAAATTTACAATAATTGTTCGAAGTGCCGTCTTTGAAATACGATGCACGCTTCAGCTCGACGTAATAACGATCTCCGAACTCGTTCGAAAATCCCTGGGGTATTTAAAATTGCTCTACAACTTTTTTGTATGCGAATCTGTAGATCTTCAATACTTTGAACCTCTGTTTCGTATACCAAACTTTTTAAGTGACCCCACAAAAAGACGTCAAGGGGGTTCAGGTCAGGCGACCTTGCTGGCCAAGTTACATGACCCCCTTGAGCTATCCACCTATTTGGATAGGTGTTCTGCAAATAATTCCTGGCAGCTAAACTGAAGTGCATAAACCAGAGCAATACTCTTGTTGCAAGTGAAACCTCTTCCAACAAAGGATTTCCTCTAAAAAATGTATATAGGCTTGGCCGGTTAAACGGTTTGGCAAAACATGTGGCCCGATTAAAATATCGCCAATAATACCACACCAGATATTTAGCGAGAACAGCTGTTGATGCGTAGCAGCGACAGTCCAATTAGGGTTGTAGTCAGCCCAGTAATGCATGTTGTGTGAGTTCAGTATGCCATCTCTTGCAAAACTGGCTTCATCAGTAAATAATATGTGTGCTACAAAGTTAGGCTCTTCTGCACAACGGTTCAGGAGCCAGCGACAAAATTGTTGTCGAGGTGGATAATCTGCTGGAGTCAACGCTTGCACCTTTTGAAAGTGAAATCGATACAGCTGTTGATTACGAATTGTACGCCAGACCGTTGTATGACTTACGCCCAGTTCAGCGCTAATTTTTCTGGTGCTTGTCGTTGGTTATTATTATTATTATTATTAAACTCGCGTCAACTGCCTGAAATACCCTTCGGTCAGGAATTTTTCTCCCAGGAAAGTTTTCTGCGTATAATCGTCTAGCTTCAACAGCATTATCCCAGGCTGCACCATACATCAAATGCATATCTGCATACTCTTCATTTGTGAATGCAACCTGCGCCATTATTGAAAAACCACAGTAATCCGTATAATTGAAACTTAAAATATTGCTAACTATTAACTTAAAATATTACCGTTATAATAATTAAAGCATAAACTGCATAAACGCTATTTATCATAAACATTAACTATTGCATTCAAACCTACATAATAAATTGGATTTTGTTTTCACAGCATACTGAATTCAGAAGCATTGTCGCATGTTAACACAGTCGTCGAAAAACAGACTTCTATGAATATCCAATTTGTGACTAAACTATGAGAGACACGAAGAAAATAAAAGAGACCATTTTTATTGGAAATGAATTGTAAAATTATGAAATGATCACTTTTTTAATTTAACCAGTGGCGTCATATATTTATTTTGCCCAAAGTGACAGACTCACCCTGTATCTATGCCACTGCTTAATTTTAAAGAGCCATATTTTCGCAGCAAATGCAATATCCTTGGCTTACACAGTATCCCAAATTTGATAACAATATCTTAATCCGTTTAAAAGTTATGAAAGAAAATTTTAATTTATAGAAAAAATTCAACCCCCTGTATCTTCATAACAAAGGAAGTTAGAACATACATTTACCAGACATTTATTCTTATTTTTATTCCCAAAATATGCTCACGTGTTTGTGACATATCAAACTGAAACACCCTGTGTATATTATACATATATCTCGTCAAGAATTCAGACGTCTTACGTCACAGCTGACGTTACACATTTGTTTTTATGGCAACGTAATTTTAGATATTTGGTCACGTTAAAAACAATATTTTTTTGCAATTTAGTGCAATATATAATGCAAACTTTTAAAGTAGTATATAGTTTTATTATTATCAGTTGCAGTTTCATAAATATTTTCATGAAAATATAATAAATAATTCATTTGTTCGTATGACGTAAGTCGTCTGAATTCTTGTCGCGAGTATATATATATATATAGGGTGGCGCATCTAAAACGAAACAGAGGCATTTTCTGGCAGCTCAATTCTCTTTTTGAAAAACGCTCGTTGATTTTGTTTTCGAGGGGGGCACAAAATTGGCATAAAATCACGATTACACGTGCAGCTCCCAAAGCAGGGATAGTACCACTCCTAAAATCTTAAAGGGGAGGGGGGTCGAATGATACATCGCTTTATAGGCCTTTCAATTCCCTTTATAATGATGTAAAATACCCTGTACTTTAGTTCAGTAGTTTTGGAAATTTATTGATTAAAAGCTTAAAGTAGACTTTAATACATGATCATTAGTGGAGATCAAGTAATGCATTAAATTTTGCAGCAAAAAGTTTTCTGCTGTTCTACTAGCGCACTGATTATTTCCGAAAAACATTTCGATAATTTCAACCCTTTCTGCTGTGGAATATACCATGGTTAATTTATTAAGCGTTAAAAGGTATTTTAACAACAAAGTTTGGTCGTATCAATCGCAAACTATGTACTAAATTTCTATTTAATATAAGTACGAGGCATTCCTTTCTTATATTTCTTCAAGAAAAAAATTAACACAATACCATCTTTTTTTGTCACAAAAATTGCTCCAATCCCTATTTTCAACACTAAAATAATAAAGAAACATTGGGTGTAGTGAACAAAGATTAAGGAAATGCTTTTACTAAAATTTCTTTAAATAAGTACAAACTAATCTGATGTACTTATTAAAGTCTACTTTAAGCTTTTAATTAATAAATCTCCAAAACTACTGAACTGAAGTACATGGTATTTTACATCATTATAAAGGGAATTGAAACCCCTTTAAAGCGATGTATCATTCGACCCCCCTTCCCATTTAAGATTTTAGGGGTGGTGCCATCCCCGCCTAGAGAGCTGCACGTGTAAACGTGATTTTATGCCCATTTTGTGTCCCCTTAGAAAACAAAATCGACGGGTCTGAGCGTTGTTCAAAAAGAGAACTGAGCTGCAAGAAAATGCCTCTGTTTCGTTTTGGATGCGCCACCCTGTATATACTCGCGATATATATATATATATATATATATATAGGAAAGGAGCTTAATGGATCATAACCTTAAAAGAGACAGGTGGATAGCTAGATGGATCCAGAGAAAACAGATGGAGGGAACAACGAAGCAACTGCGAACAACGTTGTTTCTGGGTTTTTTGCCCTTTATCTTAAAAACAAGATGGAATGAGAAGGAAGCGCAAATCAGTGGCGGCTCGTCGTATAAAGCAACTGAGGCCGGGCCCTACTGTAATTTTTTTTTACTGTATATTTTAATACCCCATAATTTCCAATACTATTACCTACTACATTTGTCAGAAATCAATGTAACGAACTAAAATAATTGCTTCAGCCCTCGTATGTTATAACGTACCTCTGGTTTACATTTCAATATCCCGCCGTTTCTGTTTCTACCCGCGTGGGGAGTCCGGGTCACCCACCAATCCCGCCACAGTGAGGCCCAATTTTCTGAGCTTCAAGTTGCGTCGCACATGCCTATACGTTATGGTTTCCCCCACCATGCGAGACGGTTAAAATCGATGTTTTCGCTCCATGTCCGCTCGAGACTGAGGCCAGATTTCCGGCGCCTCAAGTGACCGTAGGGAACCTATGAACTGTAGATTATTTACGTGTGTGTCGCGATTAATCGATTGTTCAAGTGTTTATACTTTTATTTATGTGTTTTGAATTTCCAGTGGTTAGTCTTAGTGGTTGATTAGTTGAATTTAACTTCTTAAATATTCTGAAGATTAGATGGTAAGCGCGATGGTAAAGTTTTAGGGACAAGGCAGGTAGGATTAATTTAAAGAAATAAAAAACAACTAACAGAATAGGAACTTAATTTAAATATATATTATCGATAGGCTCGTCGATAATTATTTGTAATAATGAATCCCTCTCACGATATTGTTTTATCTCTATTTGAACCGTCTTTTTCAATACGTAATGAAGTAGAGAAACAACAAATTTTGAATAGTCGGCCAATGCTTTAAAATATCCCGAAGATGCAAACAAATTTCCGGAAAAATCGTTTGATTGTTTAATACAAATGTATCCAAACGTATTTGACAGATAAGTTGAAAAACTAACTTTATGTTTTGTACAGAGATGAACAATATTATAATTTAGAAGTTCAGAAAAGTGTAAAAATATTATACAAGGAATTTAAAATGATATTTTCGGAAACATACAAATTATTTTGCTTAATTTTAACAATTCCTGCAAGTGTTTCAGAAGAACGAAACTTTCGTGCCTTAAGCGCATTAAGACTTACTTAAGAAATACGATGACACAAGAGCGTTTAAACAATTTATCGATGATAGCTATAGAAAAAGAACTGTTGCAAAATCTTAGCGCCGATTCTCAATTTTATGAAGACATTATAAATGAATTTGCGAATTTATAAGACCGACGAATAGACTTGTTTTATAAGAAGTGAAAGTATTACAATTTTTTTGGTAAAAGTGGCTTTGTTTTGTATGTAAATAGATAAGTAGTTGAAAATTGGTATTTATATTTTTGCATATTTTTTAGTGTTTTAAACACGTAGGAACAATTTTTTTAAATTATTAGACGCTGAAACATATTTTTTCTAATATTTATATTGTAAATAAAAATCGTTCTGACGTTATTTAGTTTTTTAATTTATGGTTAAGGATAGTAGGGCTATTGGCGAATACCTCCATAATAAAAAATGGTCAACGCGTCAAGGAATAGGTATTACCTCGGGGTGACGTATAAATTTATTCCTATTTAGGTATTATTTGGGCCTCACCTCTTGCAGCTACCACGAGCCGCCACTGGGGCAAATATATATGTATATAGGAAAGGAGCTTAACAGAGAAATGGTGTTGGGAGTGTCGCTTCGACGACTGCGCATCGGTTTCTCGTCCGACGCTAAGCGGGCAGCCATATTCTAACCCAACTGTCAAAGTGCTTTGTTTACTTTGGGATTTGTTGTGTTTATAAATATATTTTTTCGATTTGTGAATATTTGAATTTAATTATTCTGATCTTTGTGTTTCAATATTGACTGTTAGTGTAAATTTAAACATTTTACCATGGCTAGTTGTGCTGTGAGAGGCCGTTCAATAATAAAAAATGTTTACGTGAAGGTATAAGTTTTCATAGGTAAGTTGTTAATTGAGACTAATATAACTTGAAATTACGGTATAATACAATTTCTTTACAGGTTTCCTAAAGATGATTTGCAGAAAGAGTGGCTGCAAGCATTGGGTAAATCTAATGAAAAATTTGTCTGGTCGAAAAATAAAATTGTTTGTTCAGAGCATTTTAAAAAGGAAGACTTTGTAAAAATTTATGGTAAAAGATTATTGAAGTCTAATGCGATACCTTCACTGAAATTAGGAAAAGTTCAAATTGATGCATTTGACGCCTTCTCGTCATCCAATATATCAGTACCTTCGACAAGTACTATAGAATCTTCTCCATCAATTATACAAGAATCAACATTATCGACGGATTAAAATATAATTAAAACACAAAAAAGACGAAAATGTAAAATAGTAACAACGTAAATAAATTTCAAATACATTAATAAGGTATTTAATCAACAAAAATCACTTAAAACTATTTAAAATTACTGAAGACATGATTATGGTTAAGAGAATACCATTTATTTGAGAATTAGCTCGTGGTAAACTGATATTGACATATTTTGGATCTATCCAAATTGTAGAACTAGATACCGCTCATTGCCCAGGTTCGGAGAATGTTTAAAGGTTTCATAGCAAGCAACTTTAAGGAAAAAACCTAATTGGTGAGTTGTAATTAATGTCAAAGTTTTTATTTTTATTACAATCTTTATTGACATGGGCTAGCTGGGCCTCTTTTCTATTCGGAACCAGCAGATTAACTATCGTTAGAAAGCTAAAAATTACCAGTTATGGCCACACTGCTGTTGTTGTTTTTCTTTTTGTTTAGGTGCTGACGAATATAGGCCTGGGACCTACCATAGTAGTATAGCTACCGGGATACTGGATCACTTTGGTAACCTGTCCATCCGAGTCTCCACGGCAGCGTAGATGGTGGAGTTCTTGCAAAGTAGGTCAACGACCAGAGGGTAGTGGTCGAAGAAGTGTAGACAATGACCAGAGGGTGCAGAGGGTAAAAGAATGTGTTAGAGTGAGAGAGAGCCGAGCCTGGCCTCGCCTCAAGCCATGTATATTTTAACTTGGATATTTGCGAGAATCAAAAAAATAGGAGAGATTAGTTGACCTTGAGGTCACGTTACGTCTTTATCACATTAATTATGGAATAAACAAAATTAGTTGACCTTTGAGGTCACCTAATTGTTTAAGTATGCATTAAAATATTAAAACTAGTTTATACAGTGGACCAAAGAAGAAAACAAAACGATTTGTTAAAATAATGTCATGTATTTCAAATTTATTTTTTATAAATGTTAGGTAATAATAAAACAAAGCAACGACAGACAACTACATTAACATTCAATTAGATATTTATCTAGAATATTTTCTAATATTGCAAATAACAGTTCTGCCTTTTCAAGAGGTGTTTTGCCGTGTAAAATTTGAAATGGTGTAGACTTTTTTTTATTTTTTGTTGTTGTAGTCATTCTATCTTCTAGAGCTCTTTTGGATGTTTTTGGTCTTATTGTTGTTGGTTTCTTTGCTGCTGTCATTTCCTGAGATGTAGGTGAGTCTGATCCTGGTGGTGGTGGTGACTCAGGTGAGAGAGCTGCTGGTGGTGGTGGTGTTCATTTTCCTGGGTTTATTTCATCACTAATTTTTTCTCTGGCAAGTTTTATATGCTTTTTGAATTCTGCCTCATTCATCGACATCTTGTTGGACTTTTTTCGTTCCACTTGTTTACTGTCTAGAGTTGCACTTTAAACTGTGTGTGCAGCAGCAGAAACCAAATAATTTATTGATTAAAAAACTGGAATGATTTACATAATTTTATTTTATTCATTTAAAATAATTACTAGGTATATGTTTTGCTTTATCTTCCTCTTGAAAAAACTGCTGAACTGAACATGGAAAACATATTGTATTTGGAGAATTGGTATCTCCTATACATTTATATTTCACCGGAACGGGCATCTTAGGGTTATTAAGCTGTTTTAATTGTTCCTTTTCCTTTTATAGCACATTATTCTTAGAAATCAAACTATTATGTTTGTTGTTGAATCCTAGCCATTTAACAAAGACTTTGTTTTTTCTCCGTTTTAAAATTTTTCAACCAGGTACGCATCTGAATGTTTGACCTTTTGTAATTGTTCTTGATAGAATCCGCCTTGAATGTCCTGTTTATTGATATCTTGTAACAGATATGTTACTGGATTAGTGTATTGTACTTTTTTAATAATAAAAATCTCAGTTGTCCAATTAGCCATATATTTTTTATCGAATACTCCTCGCACTTTTGATATTCGAACGTGATCTCCAACTTGAAATTTCACTTTGTTAGGTGCAATCTTTATATGATTGTATACTGTTTCTAAGAGTCTTTTTTCATTCTTTTTTGACACATCTATTGGTTTCATTTTAATTGTTCGATGTTTCGTATTATTATATTTTTCAACTATTTTAGGTAGCAATTCTATCCATCTATAATGACCGTTAATATTAAATTCCTTCCACATATAATTTTATAACGTTCTGTTAACTCTTTCTACAATAGAAGCCTTCTTTTCACTAAATGTACTATAATGGTTTATATTATACTTTTTCACTAGTTGTTTAAAGTATTTGTTGTAATATTCAGTCCCGTTATCAGTTTGCAGATTTTTAAAAACAATTAATTACAACCAATATATATCTATATCCTTTATTTTCTTTTGAAAATTGTTGAATTTCCATAAGATCGGCCTGGCATAAATCTGTTAAAGATTTTATTATAACTCTTCGCCGTTTAAAGTTAATTCTAGCAGGTTTGTGTAGTTCTTCAACAACTTGTTTTTTAATATCAGTTACTAATTTAGTTTTGGGTGGCATCATTTATTCAATAATATTTGCTTCACGTAGTTCTTCTATTATAGAATTAATTTCATTTAAATGTCCAGTATGTCCAGCCTCTTGAGAAGCAAGCAATAAACGTAATCTCTCTACTAACTCGTTGGGGTCATCCCAATGTACGTAGTCTATTTTATTTTCTGTTGATTCCATTAACATCCCATAACCAGTTGTCACCATCGGAGCTATAATTTTTTTATATTTAGCCAACTTGCTGCCATCAACTTGTTTCGAGGATTGATAGTGACGCCTATATAAAATTTTTCCAGGGTTGGATTATGTCTAACACCATATTTATGATCGAATTCATCGTTGTCAGTTGTAGTAATCATCTCACTTATGTACTTTCTAGGCAATTCATCATATTGATTTAAATAATCTGTAAATGATTCTTGAAACATTTGTTCTTGCCTATTCCTAATTAAAGGCTCACTGCTATCTTCCTCATTTTCAGAATCAAAATGTTCAATCATTTTTTGTTTTAAATTACCTCGTGGTAAATTTGGAACATTTCTTTTAGATGTAGAGGCTTTTGGTGTAGATGTACTAGGTATTATATCATAATCCATTTTATACTCATCATTTAATTTTTTAGTTTTAGGAATGTTTTTCTCTTTCTTTTCTTGCTTTTCTTCTCCTTCCTCTTCCTCTTTTTCCACATCCTCATCTTTTGTTTTTCTTAAACGTCGATCTTCTGTTTCTAGTTTACTTTCAATATTTCGTAGAGGTTTTGTTATAGGGAAAAATACACTGTCTTGATGTAGTTTATTTAATTTTAATAATTCCAGCTTTTGTCTGATAATATTACGTTTAGCTACAAGTTCTTTTTTTAATTTTTCCTTATCCATAACACTTTGTTTCTTGAACAGGTTTCCTGAACTGCTTTCTGAACAGGTTTTTGAACGGGTTTTTGAACAGGTTTTAACGGATCTGTTCTAGCTTCTAAACTGATTTATTTTCTATAGAATTTATCATTTTATCGGAAATGGTATCAGGATTTATAAAGTCATGAAATCCAATCCTATATCCTCCTTTGTTAACATTAAAATCCTTGAAGATAGATAAAAATCCATAGGGGTGCTTCCAGCATAGCGAACAAATATATTTAAATTTTGGAAAATTCATATCTGTACTCACATGATCCATATAAATATGTTTCAAATTTAAGTCATCTACATTGAAAACAATTAGTGCATTAGCATTGTCTCTTATCAAATGCTTTGAAATTTTTGCATAGGATTGATGCAAATAAAAACAGTCGATCGAATTATGTCTTCCCATACAGAAATATTCTCTAATTATATTTTGTTTGGAACAGGCAACACCATCAAATATAAACACAGAATTTTGATTAGCTTTTGATGGTTCCAAAATGCCTTCACTGTTATCATAATGAAAACAACTTATACCTTTTATAGGACCTAATAATATATCTCTTAGATACACATATTTATCTTGATTCAGAGATTTTGAATAGACATATACGTTTTCGAATTTTAATCCATTTTCATGTTCTAATAAGGTGATGATTACATTGGTTTTACCACAATTTGATGGGCCAGTAATTATGCATCTTACTGTGTTTGGCAATAAAACGCTATGTTTTGTTTGTTGGTTTTTTCGAAACAGTAAATCATGGTTGTTGACTTGTAACTTAACTTTTGCCTGTCTATCTTCAGTTCATTTTTATGTATTCTTTTCATTCTCATAGTTTCTCAATTTGTATTATCACAACAAATTCCATGTGAAAAATAAGTATAAAATTGATGACATAAATTATATATATTCATTTAAAATGAAATACTATGTGGGTAACGTTACATCTGGCAGGGGTCTCATAAATTCAGCAATAAATAAATTACCCTTTGAACTTCATATCCCATCATACAACTTTTGCGGTCCTGGTAATTCTTATTTTTAATTTGATTTTTAAAAATTCGAAAAAATCTATTAATTTTCCTATTATTTTCCATGTAGGTACGAAATTGGAAAAGAGGTTAGCTCGAGGTGATAAGGGTATAAACGGATTAGATGATGCATGCAAAGAACATGATATAATTTATGCCAAAAATACGGATCTTGAAAGTCGTCATGCTGCTGAGAAAATTTTAGGGAAAAATGCCTGGGCGAGATTTAAAGCAAAAGATGTATCTTGGAAGAAAAAACTGGCAGCATTAGGAGTTGCTGGGGCTATGAAAGCTAAAGTAAAACTTGGTATGAGATTTGATAATAAAGAAAACATTATGAGCAATTGTGTAAAATCAATGGAAAAAGTTAAGAAATCAACTGAGAAATCTTTAGAAAATATTAATATGTATTTAGAACAATTTCAGCAAACAAAAAGCAAGCGAAGGAAAACAAAAAAAATACTAAAAAGAAATACATATGTAACCAATAGTAGAATTGCAAATTTGGATACAATTTCACATTTTAATACACAACAACAACAACAACCTCATAACAAGATAGAATCTAATTACAAGCATAATGATAATAACAATAATAAAAGCAAAAATAAAAACCTTAAATTGTTCAGAAAAAGAAAATTAGATGTTGAAAATTATGCTGCTGTAAAAAAAGCACCTAAAACAAATATAAATGTGGAGAGAAGGAAAAAAAATTGAATAAAACTGCAAAAAAAATAATGTCAATGATGAAGGGGAAATAAAGAAAACTAGATTTTGTTGGTGTAAAACCTTTAAATAAATTACGTAAAATAGGATCTTTTAGAAAGAGAAAATTAAATATTGAAGATGATGATGATGATGGTCCTTTAAAAAAAATACATAAATTAAAAGATACTAGATCTAACAGGAAAAGAAAATTAGGTATTGAAGAAGGCGGTGGTGATGATCCTTTAAAAAAATACGTAAATTGTTGGATACTAGACCTTTGAGGAAGAGAAAATTAAATGACATTAACGGTGATTTGGATGGTGATTGAAAAAATATCAAAATTAAATCATAATCCTCTACCGCTCCACCGGAAACGAAAACATACCAATAATGGTGAAGATAGTTTTGCTGAAAAAATACCAAAATTAGCTCATTATGAGCCCCTACCGTTACACAGAAAACGTAAATACATCAATGATAGTAAAGATAATTTACAAATAGAACCAATAACTAAAAAACCGAAAATTATTTAAATAGTAATAATTACTAGTAATAACTTCAGTTTAAAAAAGACGTTAAACAGTAAATATCAAAAAAAAATGTGTAGAACCAAAAGGAAAACAAAGTGTAAGAAAAGAAAATGTATAAAAAAGGGAAAAGGAAATAGTGTACCTTTAAAAGAAGCAATTAAGCGAATTGGAAAAAGTATAAGTCATCATAAGCCTAAAACTATTTCAGGAGCAATTCAAGTAGCTATGAAGGCAGCAAAAAAGATTAAAAAAAAGATCACACCTTCTCCTCGCGTCGTAAACGTACCGAAAAAGGGAGGAATATTACCATTAATACCAATATTTGCTGGACTTAAGTGGAGGTGCTGATGGTATAGCAAAAGCTGTAAATGATGCTCGACAAGCCAAACAACAATTGGACGAATCTCAACGTCACAATAAGACAATGGAATCTATAGCTATGGGTAAAGGTGTCCACTTGAAACCTTATAAAAGTGGTTTGGGGCTTTTTTAGCACCACGTCGAATTTCAAAGAACTTCCCCTAACACTTCCTCATCGAGCTTTAACAAATATTGATATAGCTAAATTTGCTAAATCATTAAACATTCCAAATTTTAGAGGTGTATTTATGAGAAATAATTTACCTCGAAAAATACATGTATATGAAACTGGAGTAATCAACTTGGACAATAGTGATGGGCCGGGTACACACTGGACTGCATATAAGAAATATAAAGATCGCATAATTTATTTCGACAGTTTTGGAAATCTACGGCCTCCTGCAGAAGGAATAAAATATTTTAATTCAAATGGTCAATGTCATGTATTATATAATCACAAGGTATATCAAACCTATAATAGTTATAACTGTGGTCATTTAAGCTTATTATTTTTATTCAACAAATAGTTGAACACTTAAAATATGTATTTATTTAATTATAATCTTTAACAAGTCAACATGTCATATACGTTTACCATATCGGGGAGGACTTCAACACTTTCAACACGAATTCATCCACCTATAATTTTACCTGAAAGTGATTATGTTTTGGGTCTTATCGATTTTGTTAGTTACAATTCAATTCCGAATGTAGATAATTCTAATAATATATTCCATTATGATGAAAATAGTGAAGTGGTTATACCTGAAGGGTCCTATGAAATAGAGGATATTGAAAAATATATAATGAATCATATAACAGATAAAGAAGAGGCGGAACCTACAGTTTTAACCTTGAAGGCCAACAATAATACATTAAAGTGTGAAATAAAGTGTAATAAAAGTGTCGACTTTACGAAAAATAGCAGCATAGGAACGTTATTAGGGTTTAAACCTCGCATATTTCAGGCTGATATTAAACATACATCAGATTTTCCAATAGACATTTTCAAGGTGAATTCAATTTGTGTGGAGTGTAATTTAGTAACAAATTCCTTCAACAATGAAAACCTCGTACACATCTTACACATGTTTTATCCGAATGTTGCACCAGGTTATAAGCTGATTGAAAATCCTTCAAATGTTATTTATTTACCAATTAACACACAATACATTGATGAAATAGTACTTAAAATCTCCGACCAAGATGGTAATCTAATCAATTTTAAACAAGAGTTGATCACGGTAAGATTGCATTTGAAAGAAGTTGTGTAATAAGATGGTGTTTAGATATATGGATAATTGGTTCCCAACTGTTTTCATGGATCCTCCTGCTGCTGCTGCTGTTGCTGCTCCCCAGAATACAATAATAACTGATGCACGAAGAAGACAATTTAGTATGAGACGACAAGTGAAACGGTTAATACTGCGCAACAAAAAATTTTTACGACTATTGGGATTTAGCTTAAAAAAACATTAGTAAATTATTTAGAAATTTTTGGTACAGTTTTAAGTTGAGGCTTAGTGTAAATATAAGAAAACTTATCATATTTGTAAGGTGCAACTGTCGATATAGAAACGAAGAACAATATGAGTTTTGATATGTTAAATATTCAAGAGCAGGTGAAAGTAGATACTTCCATTACCAAATTGGAATATCATACCCATCAACCTTATGCATCAACAAGTTATAATAACAACGATGAACTACGAATACCCATCCAAACTCAGGATGTTTACGCTTTACCGTCACAAAGCTTTCTGTACATTGAAAGAAAACTATTGGATCAAACCGGAAAAGCCAGTACAACTTTAAGTTTTATTAACTGTGGCATTCTCTTTCTATTTGATGAAATTCGAAATCCAGGTGTAACTGCTCTAATGAAGGGATACGTTTCCTACACCGAAAATGAATCTATGAAACTTAATAATTCCGGATGGTCCCCCTTGGCGAATCCAAAAATATTAGACAAGAATGGAAATTTTTGTGTATGTTTACCTTTAAAAATGTTTCTTGGATTTGCTGAGGATTTCAATAAAATTATAGTTAATACACGACAAGAATTGATATTAATTAGGAGCACTTCAGATGTGAATGCTATTCACACAAACAAAGCAGATGAAACCCCTAAAATAGCATTACAAAAAATATTATGGAAAGTTCCCCATGTATCTGTATCTGATACGGAAAAACTGAGAATATTAAAATGTGTCGACAGCGGCAGAGACCTTGACATACCTTTCAGATGTTGGGAATTACAAGAATATCCCCTATTACATTTGTAGCGAAGCAGGCGTGTGTTTAAGTTACTCTACTATTATATCTTTTTAAACGAGTTTCCTCAGGAAATAAATAGTGAAATTAATGTCAGTGGATAAATAACTGCTTAATGTTTTCGGCAATAAAAATAATGTGAGTACTACATAAACAATAATCATTGTATATATACATATATGATATTTTTCCTGGTTTGCAATACAAATTCTGTTGTTATCTCTTCATAAAGAAGTGTATACAAACACTGGTTTTTCGTGCGCTAGGACAGGCCTGGCTTGCCCGTGCAAAATTATAAATTCCCGTTGACCCCTGCAAATGGCTGATGATATTACAAATAAAGACCTTTACAAGCTAATGCAGGGTTTGATAGATAAGACTAACCAAATACAGAAATAAAATCACAATTAACAGAGGAAATACGTAAAATAAAATTAGATTTGTCAGAAGATTTGGAACAAATTAGAGCAGAAAATGCAGAGTTAAAGAAAGAAAACCAATTATTAAAAGACAGGTTAACATCAGTAGAAAAGAAAATTAAAAAATATAACCTAGTTTTTTATGGTTTAGAAGAAAAAGAAAATAAAGCAGACGAAATAAAAAACTTCCTTGAACTGATAAATGTACATCTTGACGTCGACTGCAAATTTACTGATATTAGAGATTTTTACCGATTTGGTAAACAGATTTCAGGAAAAATTCGCTCAGCTTCAGTTGAATTCATCAATTATGAATTGAAAATTGAAATACAAAAAAACTCAAAAAAATTGAAGGGTACTGGAATATTCATATCAAAAGACTACACATCTGAAGAGTATGAACAACAAAAAACCTTGTATATGAATTTAATTGCTGCTAGAAAAGATAATCACCAAGCAGTAATAAAAAATAACTGTCTCTATGTAAATGGAGAAAAGTTTACTTACGAAGACTTAAAAGAAAAACAAAACGACTCGCTTGTAGATGAGCTAGAAGAAGAAGAAGAAGAGGAGGAGGAGGAAGGAAAGGAGGTACAGATACACAAAGAAAAAGAAACACTGGGAAGTAGTTTTAATAACACATGTGGAAATACCAGTAAATTAAACAAAGATAATCCCAACTTATTTCTTAACCCAAGAAAACGAAAACAACAAATATCTGAAAAATATTATTAAGCAAAACGACATACAAGGCAAACAAATAAAAGGACTTAAAGTATTTGACATTTTTTTATATTACGTTTTATTTAGATTTATATTATGTGTTGCTGACATTTTTAAAATTAGCGTGAAAATTTTATAGTAATTACTTCTATTTGTATTGTGTTCCTAATATATGAAAGTAACATTGTCATGAATTTTAATTAAGTGTAGTTTTTATATTTTAAAACATTTTGTATATTGCTTCTAAAAGGTTTTCTGCTTCCTATTGACAAATCATGAATCCATATTTGAGGGATTTTAGATATCCATTTTTAGAGGGCTTTATTCTAGACACTGTCCTGGAGTTGCGTGATGTTCTATCTGTAAATGATGCAAATGTTAATCTTAAGATCTGTCAACAAAACATAAGAAGCATTCACAAAAATTTAGATAATTTCAGTATTTTCTTACATCAACTGGATATAAAATTTGACTGCATTATACTAACTGAAACATGGAATATTGAGAATGTAAAAATATATCAGTTACAAGACTATGACATAATTTATAATAATGGTGATTTAAATAAGGCAGATGGAGTGGTGGTTTACATAAAAAAGATATTAAATATTCTTTTAACGTTATAAACATGACTGAAATAAAAATATTTGAAATAATGTTAAATTTTGAAAATAGAAAAATTAAATTATTTTCCATTTATAGAAGTCCAGCATCCTGTCCATTTAAATTTAATAGTAATTTATCCAGATTGTTAGAGAGTACTGAAAATAATTACGATTATATGTTTGTGATAGGTGACATAAATATTGACATTTTGTGTGAAAATGATTATACTAGGGACTATTTAAATATCATGTCAGAAAATTCATATATCTCAGCAGTAAACAGGGTAACAAGACCTAATTTACAAGGAGGTACTTGCTTAGACCACATTTTTGTTAAGTCGAACACTGAACTTGATTATGTAATACCGTTTGTCATAAAATCAAATATTACAGACCACCACACGACAGCGTTACAAATTGTATTTCCAGAAAATATTAAAAAAACTGAATATGAAACTTTTTATAGGAAATCTTTAAATATAAACAACCTAAAAACGAATCTGGCTAATTTAGACTGGGAAAATCTGTATCGTTATGATAATGCTGAAGGGGCAACTAATTTTTTTATAAATATCCTACAAGATCAAATAAACAAATGTACCACAAAAGTAAAGATTACGAGTAAAAATAAGAAAAGAAAGGATTGGATAACACAAGGCTTAATAAAATCTGTGAATAAAAAGAATGACTTAAAAAGAAGGGTTGCACGTAATCAGGGAAATAATGCTCTAGAACAGGAATATAAAAATTATAGAAATATTGTGACAAATTTAATTAAAAAAACAAATGTAAATTTTTCAAAAGCAGTTAGAGGAAAATTCAAATGACTCAAAAATATTGTGGGACGTTGTAAATCAGGTTACTAAAGAAAAATTACGCGATAATAAACATATTACTTGCATTAGAGACGAACACGATAGAATCTTAGAACATGATAAAGAAATTTCCAATGAATTTAATTGTTATTTTACAGAAATTGGTAAAAAATTAGCCTCTGCAATAACTACATATAAGTAATTCTTTACAAAAATCAATTAAAAAAAATTGTAAAAAAACTATGTTTCTCTATCCCACTGACACTCAAGAAGTTAAAAAAGAACTAAATAGTTTAAAAAACAAAAAAGCCAGCGGTCTAGATGGTGTTACTGCAGAGTTATTAAAGGATGTACAAAATGAAATAGTATGTCCCCTAACATTTATAATAAATAAGATAATCGAAACTGGTGAATGTCCATCACATTTTAAAATGGCTGTGGTCAAACCTGTTTTTAAGAAAGGTGATGACATGTGTATAAGTAACTACAGACCAATATCTCTGATATCCAATTTATCTAAAATATTTGAAAAAATTATAAAACACCGACTGGTTGATTATTTACAGAAAAATTCATTATTATCAAAGTATCAATTTGGATTCAGAAATGGAAAATGTACACAAGACGCTATTAATTTATTAACTAATAAAATCAATAAAGGCATGGATGCTAGAGCAAAATCTCTTTGCATTTTTCTGGATATACAGAAGGCATTTGATACAGTCTCTCATTCCATTTTGTTAGACAAATTATACGCAATGGGTGTGAGGGGTCTGAGTCACAAGTTATTTAAAACTTACCTATCAGGTAGGCTACAGGTTGTCCAAATTAATAATACTTTGAGTAATATGAGGGATATTACATGTGGTGTACCCCAAGGGACAGTGTTGGGTCCAGTACTATTTAACATTTATATAAATGATTTATTCGAGGTTCAGTCAGGTGGAACAATAATAGCCTTTGCAGACGACACTGCTATATATTATGAAGGTAGCACTTGGCAAGACCTAAAACATAAAGTAGAAAATGACATGAAGAAAGTGCTTTCTTGGTATTCAGAAAATTTACTTACCTTAAATGTAAATAAAACTTTTTTCCTTAGCTTTTCCTCCTATAGCAATACTCAACCAGATTTCCAGTACCTGAAAATAAAAATTAATAAGCAAGATTTAAATATCAAATCAGCAGAAAAAATAACTTATCTTGGAATTGTCATTGATAAACACCTTAGATGGGATTTACAAATACAAGCTTTAAAAAAGAAATTGAGATATGTACTATGTAAAGTGAAACAATTAAAGTATATACTGGATTTGAAACAGTTTAAAATAATATATCATGCATTAGTTGAAAGCCATCTAACTTATGGAATAATGGCGTGGGGGGCAGCCGATGAAGTTTATATGAATGAATTAAATATTTTACAGAAAAAAATTATAAAAGTCATATTAAATAGAAATTTAACTTACTCGTCCAATTTGATTTATAGGGAACTCAATGTCTTAGATCTTCGGCAGTTATTCTACTTAAAGGTAGCAATAAAAATGCACAGCATTAAAAGTGACTTACCACCAAATGAGCATAGCTATAATACAAGATCGATGGACAATTTTGTGGTGGTCCCAAGAATGTACACAACTAAAGGTCACCATAGTTATCAATATTTGGGTCCGAAAGTATACAATTCCGTACCTAAAATTATAAAGCAAACGCAAAGCTTAAATAAATTTAAGTTTTTACTTAAACGACATCTCATTTATGAAAGAGACGCAATTCTCCTGTTATTTACGTCTTGGCTATAGGATGTAATATTGTTTGAGTTGATGTTCAATATGTTTGTGGTATTTTTAAATTTGGACTCGTTTTTATTTATTGATCTGATTTTAATGTTTAATGTTTATAGGTATAGGTTTTATAGAATATACATTTAGATTTATATATTTTGTAGTGACTTTGTATTTAATATTTAGTTTTATGTGTTCTATGTATGTGTTGTATTTTATATTTCTTTTTTCACTCACACACAAGTTTTACTTATGTGGGTATTTTCTTGTTTGTTTTCTACTGAAATTTTTCCATTTGTAACTATGTATCTTTCTGTTTTTGAAAATAAACAATATTATTATTATTATTATTATTATTATTATTATTATTATTATTATTATTATTATTATTATTATTATTATTATTATTATTATTATTATTATTATTATTATTATTATTATTATTATTATTATTATTATTATTATTATTATTATTATTATTATTATTATTATTATTATTATTATTATTATTATTATTATTATTATTATTATTATTATTATTATTATTATTATTATTATTGCAAGAAACAATAAGACATTCATGGGCAGTAAAAACGAGTGTGCAATTGAAAAAACCTCGATATATTATTTTCGGATTTCAAACCAATAGGAAAAATATACCAGCAAGATTTATGAGTCAGTTTGATCATTGTAATTTAACGAACATTAAACTTTATCATAATTCTTATCTTTATCTTATCCTTATGATAACTTAAACCTCAACTTTGACAACCATCAATGGTCCATTTTATATGAAATGTACACACGGTTCCAGCAATCGTATTATTATAAAAGTGAAGGTGAACCTTGTTTGTTATCAGAAAATTACCTACAACTAGCTCCTCTAGTTGTTATCGATTGCAGTCGACAAAATGGTGATGTAATAAAGGGAGGGGCAGTGGATATAAGAATTGAATTCGAGACGAATAAGAATATTCCTGCCAACACATCAGCTTACTGCTTACTACTACACGATCGTTTAGTGAAGTATAATCCTCTAACTAGTGTTGTTAGAATCGCTTAAACAAAATAAAAATGTTTGTGATCGACTTTTATGGATTTCAATATAAAAATAGTGATTTTTATATTAGAAAAATAGCTATTTTAAATATGGAGAATGGCTGTATGGTTCATAAATTTGTACGACTACCATGTATCGCCTTCTTTGATGGTGGATTTCGAAAATGTGTTGATTGGAAAACTAGACACGTGCATGGACTAAGTTGGGATAATGGATTTCGAGTGGATTCCGATCTGCATTTAGAAGATCTAAGTGACTTTATAAAAAACATTGTTGAGCAAAAAAAGTGTTTTAAGTAAATTAATTTCCAACAACCATATAATTAATGTGGAGGAACTCAATTGTCCAAGTTTTAAAAACTTAAGAAAACAAATTTATGGACGGTTGTCTAGTGATTGGAGAGATATTAGAACCTACCATTACCATTGTAAAAATCATCTTTTTAACGATCTAGCGTGTGCTTCTGAAAATGCTATTATATTATGGTATGACAGAAATAATATTATGAATAAAAAGTAGTTAAAAAATGTGTTGTTTTATTTTTTAGTTTTAAGAGGGGGGGAGATTTAAAAATGTATAAAAGTGATATGTTTCTTTGTTTCTGCTCATATATGTTGACAACCTTAGTTTGGCAAACAACTCTAAAGTTAAAGAAAAAAGAATGTTTTTACTACTCATTTTAGTTTTGTATACAATAAATTGCAGTGTTTGTAGAATGCTGTACATACAGCGGAGGATATGAATATTGGTAATTATAATTTTCCCATTAAATTAAATGTGACTATCGATAATCCAATTTATTTACGAGATGCTGTAAAAGTTGAAAATTATACTATTTCAATAGAAGATGGAACCTTTTATTTGTTTGAGAAATCTGAAAACAATCTGGTTTTGATGGAGTATCCTGCATTCTATTTCCAAGCTATTCAAGAAAACGGATGGAAGGAATTTACCGTTAATACAGCAATAAGAAATTTAAACAATCAAACCATTGGATTTGTAGTTGGTCATGATATGTATTATTATCCTATTGCACCGAGAAAAAATTCTGTAATGTATTGTGGTAGATATAGTTTGGAAGCATTACTTGGAAATAGCACATACATTACTTTTCATAATTTAGAATTTACTTCTTATGATTTCACACAAAACTTTATAGAACTTTCCAATAGAGAAAAGACTTGTTTTATATATGTTTAGAGTATTGTGAATGTTAAATAAAAATAAACCAGGTTTTACAATTAAATTGTTTTTTAATATACCTACATTGTTACAATGGTGATTTAGAAGGGTATAATAATGATAATAAATGTGAGAAAAAGATTTAAAAAGTAAAAAAAAACAAATTGTGTAAACAAAAAAAGTTTAATTTATTCAAGTGCCTGTGACAATAAATCAGATATTTCATTATCGTTTATGCTTGCTGGAGGCGGAGGCGGAGGAAGAGAAGTAGTAGTAGCAGCAGCAGCAGATACACCTTCATAATCATAATCATAATTATCATCCCTGGTAGAATTTTGAATTGTCGGTGCTTCTAAATACAGTTTCCGTTTTTTACCACTATAACCTGGTGCTTCTATTGGAACTCTATCCACATCCTCCAACTGGTCATCGAGGAGATTAAATTTATATTTTCTAACGACGCTTTCCAAAATCTTGAAATCTCCTTCCTTTTCTAGTTTCGTCCTCATATATTTGACTGGTAAATTACCAAATTTTTTCTTCAAAGTAATCGATCGAGGAGAATAAGTTAATGATATAAATATTTTTTCTCCCCGTATAAACATTTCCTTTACACCATATCTGAAAATGAAAACATTTTTGTAAATCAAACTTGTTAAAGTTGTAGACAGAGAGAGAGAGAGAAATTATTGGAAATAACGAGAAGCGAGAAATTAAAAAAAAGCAACACTGAAATTAATTCAAATAAAAACCAGTCACAAAAATAAAATTATAAGAAATGTAAAGAATACTTACTGAAATAATTGCTTCATTACCACTAAAGCAACCTTAGCTGGAAAGTGTATTGGGTCCTGGGTAAAGACTACAATCGTGCTGGGTGTTGTTGCCATCTTGATGATAATAGCGAGTAGTAGTAGTAGTAATCGAAAAAAAAAACACAGTTTCAACTGATGCTGATTCATTTCAAATTTGTGAATTTATACAGCATAAAATAAAAATTATACGAGTCATATGACATGAAAATAGCTACTTTGTTAAATATTTCCATTTAATATTGCACATGCAAAGTAATTTTTTCTGGATAATTGAAACGTCAATAACAATTTTATGTTTACTCAATTAATTGGATTGCATGACTTGGAGGTCAAGAGGTTATATCAGAACATTTTTATTTTTATCAATTAATTAGATTACGTGACTTGGAGGTCAAGACGTTACACCAGAACATTTTTATTTTATTTTTTCTCAATTAATTGGATTACTCGCTAATTCTGTTGTGTACCAGTTGAAGAAAACGTGACTTATGACGTTAATATATTTTTTTATTTAACCATATTTAAACAGTTGCTATGATCGTTGGAAATTTGAAATCGTTGTTTCAATTTGACAAAGTGGTTAGGGTTTTCTTGGTTTGCTCGACGCAATTGATATTCAGGTGAGTTTATTATTTTTTTATTTTTTTTTTGTGGTTCTTGTTCTATTTGGAATATTTGTATTAGAGTGGCAATGGCAGAAATAGAATACCTGGAAAGCGTGGCTTTTACACGCTTCAGCCCGGATGCGCCCTTTTATCCACCTAGGCGTACCACTACGGGTGCAGCATGTATCCTTATTGCTACAAACGAGCCTGTGACAATTATGCCACAGTCTCAGGGGTTAGTCAATACTAATTTATGTATCCGAAAAATGGATGAGGATGAGGGTTATTACATCATGCTGAAGGAGCGTAATGCCAAACAAGGTGTCATAGTAGTAGGAGGTGTCGTGGGAAATATTTGTGTGTGTGTGTATAACACACATAAAACTAGGGTATTACAATTACAACAGGGTGAATACTTCTGCCAGGCTATTGTTATGCCCTATTGGAAGGGAATTGGAGGCAACATTGACATTCAAAATAATGAGAGATTATAATTTTAACTGGTAATTAATTTAACGATTTTATTTTTGCACAATTAATTGGATTGCATGACTTGGGGTCAAGAGGTTATAGAACATTTTTATTTTATTTTTTCTCAATTAATTAGATTGCTTGCTAATTCTGTTGTGCTCGTGACTTATGACGTTAATATATTTTTATATTGGACTATATTTAAGGAGTTGCTGTGATCGCTATGTGTTCATTTCCTGTGTACGAAAAAAACTGAAATGAATTCCCAGAAAGTTGTTGATACAGTCTCCGACGAATTTGTTAGAAAAATAGAAGTGGTGAGTAGATTAGTTAGAACAAAAAATGATTTAAAACTTTTTACCAGAGAAATCAAAAAAGCTATTCGATTGTTGAATAAATGTGTTAAATATAAGTACAATTGTGTTACAAAATTTTCAAAAATTGAGTCCAATTTGGCACTTCTTAAAGCATATCTACAAAATTTTAAAGTTAAACTAAATAATCAAAAGAAATCAAAGGAACTTGTTTGGGAAAATTTGGAATCGTGTCTCAATGGGAGAATAAAGACAGGCATTATAGTTAATTTGAAAATTAAAGATCCAAAATTATTTTTGAAAAAGACATTTAGATGTTTTTCCATTCAAATTAAAAAACAGCTAAAGACTTGTCTGCTTAAATCAAATGTTATTTTCTTTGGATTGTTCATCAAGCCTCAGAATGGTGAAAGATCTATAAAACATTTTTCTACTAAAAGTAATATTATTGATAAAAATACTAATTTAAAGGAATGGTATCAGACTCACGCAATTGATGAAATTTTGGTAAAATTGGAAGAGTTTCAAGAGCGGGACTCGGGATGGGGTTATTGGAAATTTTACACTTAAAAGTCAATATAAATAGCTATTGCCCTTTAACCGTTGGTAGTTCAACTTACGTCGATTTACCGCAATTTATAAAAAATTCAAAAAGTGTCATTAACATTCAAAATAGTGATCACCATTGCTTTCTGTGGTCAATTGTTTGTGTCTTATATCCAACTAACACTAATGTGACACGAACATCATCATATCCACATTTTAGTACAGTATTAAAATATGACAACATTAGTTTTCCTATCAAATTGAAAGATTTACCCAAATTTGAAGCCTTGAATAAATTAGCAATAAATGTGTTTACTGTTATGGTTGAAAGAAAAAGGAATGAGGTTGCACCATTATTAATTAGTAAAACTGATTATTCACCTAAAATAAATTTACTCATGATTTCAACTAATAATAATTGGGATGATGAGAGTGATGATAATAGTAGTACTATTTACCATTTTGCATATATAAAAAATTTGTCACGCTTAGTTAGCAAACAAATTGGCATGAAAAAAAAAATAAAAAATGGATTTGTGAAAGATGTCTAAATTATTTTTCCATCGAAATGCATTTAAATAAACATTTAGAAAATTGTAAAAAATTAAACATCACTCAAATTATTATGCCGAACGAAACTAATAATATAATGAAGTTTACAAATTTTAAACATACATTATGTGTCCCCTTTGTCATCTATGCAGACATTGGAATGCCATATAAGCTGTTGGAAAGTTATCTAAGTAACAGGAAACAATGTATAAAAATAGAGGATACAATGAGTGACTTTTTGACGATTAAATACGGAGTTCCACAAGGCACAGTACTGGGTCCAGTACTGTTCAATTTGTATTTAAATGATCTATATCAAATAGAAACAACTGGGAATATAGTAAGCTTTGCGGATGATACTGCAGTTATATATCAAGGAGACAATTGGGAGAATCTTAAAAAAAATGCACAAGTGGATTTCTCAAGTATTATACAATGGTTTGACAGTAGACTGTTAACCGTGAACACTAACAAGACCCATTATCTACCCTTTACCTCTTACTCCTCTAACTTACCTCAATACAATTTTCTTTCCATAGATGTCGATGGAAGAACTGTTGAAATCCACCAAGCATCCACAATAAAATATCTTGGAGTCCACGTTGACCCACACCTAAAATGGGATACACATATAATTAAGGTTGTTAAAAAGTTGCGTTTTGTCATATACAAACTTAAATACTTAACAAAATACTACAATACAAACCAATTGAAAATTTTATATTACGCATTAATAGAAAGTCATTTAACATATGGTATTATTGTATGGGGAGCGGCATTTCAGACGGGTATAACGAATTTAGAAGTAATCCAACGGTATGCTTTAAAAGTTATATTTAAAAAACCAAAAATGTACTCTACAAATAAACTGTACGAAGAAAGCCAAATACTGGATATCAGGCAATTGTATTTCTTAAAGACTGTTATATATCAACACTATAACAAATTTCAACTTAAACCAGTTGAACACAAATATAACACAAGATATAAGTCTAATGAGGTATATGCCGTTTTTAAACCTGATAAAAGTATTACAAAAAAAAACTTTTTTGTATTTAGGACCTAAATGTTACAACCTCATCCATTTTAAACTGAAACAAATTAACTCTAAAGCGATGTTTAAAAGATATATTAAAAAATGGATAAGTCAGTTGTCTAGATCAGAAATACATACTTACCTTGGTTTTTAAAGAAAAAATAAAAATAAAAATTCAGACACTTTTTTCGTGCACTGATTATTAACACTTGTTTATCACTGTGATATTTTATATATTTTACTTATTTTGTTTTTTTGGGCGTATTCACTTTAGTTTTATAGGATTACATAACTTGTACACCCTCGAACAGACTTGCTCTTCTGAGGGTTTGATTATATTTATTTGTTCTCTTGTCTTTTTAATTTGCTTTTAATGTTTGATGTTTTACATTTTACCTGTACTTACTAAACAAATAAATATTATTATTATTATTATTATTATTATTATTATTATTATTATTATTATTATTGAGAGTATACTAAAGGATTATGAAGATGATAATGCTACACAAACGTCACAATTATGTCAGCAACACGAGGCTTTCAGTGTAGCTTATTATTTAAAATCAAATTATGAAAATAAAATGTTGTCCAAATTTAGAATCCATATGGGTCCTCATTGCAAAGATTGGTTCGTAAATGATTTATTCGAAATTGCGAAAGAAATTCATGGAATTTATCAACACAAACAGCAACCCTTACAATTAACCACTGACGAACAAACGCAGTTTCGTTTGTCTTCTACTTGCTGTATTTGTCAAAAACCGTTTATTGACAATGAGTTAAAGGCCAGAGAACATTGTCATCTTTCGGGCAAATATAGGGGTGCATCTCATATGTCTTGTAACCTTTTATACCAAAATTCGTATATCGTACCCGTCGTATTTCACAATTTATCGGGCTACGATGCTCACTTTATAATAAAAGCCCTTAGCAGAAACATAGAGGGAAACATCAGCTTGTTGCCATTAAATAAGGAACGTTATATTTCTTTTACAAAACACATTTCAGGCACTAAGATCAGTTTTCGATTTTTAGATTCGTTTAGATTTATGCCAAGTAGTTTAGATAAATTGTCATCTTATTTGGACGATAATCAAAAACTGATAACCAAAAATATTTTAACGATGATGAAAATTTTAAATTAGTGACAAGGAAGGGAATATTTCCTATGAATATCTAAATTCATGGGACAAATTAAAAGATAAATGCTTACCGTCAAAAGACAAATTTTTTAGCTCTCTGAAAAATGAGGACATTTCAGATGGTGATTATCAACATGCATTAAATGTTTGGCATTCATTTAATATACAGAGTCTTCAAGATTACGCTGAACTGTACTTAAAAACTGACGTACTGTTACTAGCTGATGTGTTTGAAAATTTTCGCAAAATGTGCATGAAGACATATGATTTAGATGCACTCCACTATTATACAACGCCCGGATTAGCTTTTGATGCCATGTTAAAAGTTACCGGCGTTGAATTGGAGTTATTAACTGACTGGGATATGGCTTTATTTATCGAAAAAGGTATCAGGGGCGGTATTTCTCAATGTTGCAATAGATACGGGGAAGCTAACAATAAATATATGGGAAGTAACTATAATCCAGAACTTCCTATTTCATATCTAATGTATTACGATGTTAACAATTTGTATGGTGCTGCAATGATGTTTCGTCTACCATATGGGGACTTTCAGTGGGTGCCTATTGAAAACATTTATCATGAAAATATTTTTGATAGTAATCACGACTCTAGTGAGTATGGGTACATATTAGAAATTGATTTATATTATCCTCGGCATCTATATGAATTACATAAAGATTTACCATTATGTTCTGAACATTTAGTACCGCCTACTTCTGATTCTGACAAACCAAAATTGTTGACAACATTGTATGATAAACAAAAGTATATCATACATTATACGTTACTAAGACAAGCTTTACAATTATTGTTATTCGAAAAATGCATCGCTGTTTAAAATTCAAACAATCACCGTGGTTAAAAAATTATATTGAACTCAATACGGATTAACGAAAAGAGTAAAAATGAATTTGAAATTTTCTTTTTAAATTAATGAATAATTCTCCTTACGGAAAAACCATTGAAAATGTTAGAAAATATAAAGATATAAAATTAGTTACTAAATGGACAGGACGATATGGTGCCAAATATTATATTTCGCAACCCAACTTTCATAGCTGCACCATTTTCAATAAAGACATGGTAATCATTGAGATGAATAAACTGAAGGTGACTTTAAATAAACCCATTTTTATCGGCATGTGTATACTAGATATTTCGAAAACATTCCTTTACGATTTTCACTATAATTATATCAAGAAAAGGTTTAATGACGATGCTAAATTATTATACACCGACACAGACAGTTTAATTTATCAATTTTGCAACATCGGTGACATATACAAATACATTAAAGAAGATATTGAGAGATTTGATACTTCTGATTATCCAGAAAATAATGTTTTTGGGATTCCTTTAAAAAATAAAAAAAAATAGGCTTGATGAAAGACGAAAATCAAGGCAATATTATGACACATTTTATTGGCTTAAGATCGAAAATGTATGCCCTAAAAGTTATGTCTAAAAATCAAGACAAAAACATAATTAAAAAGGGTAAAGGTATCGAAAAGTCCGCCTTGAAGGAAATAACATTTGATGATTACTATAAGTGCCTATTTCAAAATATCAAAGTGTCAATCAATCAAAAATCTATAATTTCAAGGCATCATGATGTTTATATAATTTCCCAACAAAAAATTGCTTTGAGTCCTTTCGACGACAAACGAATTGTAAGTTATATCTATACAGACACGAAACCATGGGGATTTAACGATTTCTTATAGTCAGAGTTTTTTTTTGTTCTAAATAATCTACTTCATTCACTAAACGACGACGTAGGAAGTATTCCGATCTGAAACAAGATTCGTAAACAAATTGAGGAGACAACCGACCAAAAGAATACAACCACGAAGTATTCCGAAACCTCAATATAGCAAGACAGACGGAACGAATTGGTGCAGGAGTTGTCAACAGTTTTTTGTTTTTGCTGAAATTCAATTGAACTACATTCTACCGCCACACAACAAATAGATTTATATTGCTACGAAACCATTCAACAGTCTTAAGATGCCTAATTTTAAATTTAAAACATACACTGCAAACGTGATGGAGGCGACGATTTGTGGTGTATGCGGAAAAACTATTAGGAAGCGACCTGCAACAAATAGCGATTGGACTCCGAAAGTAATCATCGCCACGTGTCCCGTATGTTTACAACCAAGACCCTGCAAGAAGACGATCCAAGTTTCTTGGATTTAAACTATGATGTACGTTCTAGACTTTGAATAATTTCGTAGTACTATCTCTCTCTCTCTCTCTAAGTTCAAACAGTTGTTTAATAAATATATTTTTTACAGCCTCGTTTTGAACGTCCCATTCCAAGTGGATCAGGGTTGCTGAAGACCAAACATGACATCATTACCAATAAAATGGACACGTGTAACAGGCTATATCAAAGCCAACCATGCAGCGAGTACGATTGGTCGGCGATGATGAGACATTTTGATACCGCTGCAATGGAAGACTCCGTGACCAGGGACCACTGGAATTGGATCGAGCAAGACATATGGCACGACATCCAAATATATAAATATTACAACAATGTAAACAATGCAAATTTAAAAAGAAAATTGTAATCCTTGATCTACACTCATCTAAAATAAAATTTATTACCTCAATCTGTTGTCTTTTTTTTTGTTGCTCTAAGAAAATTTCTAAATAAAATAAATATTTAAAATCTAATAAAATATACAAGAGTACGCTGGAGGCGAGGCTAGGCTCGGCTCTCTCTCACTCTAACACATTCTTTTACCCTCTGCACCCTCTGGTCATTGTCGACCACTTATTCTACTACCTCTACGCTCTTCACCTACACTTCTTCGACCACTACCTTCTGGTCATTGACCTACTTTGCAAGAACTCCACCATCTACGCTGCCGTGGAGACTCGGATGGACAGGTTACCAAAGTGATCCAGTATCCCGGTAGCTATACTACTTACCATTATCATGATAGCTGAATGTTAAGGCTTTTTCCAGGGCTGTGGTATTGTAGTATCTTTTGTGTTACTGTTGATTTAAGTACCTATATTTTGTGTAATTTATCATTACAACAGAATTACAGATATTTGTTTGCATCGGGGTTTTCTTTGCCGTGCTCTTTTCCCCTGTGAATTCAACGCTGAGTACGGCACTCTAATTCTCATTTATATTCCACTCAGTCATTCATCGTTAAGTCAGGTTTTTGTTAATAATCTTCATTGTCGACAGAAAATAAATAAAGTAGGTGTATTTATTATTTTTATAATCTTCCCCTTTTTCCTAATTTTGTACATAGCATACATATCCAAGGTAAGTTAATAAATAAAATAAATAAAAAATAAACACAAGACGTACGTAAATTTTAATTGTAGCTCTAGTAATCTTTATTATTTTGCTGTGCAAAATAGAACAATGACATTTTCATTAATTTGAGTTTTATTGTCATAGAATGAAGTGAGCCAAACCATCTATCTACCTGCTGTGCTTTGCTTTGAGATGCTGTTCACCGTTTGTCAAAATTGAGTTATAAGAACTGATTGACAAGACAGATTTACGTAATTTTTTCATAACTTAAAAATAGTCATGAGCTAATTTGTTTAATATTTTTTTTCTACGTTCATGCAAAAAAAATACTTTATTGAACTATATTTAGTGGAAAAAGTGGTTCTTTATTGCACTCATCTGTCATTCTACTGCAGCGTTTTGTCATCATGACAAACATAAACCTTCAAATCGACGTCACATTTTTCTAGACTTAGTGTCATCTAAATAACATTTTTTGGTTTTTTCATGAACGTAGAAAAAATATTATATGCCACTCGTACAAAAAGTGCTTATTACACATAAATAACTATTTTATTAACATACCGCTTTCAAGCGTAACTGAAAAGTGGTATCTACTAAATTTTTACACTATCAAAAGTAACACAGAGCGATAGATTTTTTTATTCAAATTGGATATAAATTGTTAAAAAATTAGTTTAACTTTCAAACTAAGGGAGATTTTTCTTATAATTGATGTTAATATTACAACTGCGTAAAAAAAATCATTTTCAAAATAATCCACTTTTTAAAATTTAAGTTTTTTTTACTTCAACATCAATTGCTGAATAGTTAACAAAAATAGTTTTACTTTTTAACAATTTTTCATACGATTTGCTGCGTTAAAGAATGTCGATGTAATTGTAAACAGCCCTGGTAAGTATAAAATATAGATTACTCCCTGTATAAAATTTGACATTTGGGTTAGAAGATGTCAGCGCCCTATATTAGGAAGTTTGCGCATGGTGACGATCATTCTCCCTACTCCATTTCTCTGAAGCTTAATGGATCATAACCTTAAAGGAGACAGGTGGATTTTAACAGCTAGATGGATCCAGAGAAAACAGATGGAGGGAACAACGAAGCAACTGCGGACAACGTTGTTTCTGGGTTTTTTCCCTTCATCTTAAAAACAAGATGGAATAAGAAGGAAGGGCAAAGGACACGAACACAAGAGAATGACAAGTAGCAAGCCTGTCTCTATTTGCGGCTTCGTGTCACACAGTCTCGGTATTGAGGCCAGGAGCAACAGTCGCCGCGGAAGAGAGTCCAGCAACTACTGTCAGGGTCTCAGCCAGGAAATATACAAGAAGGAAAGGAGCTTAATGGATCATAATCTTAAAAGAGACAGGTGGATTTTAATGGCTAGATGGATCCAGATGGATCCTGTTGCTCCTGGCCTCAATACCGAGGCTGTATGACACGAAGCCGCAAATAGAGATAGGCTTGCTACTTGCCTTTCTCTTGTGTTCGTGTCCTTTGCCCTTCCCTCTTATTCCATCTTGTTTTTAAACTGCAGTGCGCTGATGAAGGGCAAAAACCCAGAAACAACGTTGTCCGCAGTTGCTTCGTTGTTCCTTCCATCTGTTTTCTTTGGATCTCTGAAGTTTTTTCGAATTTTTAAATACATTTTATGAGGAAACCGTAGGTATGAGTAAAAAATTCATATGGAAAATCAACTTGTTTTGATATCCTCTACACGCACCTGTTCTATGCCCATTGAGTTGCGAATAACCCTATATAGTTATTTAATCAATATATATATATAAGATTTAACTGAATTAAAATTATTAGTTAACTGCTAATTTGTAATTTATAAAAACTTAATAAATAGGTATTTATAATTCAAATGAAATCATGTAAATTTGTTGTATTTCTTTGATACTTTAGTAAATTGTTAAAAAATTACAAATTTAAACATTGAAGGCTAAAACCTTAACTTCAGTAATATAACTTACAACTTACCGATCTGTCTTCTTTTTTTCAGCTTCTAACTCTCGATATGTCTGTTGAAGTTTATCCGTTAAAAATTCTAAATTTCTTGTTAACTTATATTCTGCCTCGAACTGCTCAGACATTAATACTAAATCTCTTGTCGCGTCATGTAGGGGTATGTCGCTGATGTATAAACCCCTCCTAAGAAATGAGAAGAACAATTTGTCATTGTTGAACAATGTGTTAAATTAATTATTTTGAAACCAGTTTAATTTCATAGGCGTTAATTTGATGTTTTCATTTGATTCTTAAGCCTTGTCCTCATGACGCGAAATTTGCAAACATTTTCGCGAATATCGCAGATTTAGATTCAAATTATCAATGGCGTGTCAACTTTTAGTGTATTTCGCAAAACAGAAATATTATCAGTATTTTCATCATTATGTAGAACTAATAAGTTTGCCTTGAACTTCTGGCAATCTACTATTACAGTCAATGCCAGTTTTATGATGAAACTGATGGAAAATATCGCAGTTGTCAAAATTTAAGTTGACACTTTTCCCGTCATTAAATCGCGAATTTTGCGTCTATGAGGACAAGATACATGCGAAGTCAGTCATAATTAATATCGTTAATGATTAGGGAATGGGTTAAAGCTATTAAATACAACAAATCGATGTCTAGCTTTCATAATGTGGGACAGTGCACTGAGAGAATTACTTTGCTACGGTTAGTAAAAATCCATTGACCGTAGCAATATATCTGCATTAAATAGGCGCCAAGTGAGTTGCCTTCTTACCACAAGAAAAACTGCTTTGCTGGAAAGAACTCACTTGCAGTAAGTATACAGTTTTGCTAGGATCCCTTTGCTACCCCAAGCGAGTCAACTCATTAACCCCAAGTGGGTCAACTGATTAACCCCAACGAGTCAACTCATTAGCCCCAAGTGAGTCAACTCAATCAAGTGAACAGCTTTGTTGCCCTAAGTAAGCCAGCTCAGACAACTGTAAAGGCTGGGTCTCATTGGGACATTTTAGTGGAGTCAACTTGTGGATACCAGTAACTTACGGTAACTTATTGATCACACCCGGACATTGCAGGATAACTTTATTGGTTGACTCCACTAAAATGTCCCAGTCAGACCCAGCCTTAAGTATGAGTCCTTTGTCCAGGTAAAAGAAAGAATTCATTTTCTGCTACGAGATTGCCTACTTACCTTTGAATTAACACTGATTTCTCCTAACAAAGTACTTACTTATCACAGGAAACTTTTTTCTGTCACAGGTGGGTATTGTGTTACAATAGCAGGGCATATACAAGGTGATTCGGTATTAATCAAGATAACTTTGAGAACCAAAATAGAATTCAGCAAGATAAAACTGCATTAAAAAAAATTATGAAATGCGCCTTGAGCGTAATGCATTAAATTATCAATTGTTAATCAATTTTTTGAACTTCCAAATAAAGTACCTAGGTACACAATATCAACAAATGTAAATACGAGAATACATCAATATAACAATGTTATAATTTGAAATTATGGAGCTGTTGATCTTTTTTTTTTTACCATAAACCCTTTCTACTAGGTAAAATTTATGTCATTATACATTATTAGATATTATTAGTATTAGTATAAATTAACTGGCCACTACTGTCTTATGACATAAATTTACCTATACTTACATAGGAAAATTTAGGCTTAGCTCACTAACAGTATGTTTTAGAGCACTTTGTAGATGAAATGCTATTGTCAAAATTTAGTTACCCTGTATAACATGCTATTAAAATAATGTATAGCTGGTGAAAAATTATAGTTGTTCTATGAGTAATTTTAAGCAACAAAGTCCTTATAAAAACTTCATATATCCTGCCACTAGTGTTGAAAATATATTTTTGTAAATTAATTGTCAAACTAATGAGAATAATATGAATGGACATGTCCAACTTATTTTTAAAAACTATTTTGACCAAAAATTAAGCCATCGGATCTATAGCTTAAAAAAGTAAATATTGTATTTAAAGCCAAAACATCATTAAAAATAGAGTAGAGTTGGTAGCATCAAATACAAAAATGCCCAATGTAAATCAGCAGCTTTACAGTTCTATTATAAGTTAATCAAAATGTGAGCAAGTTAATCAGGTGTAGGTATCGTGAAAAAATTTATTGTGTTTGTCTTTTATTTTGAGATGGCATTGTATTGTGGTGGATGAGAAAATAAAATACCTTAAAATATAAAGCACAATTTCTGTTTATTTTCATAAAAGTTTCTTCTAAAACTATAAAACCCAACAAAATAATACAGGGATAATAATAATAATAATAATAATAATAATAATAATAATAATAATAATAATAATAATAATAATAATAATAATAATAATAATAATAATAATAATAATAATAATAATAATAATAATAATAATAATAATAATAATAATAATAATAATAATAATAATAATAATAATAATAATAATAATAATAATAATAATAATAATAATAATAATAATAATAATAATAATAATAATAATAATAATAATAATAATAATAATAATAATAATAATAATAATAATAATAATAATAATAATAATAATAATAATAATAATAATAATAATAATAATAATAATAATAATAATAATAATAATAATAATAATAATAATAATAATAATAATAATAATAATAATAATAATAATAATAATAATAATAATAATAATAATAATAATAATAATAATAATAATAATAATAATAATAATAATAATAATAATAATAATAATAATAATAATAATAATAATAATAATAATAATAATAATAATAATAATAATAATAATAATAATAATAATAATAATAATAATAATAATAATAATAATAATAATAATAATAATAATAATAATAATAATAATAATAATAATAATAATAATAATAATAATAATAATAATAATAATAATAATAATAATAATAATAATAATAATATTAATAATAATAATAATAATAATAATAATAATAATAATAATAATGTTAAGATTGTGGTGCTAATAATAATAATAATAATAATAATAATAATAATAAGCTTGTCGAAATTCGGCAGAGATAATAATAATAATAATAATAATAATAATAATAATAATAATAATAATAATAATAATAATAATAATAATAATAATAATAATAATAATAATAATAATAATAATAATAATAATAATAATAATAATAATAATAATAATAATAATAATAATAATAATAATAATAATAATAATAATAATAATAATAATAATAATAATAATAATAATAATAATAATAATAATAATAATAATAATAATAATAATAATAATAATAATAATAATAATAATAATAATAATAATAATAATAATAATAATACGACTTACTAATAATAATAATAATAATAATAATAATAATAATAATAATAATAATAATAATAATAATAATAATAATAATAATAATAATAATAATAATAATAATAATAATACGACACTCGTATGAGATAGACGAGACGCCAGTGCTGCCTTATGCTCCGGGGGATATAGAATCCGTAGTGGGGAATGAGAAGTGCTGAATTTATTGGAACTATTCAGTCACCTCGATTAAAGTACTGACGCCTTAAACCGCGCAACCACTGACCGGTCCCAACCACTGACCGATCCCAATAGTGTATAATTATAAAAAAGTAGCAGATTCACTATTTAAGTATATAATAATTCTCCAATGGAGCATTTTCAAATACAATCTGCAAGATGTTAACTAAATTCACAGATAAATAAACAAAAGGTTTGGATTGTCGACGAGAAAATTGCACTAAAAATCACAGGAAAATTTGCAAATACAAAGTTGAAATGTTACAAACTAGCAACAATTATTGGCAAGTTATTCCTAGCTAACCATTTTCAAATTTATTTTGGTACCACCCTGTCTAAAATATACTTCTATATTTATAATAAAACAACAAAAATACTAACCCATTGCACAAAAATCACAGGACAGAAAGTTTCATAGTTAACAAATTGTTGTGTACGAGCACAAAACGTCCATAACCACAAAACATATTTCATAACCCTTCCATAACTCTAGTTAGGAAGGAGGGCGAAACACAACTGCATGCGCAACATGAGGCATGAGGCGCTCAATCGGGCATGCACACTGAATCGAATTCCGGTTTATTCTGGTAATTATTAAGTGAGGGCTCACTTACCCTAAGTGAGCCCTAATTTGCTACAAATAAAGACTAACTAACCCCAACTGGATGAATTCTAAAAAAGTACATTGACTTATCCGAGCAAAGCAACTTACTTGGGACAGATAGACCGCCAACTAAAATAAAATTTCAACTGAGCTATCCTATAGCCACAAGACTTTTTTTTGTTGTGGTAGCAAAGACGTTTCAGCAAAACGTACTTACTTGTGGCAGCATTAATTTGTTGCTGTGGGTGCAAAAGTTTTACCTACTGTAGCTAAAATATCTTAGCAAAGCCCCTCACTTGGTGGATTTCTTTCAGTGTGGTATAACAAATGATCACCTGAATATTCGCGACTCTTACATTTTTGACGCGTTTTCATTGTGATTTTACCTTCTGATAATGACATAAATGTGTTTGATGGTGTACTGATAGTCGATTTTTGTTCAGAATATCGTACGATAACTGTAAACGGTACAGTCCCTGGAAAATTAAAATTTATGAATGTTTTGAAACTATCGACATTGGAGTAAAAGTGAGCTTATGTTTCTTTTGATCCCTGATATTTTAAATTTGAATATTTTTATTAGAAGTTATATCATAACCATGAAGTACGGTGATATGTCGACAAATTCTAGGAACCTGTAGAGCTACAGAGAGTATTAGGGTACAGACAGAGTAGAAGCGGGTTTCTTGCTTACAGTAGAAGCTGTTAAAAGCGGGAAGAAACAAAAATTTATTCGATACGTCTTAGGTACTTCTTTGCAAAATATCAGCATCTGACGATGAACTGATCGTTTTGGATTCTATAATTACTAAGTCAAAGAGAAAATAATTTGGAGTACACCGTATTAATCGCAATAGAAGAAATTATTCAGAATTTTCATTTATTTAAAATTTCAAGAAAAGTTCTTTTCAATATACAAAGATGACACAAGAAATCTTCCACTGCGTTTTAGATAAAGTGAAATGGCGTACAATGAAAAATTGATGTAATCTACATAAGCAAGCTATTCTATCGGAAGAAAGACATTACTTTGAGGTAAGTAATTGATTTACTTTAGTTTAAAGAAAATTCGAATCAATTTTTTTATAATTTATGTTAAGCTATATGTATAGTTGCAAGGTTGCATACAATAAATATCCAAATTATAAATTAATCTAGATAAATTTTCTAACGAAAAAAGACATACCTGGCATAATGAAATAATTAAATGATTTTCAAAATTCACTAATGTTTTTGGAAACTGCTACAATATTAATATACGGGATGTTCCGAATAGAAGTGCCGATACTAAAGGGGATTGTATATCTGACTAAAAGAAGCAAGAAACTCTTATCAAAAAGTGTCTAAAACTAATAGTTCTACAAATACATTTCAAAAATAAAAATACAACTGCTATAACATGCAAAACTGTGTTACGAAATTACATGACCAGTTAATTTATGGCGAATCTAGGTAAAACTCTCTGGTTACGAAACGTTTGTACGGTAAACGCTTTTCACAAGCAACGACATTAATTTTGAACACTTATAACTATTTCACATTTTATTCTGTGTTGTGAAGAGAGTTCTAAGAAAATCGTTTACGCACTAAGTATGTTTATTACGTGTATTTGTATTTATTATGTACAAACATTTTACATGGTAGGTGTGCAACGTTGTCGCATATCCAAAATTTGTTTGCTCTAATATACCGTTGGTCAGAGAAAACTGTTAAATCTGTGATGGCCTGTAGATTAATTTCCTTTTTCGAGAGGTATAGTTTGTTCTCAGAGAATCATCATGGTTATATGAAGAAAAAGTCTGTAAATACAGCTTCATACAGTTTGTTAATGAAATACTCAAAAGCCAGGATGACGAGGATCTGGCCTGTGGCATTTTTCTTGACCTTTCCAAGGCGTTTGATTGCATAGATCATGATTTAATTATGCAAAAATTGTATAGGTATGATATAAGGGTAAAATATATGACTGGTTCTGTAGTGAACCTGAGATACCTCAGCCGAATTTTGAAAATAATTCTGTAGAAATACGTAGAGGTACACGTATAAGGAAAAATCCTAATAGATTTCATTATTAAATTATTTTCAAAATGAGGAGGAGAAATATGTAGTATATTTGTAAATATTTTAAATGTGGCGCCTAGGAAAAAGGAAATAGTTTTTTGTATATATTGTTTCTTATAAATACTCATTTGGTTACCTTTGAATAGTTAGTTCATGTACAGATGTATAGAGAAAAATTGGTGCGTTAAATATATGGTGATGGTTAATAAAGTGTTAACTAAAATAATAATCTTTTAATAATTGAACCCAAAAACATTACAGGTTCTATTCTTATCTAGCCTGCCGCAAACAAATTGTGGAGAGAATAATAATAACAAAATAAGATCAATCGTCTTGGAATTGTCTGGGGGAGTGCCGCAGGGAATACTTGGACCTCTTTTGTTTGTAATTTTTGTAAATGACTTTAAAAATATCATCTCCAATAGGAGTAAACAATTTACGGTTAATACAAATTTGTTAATAAAGGGGTCAAATTATATGGATATACTTAAAATGGGTAATGTATTGATGAATTTAATGAAACAGTGGTTTTCTGAGAACAGGATAGTTTTGAATGATAATAAAACGGATTGTGTCTTATTTAAAGTTAATAACTCATTAGAGACCCCATTGAACATTACATTGGATAATCAAAAAAGTTTTTGGTTTTTTATATATATATATATATAAGTTGTTTCACTCTAGAACAGGCCCCCCTACCAATTCCGCTCTCCTCACCCGTTTATAAACGTATATAACTTTTGTTTCGCGGTTTTTCGCTGATGACGTCACGGGCGATGTTTTTTTACGAAATCTCAGGGCGTCTTAACGGTTCGGGAACCAATCCAGGTTGCCGGAAACGAGGTGTAGTTTTTGTAGGAGTTGGGCGCCAGGAATATATGTGAAATATTCCAAAATAATACGGAAAAATCGTGCCTAGAAGAGGCGTAGAAAGAGTTTCTAGGCGTAGGTCGAAGAACAGGCGAAGCACTAAATCGTAGAATACACAGGCGAAGAAAAGGTTAAACGAAGCCAAGCGTAGAAAATAAAATAGATTCGAAGCACTAGCGAAGGTAGAAAACTATAGCGGCGAAGCGACGGCTTGCACTAAACACTGCTCAAAGGAGCTTGTATAAATTTGCCAAAGGACACTGCACTAAAACACACACTATGAAGCTTCTCGAAGTTCAATCAACGGAGCAAGGAGAACGACTGATGATCATTCCAAAAACCGCCCAGGTTTTATCCCCTTTTCTATATATATAGTGAGGCCTTTTGGCCAATGGGGTTGCGAGTTTTCGGAGTTCTGCCAATGGGGTTGCTTGATTTGGAATGGGGTGCTCTGATTGGTCTAGAGCGCTGGATATACACCCTGGTAGCTGGCAAAACTCGAGAGCGCCGTTCTGCAGTGTTCATTTCTCCTAGAAACTCGCACGGAACGGATCTATAACACCCCCCTGGTTTTGGAGGCGCGATTTTTCCCTAGGGTGTTCGTCGGGGGCGAGTGGAGCGGTGGTGTTTTATTAGCTTGGCTGCATGGTGGAGTCGTTTGAATCTGGCGGCTGGGTAGGATGGTATAGCCATTTTTGAGTGGGGTGTCGATTTTTGACATTTTTTTGTGTTTTCTCTAGCGACTCCCTTTCGTCCGGAACTCTTCTTTTGGGTATGTTTCGAAGCACGCTCTTTTTATAATTAGGACTGCTTCGGGTTGTGGTTGGTATTTTTCGTCGAATGGTTCGATTTTTTGTTGAATTATTTGTATTTCGGTGAAATTTGCGAGGTTTTTTCCTTCGACGGCGGTCGTAGTGTACTCGCTAATGGGGGCGATCGGGGTAGGAATTAACTCTACGTATTCATAGGTTTCGTCAGAATGGTTCTCTTGCGGGTTGCAGGTCGTTAGTTCGTTCGTGGGGAGAAGTTTCTGCATGAGCAGGCTTGTCAATTTTTTTTAATTCGGGGGGCGTGCAGTCCTCGGAGTTGGTTTCGTCGTGGTCGGAAACGTTCGTCGTGGGGGCTTGGGAGTCTTGGGTAGGATAACGATTGCGTATAGGGTCGGCGGTCGCGATGTGGTTTATTGTTGGGCGCCACCGACCCGATCGGAGTTTTCCTGGGGTCGTTGGGCTGGTCTGCGTGGACAATGGCGGTTCCAATGATCTCCGCAGCAGTGCCTACAGGGAGCGTAAGGCCGATCTTGGTCTCTGTTCCGTTCATAGTCGCGAGCAGGGGCGTCTCGTCGAGGTTCGTCTCGTGGCCGCTGTTGATAGCGAGGACGGTCGTAGTTGTTTTGGTAACGGCTTTGTCTGTCTTGTCGTTCGCGGATTTGGGCTAGTTTTGACTTGACTATAGAAGCGGCCTTTATAAGTTGGTCGAAGCTTGCGAACATGCTGAACGGAATGCGAGAGCTGATTTCGGGGTCCAGCAAGTTCGCCACCGTTTGCATCTGTTCGCTTTCAGGGACGTTTTCGCCTAGGCGGTCGAAAAGATTGCGCTTTGTCGGATGAAAGGTTCGGCGAGCTTATTGGGAATTTTGCTAGGCATTGGGAACGTGGACGTACAGCTTGTCCTAAAGCTTGCACTAGGGTAGCTAGCAATTGGTTGGTAGTAGGGTCGGTAGTAGTTGGCGTAGCATTAGCACTAACCTGGCCTGGCACTGGGTGATGCGGCCTACGTGGCAGCGGCGTTGCAGGTTCCTCTAAGCTGGTGTTTGCTAATCTGTCCATAGCCGCGGCGATTTCTTCGTCGGCTTGGATGCTTGCATTTAATATGCGCGTACGTTCCGTCATTGCGTTGTAGAGTCGCACTCGGTTTCGATTGAATTTGTAGGTTCTGGAATTTCCCGTTTTTTCTTGGGAATTTCTTACGAAATTCAACAGCTGCGATAAAGAAATGCTGTTTTTCGAAGCACACTTCTTCTTTGGTGTCGGTATAGGAGGTAGACGTGACGTCCATACAATTTTTCGCGATTTTTTGGATCCGCGGATTTTTGGCAGACTTTTTGACTTCCGCGGGAAAATTCGCGGTTTGACTTGACTTCTTGTTGACTTCGCGGATTGACTTTTCGCTGCACTATCACATCTCGTTCCTGCCCCACGTTCCGGGCGACATATAAACGTATATAACTTTTGTTTCGTGGTTTTTCGCTGATGACGTCACGGGCGAGGTTTTTTTCGAAATCTCAGGGCGTCTTAACGGTTCGGGAACCAATCCAGGTTGCCGGAAACGAGGTGTAGTTTTTGTAGGAGTTGGGCGCCAGGAATATATGTGAAATATTCCAAAATAATACGGAAAAATTGTGCCTAGAGGAGGCGTAGAAAGAGTTTCTCGGCGTAGGTCAAAGAACAGGCGAAGCACTAAATCGTAGAATACACAGGCGAAGAAAAGATTAAACGAAACGAAGCGTAGAAAATAAAATAGATTCGAAGCACTAGCGAAGGTAGAAAACTATAGCGGCGAAGCGACGGCTTGCACTAAACACTGCTCAAAGGAGCTTGTAGAAATTTGCCAAAGGGCACTGCACTAAAACACACACTATGAAGCTTCTCGAAGTTCACTCAACGGAGCAAGGAGAACGACTGATGATCATTCCAAAAACCGCCCAGGTTTTATCCCCTTTTCTATATACAGGGTTAACTATGACTAAGTACAAAAATTTTAACCACGTGCTCAGGGAGGCCTAAAAGACAATAAAAAATTTATTTCGGAATTCTAGCTCGATGTTAAAAAAATGGGGCAAAACCCTCTTTTCCTACGGAAAGTCGGCGCCTATGTCATCAGTCATCGTCCAAGATGGCTACATATGTCAACTAGGTATATGTTCTGTGCAACTAGGTACCATGCGGTCGTTTCTCACAACGTTGCCGAATGTAGAAACAACGAAAGTAAACATTTTTATTAATAATAATACCTAAGTACCTGATAGATAACAATTAATCCGGTTAGCTACAGTATTTTGCATTCGTAGTTCGTTCCTTCGTTCCAAACTGCCTAAACTTCATTTTCACTCATTACAGGTCCGTCAGAATTACTCTCCACAAAATACACACTTAGCGTAGATGCAGTTAATAAAATTGCCCATTTATTTTAAGAAAATTGATTGTGAAAGAAATACTAACAGAAAACTTCGAATACACCGAGGCAGTTTTAATTTATAAAATTTTGTCCGATAACGGTCACCCCACTGCATTGCTCTCAACTCTAGGAAATATCTCCACGTACCTTTAAAGAAAATTGTGGAAAACTACACATGTCCCAATATATCGCAACCATCCATTATTTAATGAATAAAACGTTTAAAACTGAAACTGTCACTAAAAACGGAAAACTAAAATTACATTGTCAACGCCACCGTTCAGTCTTCGGTCCGCCTACACCGAGAACTTAATATTCTTCAGATAAATATTCTTATGGCAATCAATATAGTAGTCTTGTTTTGACATTTCCTCCGTGACATGGGTGACACGCACATAGCACTTGTCAGTCGATATAAACCTATACTGTGTTGTTGGTTGCATTGTGTCTAATACTCTACAAATGTCAAACAGTAGTGGTCAGAAAAGTAATATTACAGAGCACTGTGAACGCCTCGGGATATTTAAAATAATAATACTACAATATTATTATATGCAAACATGGTCGATTATTGTGTGGACAATTATTTTGCTAATAAAAATTTCTTAGTAAGTAGGCATAAATATATGTTTTGTAAAATGTAGATCAGAAAGAATGTAAGAAGAAGAGGAAGAGGTGTGTCAGAGTTGAGTTGTAAAGATAGGAAGTGCGAATTAAAGAAAGTAGTAAAACGTTATTGGGTATTTATTTAATTAACAAAGAAAATATTACCTAACAATTGTTAATATCGTTACTATTATTAGTTTTCAGTATTTGCTTTTCGCACATTCAAATTCGTGTAATCGAGGAAATTACGGATATGGTACTAATTTTTGGGAAGTGCGACGTAAGTGCATATCGTGCAGCAGCAGAATATCAAAGACGTTTTCCAAATAGACAGAATATGCCAAATCCTCGTACATTTGTACGAATTGTACAACGTCCACGAATGTTGTTTTACACGTGCTGGAGTTTTAAATACGTATGTACCTAACTTGAAAATAAAAAAGAACCAATTTCATACTTTTTAAAATTCTATGAAACTTCTTTTTTACTTAGTGACATAAAAATAAAGCATTTTTAAACTACAATAGATATACCTACAGAAAAAAAGTATTTTTTTATTTATGAAATGGTCGAGGGAAACCAAGACGTCCCCAGCAAGTATAACAATTTTTACAACAAGTTATAATGTAAACAAGTTAGAAAACAGAAAATAATTCAACTTTCTTGAAATCTCCAAATATCAGTCCTGGAAGTATCAGTAAGGTGGGTTTTACTCTCAGTGCTAGGTACCATATCGTGTTTCTCATTAAATAATCTAGTATTTTGTAATTAAAACTTTCTTTAAAAGCGCCGTAAATCGTTACACGTGGCAACGCGGTGTTCTGTCACTACCTTTGACAACTTTCACTTTGGCAGAACATACCTAACCTCGAAGCTGACAGGCGGCATAGTCGCCGAGAAATTAGGGGTTAATAAGGTTTTGAAAAAAATTTTTTTTCGCTTTATAAATAAGTTTAGAATTTTTTTGAAGGGTGATACCGTTAATTCTGATTTTTTCCTATCCCCTCTTAAAATATTTGTACTAAGTCATAGTTAACCCTGTATATAGTGAGGCCTTTTGGCCAATGGGGTTGCGAGTTTTCGGAGTTCTGCCAATGGGGTTGCTTGATTTGGAATGAGGTGCTCTGATTGGTCTAGAGCGCTGGATATACACCCTGGTAGCTGGGCTCGAGCGCGCTGTTCTGCATTGTTCATTTTTCCTAGAAACTCGCACGGAGCGGATCTATAACACGTTTCGGGGACCGTTTGATATCCAAGATCCTACACGGTGGCCGACGCTAGAACTGTAATGTCACGGGAACAGAGCTCCGTGGTTTTGTCTGACAGACCACGCCTCTTGAACTGTGACGCGCGATCAAAATTATATAAATACGGAGCGCAAACAGCGACTTCAGCTGAGTCTGGCCGTCTCCTTCAGAGCCGCTCGGCGAACGCGAGTTAGGCAGCTGGCGGTCAGGTGGTACGGGAGCTCGGTGGAGTTCTGTCGGCCCCTGGCTCAACGCCACGCTAGCTCGTACATGGCTCTACGGAGTCCACCGTAACTGGGGTGTTTAGAAAGGCCTTCAGCTAATATTTGTTTTGTTTGTTTCAGTGAGAACACTAGCTAGTGCAGTTGTCGGGACACAAAACTCCCACAATTGCCTAGTTAGAGGAATTCGATGAGTCTACGAGGTGACAAGGAATGTAACAAACTTAAAAGATATTCAAAACAGCAATTTTTATTGCTGCGACGCGAGAATACGTGTGCCCGACGTGGGAGGCGTCGAGAAGGGTCGCGCAGGAACGCGTACGCGAACAACAGCGACAGCGCCTGGGTATCGCAAGACATCGCACGGTTTCCAGGTCGATCTCGAGGGAAAACAACGACAGTCGCGATGCGAAAGCGACGTCTGTAGGGTTCGACGGGGCTCTGCAGCATCGTAGGGATATTTTTAACATCCTTAAATTTACATACCCCGACAGTAACGTGTTGAGTGCGATTGATATAGTGTGAGACAAAAAACCTGGAATATCTTTTAGTGTTTATTTTATTTAATTTTTCTTCTAAAAATGCTCTTAATATTGTACTGTGAATAATTGTCCCCCAAGACGTGGTTTTTCCTTTTTCCGTTGTTCAAGGTATATATTTTATATTCAACTAAAATAAAGAAATAGGTCACGATATAAAATTTTACGCGGTACGCCGATAAAAATTAGAATCTTAATTTGAAAGATTGTCCTGATCAATGCTATAAAAAATTAGGATTTGAAACAAACATTTTTCAAATAAAACATCAAACATTTGTTTTTGTATGAACCAACAAGTAAGTTCTTTGTATTGGTATTTATTAAAAAAGTGTAATATGCAATAATTATGTAAGTAGGTACTTAATTGTGTCATGTAAATTTTACGCTCAAGCATTTTTGGTTCAAGCAGAGTTTCTGATAATACCAAAACTATTTTAGCGCCAAAATTTCAAGATGCTGAAGTTCAAACTGGTACACCGATTCTAAGTAATACCTGTGCACAAAGAGTATATAATAAAAATGATATGTACAGTAACATCTTTAAATAAATTTAAATAATTTCTTTCAAATTAATTAAAATATTGTCACGGATTTCCCAATCCGTCTTTTCTTACTTCCAGAAAAACAATCCGTTAATTAGTCACTTCTTTATTAACTACTGAACACTACTAATTACAGCTCAACTAAACACTTATTTAATTAATCGCTATGTAAATTGCTTTGATCTCTCTAACTAAACACTTCACTTCAACTCTATACAATACTAATACAAGACTAACTAACTCGGCCGTTTATTCTTCTTTTATAGACCCAATAAATGTTCCAGGTATTTTCTAGCATTTCTAGACCCATTTTCTCGAACGACTGAAACGCTTCTCGTCGTTTACACAATTTTATAGTACCGCCTCGATTCATGGCATGTTGTTTGTTTACCAGAATGGCGTAGGGGCGATCGGGGCAATCTTAGGCAATTCGCGGTGCCACAGTCGTCAGTTTGGGAGTGAGTGGGGCAAATTCCGTGACACTGCCCCCTCCTTAGGACCGATCGTCCCGATCGGCTACACCTCTATACGGGGACAGACGCTCCAGATGGACGACCTTCATCTTACTCCTGGGAGTCCTCTGTATCCGGTAGACGACATCATTGATTCTTTTAATGACGGTGTAGGGGCCCTCCCAACGGTTCTATAGTTTAGGCGATCTTCCTTTCTTCCGCGTGGGGTTGTACAGCCACACCAGGTCACCTTGTTGGAATCCGACTGTATTGGCCCGGACGTCGTATCGAGTCTTCATGCGATCGCTCTCTAGTCGCATTCGAGAACTGACTTGATCGTGTACGGCTGCTAGTCTTCGTTCTAGCTCATGGGTATAAGTGTCTGGCTCTGTGGGCTGTTCCGCAGGACGACCAAATACCAAATCTGCGGGAAGGCAAAGCTCTCTTCCAAAGATGATCCTTGCTGGAGTCTTCCCAGTAGTTTCATGGACAGCTGAGCGGTAAGCTAACAGGAAGAGTGGAATGAGCTTGTCCCAGTCTGTTTGGTTCTCGTTCACAAACATCCTCAGATTGGTTTCTAGTGTGGCGTTGAAGCGTTCCACCATACCATCTGACTGGGGATGCAGTGGGGTGGTCCTGGTTTTCCGGATTCCCATAAGCTCGCAGACCTTTCGGAACACACCTGATTCGAAATTTCGGCCCTGATCTGAATGTAGTTCCATGGGCACACCAAATCTGCAGAACAGGTTGTTGACTAGCGCTTCTGCTACGGTTGTGGTCTCTTGATTGGGAAGGGGGTATACTTCCGGCCATTTGCTGAAGTAGTCCATGGCGACTAACAGATATCGGTTTCCATTTTGAGTTTTCGAAAATGGGCCAGCGATATCAATGGCAATTCTCTCGAACGGTGCTCCTACGATGTACTGGCGCATTTTGCCTCTGTAACGGGTCTTCGGTCCCTTGCTGGCTGCACATATGTCACATTTTCGGCACCAATCTTCTACATCCGTCCTACAGCTCAACCAGTAGAAACGCTCCCTAATCTTCTGTAGAGTCCTATTGATACCGAAATGTCCACCACCAGTACCTCCATGTACTTCCTGCAGCACTTCCTTGACCCGGGACCTCGGGAGTAGTACTTGTTTCTTGACCTCCGTTCCGTCATTGTTCTCCCATGCTCTTTTTAGGACACCGTCTTCCAACACCAAGGAATTCCATTGAGCCCAATCGCTCTTTAATGTTGGGCTTTTACTGCTGACTTCAGCCCATGAGGGTCGGTTGTTGGCTTCTTTCCAGTCTAGTAAGGGCTTGATGTCACAGTCAGCTTGCTGGTCTTCCCGAATCGCCGCTGAACCCCATCTGTCTTCAGGTTGGGCTGCTACCACCTTGCAAGGAATTGATGAGATGTCCTCTTTCCTTTCAAGACTACTACAGTGCTTGCAGCTGACAGGACAGGGTCTCCTAGAAAGGGCATCTGCATTTCCATGTTTCCTGCCGGCTCGATGTTCTACAACAAAGTGATATTCTTGCAGCCGTTCCAGCCATCTGGCCATCTGTCCTTCAGGGTTTTTAAACTGTAGCAGCCATTTAAGGGAAGCGTGATCAGTTCTTAGGAGGAATTCTTGGCCATACAAGTATTTATGAAAGTGTTCTAGACTCTTCACAATGGCAAGCAATTCTTTCCGAGTCACACAATAGTTCTTTTCGGCTTTTGATAGAACCTTGCTGAAGTAGCCCACTACTCGCTCTTGGCCATCTTGTACTTGGGAAAGAACTCCGCCAATTCCAATGTTGCTTGCGTCCGTGTCCACTATAAATGGTTGTCCAGGTATTGGGTATGTCAAAATCGGGGTAGTGTAGAGAGCCTCTTTCAGCGCCTCAAAGGCTTGCTGGCATCTCGGAGTCCATTCAAACGGGATGTTGTCTTCTGTCAATTTATGAAGAGGCTTGGCAAGATCCGAGAATCCTTGGACGAATCGTCGATAGTATGTGCATAGGCCGAGAAAACTTCGAATTTGATGTTTGTCTTTAGGAACCGGCCAGTTCTTTATGCACTCTGTCTTCTCCGGGTCTGTTTTCACACCGTTTGGAGTAATAATGTGGCCTAGGTATCTAACCTCCTTTTGGAACAGACTGCACTTCTTCGGGTTCAACTTCAGGTTCGCTGCTTTTAACTTCTTAAACACTTCGGATACGTTCTTCAGGTGCTCCTGGAAAGAGCGTCCCAGCACCACCACGTCGTCCAAGTAAATCAAGCAGGTCTCCCAATGCAGGCCATGAAGAACAGTTTCCATCAGTCGTTCAAAAGTGGCAGGGGCATTACATAGACCAAATGGCATTACATTGAACTGCCACAATCCATTTCCGGTAGTGAACGCTGTCTTTTCTTTGTCTTCTGGGCTGACCTCGACTTGCCAATATCCACTCTTTAAATCTAAAGTGGAAAACCATTGCGCAGCAGCCAAGGTGTCCAGTGTATCGTCAATTCTGGGTAGTGGGTAACTGTCTTTCTTAGTGACGTCATTTAATTTTCTGTAGTCCACACAAAATCGGGTGGAGCCGTCTTTCTTCTTGACCAGAACTACAGGAGAAGCCCAAGGACTCTGAGATGGCTCTATGGTGCCTTGATTTTGCATCTCGATTAACATCTTGTTAACTTCCTCTCGCTTGGCTAGTGGAAGTCCTCGTGGTGGCTGCTTTATAGGAGATGATGAACCAGTATCGATTCGATGCTTCACTACCTTTGTTCTCCCAAAGTCGCCTGGTTTAAGTGCAAACACATCTTCATTTTCACTTAGCAGCTCTTCCAGTTGTTCCACCTCCATCTCTGTTAATCTTTCCTGGGCCCTATCCACGATGTCCCTTAGACATTCCGGTAGACTGGTCTTGTTTGGTTTCTTCTCCATTTCATTGTTTTCTTTAAGTGTTCTGACCATGGCAACAGGTTCACAGACTCCTACTTCAGTTCCCTTTGTAATTTTCTGTGGAAAGGTTTTCAGGTTAACTACCCGTACTAAAAACATGGATGAGTTCAAGGTGTTTCTTCATGATTTAAATAGTGATTTTGATTGTATAGTTCTAACGGAAACATGGCAAGTAAACTGCTTAGACTTATATAATATCGATGGTTATACTGTAATATACAACAACGGTGAAGTCAATCAAAATGACGGGGTAGTAGTTTACATAAAAAATAATATTAAATATTCATTTACGATTGTTCCTATTGGTGGCATTAATACAATTGTTGTAAACATTACATTAAAGAATAAGAAAAATATAACCATCACTGCATTATATCGCTGTCATAGTATAGATGTAAACGACTTTATCGGCCATTTACAAATATATTTAGAAACTACAAGAGCCAGTTCGTCAGACTATAATATTTTTATTGGAGATATAAATATCGATATTATTGAACGCAACAACTGTTCAATTGAATATTTAAACACGTTAAGTGAATTTGGGTATGTATCAGTAATTAATAATTATACAAGGGTTCAAGGTAATCAAAAATCATGTCTAGATCATATATTTATAAAAACTAAATCTAACAAATATGAATATTTAATTCCTATAGTTATAAAATCAAATATTACTGACCATTTTACAGCTGTATTACAAATTATAATGGATTCTCCTAAGCAAGATATTGATAATCTCCGTTGTATCAAAAACTGATAATCCTAAATTACTAAGTATAATTGGTGGAGTTTCTTGGGATTGCGTATATGCTGAAGTGAATGAGAATGCTGCAATGAACAAATTTATTGACATAATATCGCGAGCAATTACCGATTGTACATCTGTTACACAAATTAAAAGAAAGAACGTTAAAATATCACCTTGGATTACAAACGCACTGGTAAAATCTGTTAACAAAAAAAAAATAATGTTTAAAAACTTGGAAAAATATCCAGATGATATTCAAAAACTAAATGAATATAAACTTTATAGAAATAAATTAACTTCATTAATAAACAAAGCTAAATGTGATTATTATAAAAACAAAATAAATAACAATAAAAATGATACCAGATCACTGTGGAATACTATTCAAGAACTTACTAAATGTGTAAATAACAACAAGACCATTGAGCAAATAAATGATGAAGGTATGACAATTGTAAATAATAAGGATATTGCTAATGAATTCAATTTGGTTTTCACAAAAATGGGTAGCAAGCTGGCAAATAAGATACAAAAAAATCCCGGTTACAGTCCCACAAGAATGTCTAATAGAAACTCAATGGTTTTACTCCCTACTGATATAACAGAAATGAAGGAGGTTGTTATGGAATTAAAAAATAAAAAGACCGTTGGGCTGGATGGTATAGGCGCAGAAGTACTCAAATTAATATCAATTTATATTCTTGAACCTCTAACATTTCTGTTTAACAGATTTATGGAAAAGGGTATATGGCCTTCAGCATTCAAAGATGCATTTGTAGTACCTATTTTTAAAAAAGGAGATAAAACCATTATAACAAATTATAGGCCAATAACAATCATCACTCACTTATCAAAGTTATTTGAAAAAAATAATCAAAAAAAGATTAGTATTATTCACTAATAAGTACAACTTAATCTCCAACAACCAGTTTGGTTTCAAGCAAAAAACGTCAAGTCAAGATGCCCTACTAGCGTTAACGTCCAAATTTTACTCTGCTCTGGATGAGGGCAACCCGTCTATATGCATTTTCTTGGACCTTTCAAAAGCATTTGATACGGTCAGTCATCGTTTGCTCTTACAGTCACTGGAAGATATTGGAATTAGAAATAATTGTCTGAAACTATTTGAAAGTTACTTATCTGATAGACACCAGTACGTGAGAGTTAACGATGTACTGAGCGATCAAATGTCGATGGATTATGGAGTTCCACAAGGTACTGTCTTGGGTCCCCTGTTATTTTCTATATATGTTGATGGATTGTTCTCTATTCGGACGAGAGGAGAAATAATTGGATATGCAGATGATACTGCAATTTTCTATAAAGCAGACACTTGGGAAGACCTTAAAATACTAATTGAAACTGATATGATCTTAGTAAAAAAGTGGTTTGACTATAAATTGTTGACAATTAACTTTGACAAAACGTACTACTTACCACTCAGTTGCACAAATGCCAGCTTGCCACCTTTTGTTAACATTGAGATAAATACTGGAACTATGTTGTGTACAATTTTACCTGTAAAAGACATTAAATACTTAGGAATCTATATAGACTCACACCTAAAATGGAATTCTCACATAAATTATATTATTAAGAAACTGCAGTATGTGTTGTGTAAATTTCGATACTTAAAAAAAATTCTAAACATCTCCCAGCTTAAATTAATATACCATGCTTTAGTAGAGTGCCATTTGAACTATGGAATTTTAGCGTGGGGCGGTGTAACTAAAACTATTTTAAATCCATTAATTCTTCTACAAAAAAGATTTTTAAAATTAATATTATCTAAAGAGGTAAAATACCCATCGGACTTACTGTACACAGAAGCTAAAATTCTTGACCCTAGACAATTGTTCTACCTGAATTTGAATCTGAAGTACCATAGTACTAAATCCACCTACAAATTACCCACCCACAATTATGCTACCAGGCAAAAGATAACTATAACATACCTTTTATGACTAAGACTATTGGTCAGAGATCATTCATGTTCCTTGCACCAAAGGCTTATAACACTTTACCTCGAGAAATTCAAGACATAAGACCAATTCACCTATTTAAAAACAGTTAAAATTATTTATTTTACTAAACCCCAGAAAATTGTTTGATGAAATCATTGATTTAAAAAATAATTAATTAGGCAATACTTACCTTCATGGTTATGCAATTGTTCTTGATTTTATATTTACCACTTGTAACAAAGAGTGGCCTTTTGGTGCTTTGTATTTTAGTATTTTGTTTAATTTTAAGTATTTGTTAGTGTTAGTTCTAAGTATTTGTTATATAATCTCGAAACAAGTATTAATTTACTTATCGAGTATTTTTTATTGCACTTGCATGTTCTGCATCCTATAATATGTTCTATGTTATTACATAAAAATATTATATATTTTCTGTAGTATTTCATTTTATACGATGTAGTATTATTTGTATTTGTATTTTGTACCCTGCCAGTTTGCACATATACACTGTATAACTATACGATATTTGTAATGATGCTATATATATATGCAATAAAGTTATTATTATTATTATTATTGTCGTTTTCTCTGATTTAATCAGGGTGCGGCCGGTGACTATAGATTTATTGAACAGATCCGGATTACTGGGTTCCACCACTCCAACACTGCAAGACATTTCCCCATCCATTACAGTGGCAACCAATGTTTCGGTCTGACCAGGTAGTACCACATCTTCTTTAACAACGAGTCTCCGTACAGCGTTATTCTCAGTGGTGGTCGTTAGCACTACTTCCTCATCCATTATCCGTAGCGTACCAGCATTCAAATCTAAGTTCACCCCCTTCGCTCGTAGTAAGTCTAGTCCTAGTATGACATTATCCGATATATCTGCTACCAGGGCTCTATGTTTGAATTTGTCTCCTAATTTTCTTTCAAGCTAACATTCCTCCTTGACTGGCAGTTGTTGACAATTGGCTGTTGTAAGGACATAACGCTTGGCAGGGCTCTTAATACGCCAATCACCAATAATATCCGGTCGTACAATAGTTCTTGCCGCTCCAGTGTCGATTACCATAGGGAACATACGACCAAAAATAATGCCTTCTACTAGCAAGGAGTCAGAGTCCTGGAGACGTGACAACGTAATTTCTTCTCGTGGGGCATGGTAGGAGGACGCAGCCGGCTTTTGCCCCGTTAAGCCGACTGAGCCTAGTTTCCTGTGCAGCTGCCGCCTGGGAGTCGCGCTTTTGCTGATCCGCGACCGGGGCCCTACACTGTCTCTTCAGATGCCCCGTCTGCCCACAGTTCCAACATTGGAGAGGGCGATCTCTTCGGCTGCCAGGTTGTTCTCTCTTCGGATTGGTAGTTGGGCTGAGTTTCTCAATGACCTCCTTCAACGTTTTGATTATGTCTCCATTTCCCATACTATCGCTGTTATTACTGATGGCTCGAACTTTAACATGTCTACCGGATGCCATCTTTGCTGCTTCAAATTCCAGTGCATGCGAAAGAGCGTCATTCAACGTTTTAGGTCTAGCAAGCCGTAGTGCCTGCTGTGTTTTGCAATCTCTTAGGCCGTCGATCGAACACTTGGATGGAGAGCTGGTCTACAAATTCGGACGGGGCTGTTGGATATGCCAATCAAACCAGTCGAGCAACGTCTGTCACAAAATGTTGTAAATACTCTCCACTCTGCTGGTGACGATTTTTCAATTGTGCCTGGTATACTTGCTGCAGGTGCTTATCCCCATATCTTATTTCCATATGCTGTTTCAGAAGGTCATAGTTACTCTGCTGCCCAGCAGGAACTCCTTGTAAGACGTCAAGAGCTTCCCCCCGTAGAGCAACTATCAGAGCAGTAGCTTTCTCACAATCAGACCATTCGTTTGCGGCAGCTGCTGCTTCAAACTGACGTAGATAGACATTCCATGAGACCTTGCCGTCGAATTCAGGAGGCTTCGTTTTTTGAGTTCGGAAAACAGGTCCTTCTGATTTGATTACGCCCTCCTTCGCTATCTTGTCTAATTTAAGTCGAAGCACTTCTCTAACCTGGTTTATTTCTTCGTCTATTTCCTTTTTTTGTGCCAATAGTTTCTCTTCTACTTGTGTTTTTACCTTATGTGACTGCTCCTCTAGTTTTTCTTCTAGTGTATTCTCCAATTTTTCTAACTTTGTCTGCATTTCCTTCGTCTGGTTTTCCATTTCCTGTTGTATTGTCTGTATCTGTTCTTTCATTATATACCCTTGTTCTTCTAGTTTATTTTCTAATTTCTCCTGCATTTCTTTCGTCTGGTTTCTCATTTCCTGTTGTATTGTCTGTATCTGATCTTTCATTGTATGCCCTTGTTCTTCTAATTTTTCTTGTGTTGTCTTCGTCTGGTGCCCTTGTTCTTCAAATTTTTCTTGCATCGTCCGTCCCTGTTCCTCATACTTCTCCTGCATCGTTTTCGCCTGGTCTTCCATTTTATGTCCCTGCTCTTCTAATTTCTCTTGCATCGTCTTCGCCTGGTCTTCCATTTTATGTCCCTGCTCTTCTAATTTCTCTTGCATCGTCTTCGCCTGGTCTTCCATTTTATGTCCCTGCTCTTCTAATTTCTCTTGCATCGTCTTCGCCTGGTCTTCCATTTTATGTCCCTGCTCTTCTAATTTCTCTAGCATCGTCTTCGCCTGGTCTTCCATTTTCTTTTGCATTGTTTGCATCATTTCTAACAGTTTTGCCATTTGTACATCCATATTGACTTGACTTCTAGTTACAGGCATTCACTTTATTTTCTTTAGAATGTTCTGGAATGTCCAGGAATGTCACCGTTGACTTCCTTACAATGAAACGAGTGCAGTGATATGCCACACTTGGGTCTAAGTCTCACTTCGGTATAAAGTTCTAGAATGTTCGAGAATGTCCTTCGCAAATAGCACCGTTCACTTCCTTAAGTGACGACGAGTGCGGTGATGTGTCACACTTGTGTCTTTGTTTAACTCCCGTATAAAGTTCTAGAATGTTCCAGAATGTCCTTCGCGAATACCACCGTTCACTTCCTTAAGTCACGACGAGTGCGGCGATATGTCACACTTGGGTCTTTATTCCACCCACGCACAGGGTTCCAGAAAGTTCTTCAAACTTCCACTCAAATCCCACTTTGTGGACAGGGTTCCAGAAAGCTCTTTAAAACTTCCAGTTAAATCCACTTCCGACACCAAATTGTCACGGATTTCCCAATCCGTCTTTTTCTTACTTCCAGAAAAACAATCCGTTAATTAGTCACTTCTTTATTAACTACTGAACACTACTAATTACAGCTCAACTAAACACTTATTTAATTAATCGCTATATAAATCGCTTTGATCTCTCTAACTAAACACTTCACTTAAACTCTATACAATACTAATACAAGACTAACTAACTCGGCCGTTTATTCTTCTTTTATAGACCCAATGAATGTTCCAGGTATTTTCTAGCATTTCTAGACCCATTTTCTCGAACGACTGGAACGCTTCTCGTCGTTTCCACAATTTTCTAGTACCGCCTCGATTCATGGCATGTTGTTTGTTTACCAGAATGGCGTAGGGGCGATCGGGGCAATCTTAGGCAATTCGCGGTGCCACAGTCGTCAGTTTGGGAGTGAGTGGGGCAAATTCCGTGACAATATGTATAGAAATACCCAATCACTAAAATAATATTAAGTACTAAAAAATGACCTGTACAGTGGACATACTTATACATTGGGTTTTCATTTGAGTAATTATTTTACTGAAAAGAATATATAGTTTATTAAATTACAAAACAAGAATATAATGCATCTTTATTATATTTCAGATTAAGACTGCCAAACGTCACAAACACTTTCTGGTAGTAGTCCAAGAAAAGCTGCCTGAAAACAGCAAGTAAAAACCTATACTGTAGCATTCGTAATTTGTACAATATAAATTATATTATTTTCTATTCTAGTTTTAAAATAATGTAGGTATATTGTTTCTTTAAATATTTAAATAAACATTTTATTGCAAATTTTCCTCATGGATACAATATTTTTTATATAGCAGAGTACGTATATATTTTATTTTAAAATTTACAAGTGAATATATACGACTTCCAAGATTAACTATAAAAACTATCGTTTTATAATATTTATATTTATTACATTACAAATATTTTATTTATACAATAATCAGCCTTACAACGCACTTTTGGAATATGCCCCGTATATAAATATTTCCTTGGAAAGAAACTACTTTTTAAGTCCTTCGTACTTGGCCATTTTTTGCGACAGTATTTACCTGCGGCGGTACGGCTTTGATCAGGACCGCGCCAAGGGTAGGTGCCGCCAGAGTGCGGAACCTTTGCTGCCGCCCTAGCAGCATTCTAGGTTAATCATCAAATAATGGAATGGAATAAAATAAATATAGAAATATACATTAATTATAATAAAAATAAATGTATTTTTCTTTAACAATTAGCAGAAAACAAACAATATTAAAAAAAAAACAAGAGCTAAGAATAGAAACTTAAATAGTCTTAGTAACACAAAACTAAATATATTTATAATATTTTATTTTTATTTTATTTTTTATTTATTTCTAGATTATAATAATATAAAATACATGTGTAAAAATAACAAGAACATATAAAATAATGATCAGATATCAGTATTACTGACTTTTCATTTAAATAGTAGGTATCTTGTCATTTAAAAAATAATTTTTCGGGCCTTTCTTTTTGCAAATTCCTCAACCCCAGTCAGATATATCTAGGTTTTTTGAAATTTGACTTTCTATACTTATTATAGGATTATAGCTAAATGAGAAAGTCTATCTTGTGTCATACTAGAACGCTAGGTAATTTCTTTGTTATCTTTAATTTTGAGAAAAATCTCGCCAGAGACTACCGCTACAGGTATGGTTAATAATATTCTCAAAGCTATGAACACGTTGGAGAATACATTTATTAAGCAATTTTTGAATAAATATTCTAAAACTGCAAGGAAGGTCATTTCTGGGTTAATATACAGGGTGATTTTAAATAAACTAGCAAAAATGAGGCCACAGATTCTTTAGGTAAAAGTAAATCGATTTAACCTAACATACCTATAACCCAAGACGCATAATAAAAAAGATACAGGGTGTCAAAATTAAAATTTTATTTTCGATATTTGTAGATAACTTCTTAAAAAATCCAAATATTTACATAAAATTTGGAAATTAGGGGTTTTTGTGGGCGAGAAATTCAAATTTGTTTCTAATTTTGACGTCACTACTAGAGGGCGCCGCTTGTGGCACATCATGTTTCTTTTAAGTGGCAGAACTTTTTTGCTGCTTAGTGTATCTATATGATTACTGAAACAGTCGATTCTCCTACCTGTTATGCCTGAAAAGTTTGGTAGAATGAAGTTGTTAGGAGTAACAGTTTTCGAAATAATCCTATTTAAAATATTCAGTCCAGCGATTGAAAACTGCTACCGTTTCAGGTAAAGTGCCTTATGTAATGAAAATACAGCAAAATATTACCTGAAAAAGTTGCTCAGAACGGTAAATTATGGGAACGTGAAAAATTTGAAAAATATCGGCCTGCTTTAATAAAATCTTTGTACCTACCTACATACTTTGTTGAAAAATGGTTTCATCAAACCTCGCCGATTTTCTTGAAATTTTGCACGTCTCCATAATTTATCATTCTAAAGAACTTTTTCAAGTAACATTTTACTATATTTTCAGCACAAAAGGCACTTTACCTAAAACTAAAACAGTTTTTACTCGGTGCACTGAGCATTTCAAATAGGATTATTTCAAAAATGGTTACTCCTACCGACTTCAGCAAGGTATACCTTTTTCAAATAAAACAGGTAGGAGAATCGATTGTTTCGATAGTTAGATGGATACACTAAGCTGCAAAAAAGTTCTGCCATTTAAAAGAAACATGGTGTGCCACAAGTGGCGCCCTCTACTAGTGACGTCAAAATGGGAAATAAATTTGAAATTCTCGCCCGCAAAAATCCTCTATTTTCAAATTTTATGTAAATATCTAGATATTTTAAGAAGTTATCTACAAATATCGAAAATAAAATTTTAATTTTGACACCCTGTATCTTTGTTATTATGCGCCTTGGGATATAGGTATGTTAGGTTAAATCTATTTATTTTTCACCTAAGGAATTTGTGGTCTCATTTTTGCTACTTTATTTAAAATCACCCTGTATATAATTTTTTTCTTGTCAATTAATTACCCGAGGTAGAATATAATAACTAATTCACAGAACATGGATCCAGTTCGAGAGGTAAGGGTTGCAGAGAACAAGATTCTATTGGCGTGCCACTTGAAAAGGGTTCAAAGCAAAGCACATACAATTACGAAAAATAAATTGACGTCGAGTGAACCTCGCACTTTAACAAGTCAACTAAGATCTTAGAAAGTAGTTATTTATAGTAAGGGGATCTGATCTGACAAAAAATGTAAAAAAGGGGAAGAGATACTTATATTTTAACAGAGGGTGTGCAGTTTAGCTTGACTGGCGTCTGCTACTAACCAACGGTCATTTGCCGCCTCCTGAATCGTGGCGCCCGGGTGCCACGCACCCCCTGCATCCCCGGGTTGGTGCGGCCCTGGCTTTGATCTCAAAGCATCAAAGTGCCGACAGAGAGTGGTATAACTTATATTTATTCAGTAAACTTTGATATTACTTAATGCATCTCTCTGAGATGTATTCAGTGTATTGCAGCACGAGTATAATACAATGACTTATTCTGAAGCACACTCTTTTGTAATCTTCAGAAAGCATTCTTAATAAGTAAACATAAGTATAGTGTTCTATAAAAATATAAAGAAACAGTTTCACACATCCAACATGTTATTTTATTCGGGATGTCAAATTTAATATGGATAAGAGAATTTGTATAAAAGATACATAATGCCTATGTCATTTAAAATTATTCTACATATATTTTTCAAGGAGTTAACAAATTAATAAAACATAATTACCTTGTTAGATCATCTAGGTTCATAACACTTGGGTAGCATAAAAATACTACTAGATTTGTTTCTTGGATATAGAGCATTTGTCCCTTCAATCTTAGCTGACAGTATTCCGGTAGAGCATTTACTTTCATAACTCCTACTTTTGTTTTAAGAACATATATAGTATTTATATGTGATAAAATGTTGTCAAATGTTAAATCCAAATGGGGGCGAACCTAAATTTAAAAAAATATATGATATAGCGATATTAATAATAAAAGTGTTTCTTTTAGAAATTTTAGATATTTTCTCGATTTTTTTTAAAGAGCTTTCAAAATGCTTCATGCAAAATATATAACTTTCACAGAACCGTTGTGTGGTCAAGATCACATGCAAAATTAGTCAGCACTGTACAGTGATTCATTTGCAAAAACAGTAAGTAGTGTTTTAATTTTGTTTTTCTTATCCCAATGTTATATAAAGTAGCCTTTCAAGAAAACAAATACAGTAACTTGCATCAATAGCTTTGTTCATAGAGGTAGTTCAAAACGGGTTGCCAACTAATACCGCGCGTGCATTGTAAATCACGAAACGGTCCTAAAATACTTGCTCTACGGACAGTCTTGTTGCGACAATGAAAAATTTAATCGAACGTTAAACACGGTGGGCTCTTAAAAAGACTAAATTAACTATAGGAAATGTAATTTCCATTTTCTGTGAAGTAAACTCTTGTGGGCTTAAAAATGCAATAATGAATAGCAAGTATAAGTTAGATATACAGATATATACCACACCATTTTTTTCACACTACTGTCCATAACCTCACGACTAACAAGAAAATGTTCAAATACCTTGACGTTATCTGTGATGTGGTAAAAAAATTAAAGTTCTCATAAGTTTCAGTACACATGCGCGGAACTAAAAATTTACTAGATCTGTTGTGAATTTTAAGAACGGTTTGATCAGACCTTGAAAAAACAGAAATGTTGAAGTTGAGGAATACGGTTTATTTGAGGTACAAGAAGTCACGAATAGGAAGAGACTGAACATCACATCAAAGGATTATACGGTATGCAGTTACGCAGACTGTGAACGTGGAACTATTTCCTAACACAGTTGACTAGGCTGCGTACTGTTAATGTACTGAATTATGTCAATTCTATTCTGATTACAGTTACCTATATTACTGACTATATTTGTGTTCAGTGCCATTGGCAACACTTGTCTTCATATATATTTGACTTAACTTTACTGTGTTGTATAATACCGTGCTGTATACTGGGTTTATGTTCATTAAAGTTATTGTTAGAGTCAGAGGCCCATTCCATGTTATGTTTCAGGTAAAAATAGGAAAAATATTTTGTTATCAATAGTTCCGGGGATATGTCAATGTCATTATAATTATTATATGTATGTCAAGCAAGTAGTTTTTAGCTTTGATGTTTTGGTGTTCTTGTGCAATTAATAAAAGTCTTATATAAGTCAAGTACTCGTATAATTAACAAATCGAACCGGGAACAAGGAATAACGGGGAGTTATTTTGCGATCCCATATAAAGTGGCGACCGTGACAGGACACGAGTATTTGGAAATATAAGGGTTGAATACGAAGTTTGCATGATGGAAAAAGACACGAAACATCGTAGAATTCTTCATGGGCTGTTTACAAAGAAGACTAATGAGCTCGACACGCTATTATCAGCTGAGGAACAAGAGGTAGCGCAGATACATGTATGTTTACAAATGCTGCAAACTAAATTTGAGGAATTGCAAGCAATGGATGGTAAAATTTACGATAGGATGTTGACAGAGTTGGAAAGTAGTGAGGAAGAATTATGTGCCGAAATTGAAGCTAGTGATGAATATAGGCGGCGTTTTTTTGAGCTACAAGAAAGGTGCAGTAAGGAAGACGAGCAAAGGGCACCTTCAGAGAAGGCTTCCACTGTTTCCAGTACTACATCTGTCACAGGTAGACGTAAGTTTAAATTACCTACCATAGAACTTAAAAAATTTAATGATAACCTCAAAGATTGGCTGCCTTCTGGTCGCAATTTAATAAAATCCATGAGGATAATGAAATCGATGCGAATGACAAAATTGCCTATTTAAGCCAGGCGACAGTCCCCGGTAGTCGTGCACGTAAAATAGTAGATAGTTTCCCCCCGGTACCAGATAATTATGAAAAGATTGTAGACAGTTTGCGGTCGAGGTTCGGGCGAGAAGATTTGCAAATAGAGGTGTACGTGCGCGAGTTATTAAGGCTTGTTTTGAATAAATCTTGGTCGAAAAATTGCCCTGTTGCCGTACTGTATGACGAAATCGAAACTCAGCTTCGTTCATTGGAAACATTAGGGATAACTTCGGATAAATACGCGGCCATGCTATACCCCTTGATAGAATCATGCCTCCCAGAAAATCTAATTAGCATTTACCATAGATCTTCGGAAAGATTAACTAGGGATTCCGATAGGGGCGAAAAAGGCCAATTGACACATTAGATGCGCGTTTAAAGGGACTTATGAAATTATTGCGCCATGAGGCGGAAAATGAGCAAAGACTTACATTAGCGGTTGAAGGTTTTCACATAAAAGAGGTCAATCATGACGCCAAAGTTTTATCAAAAGGGTCAAAACTAAAATTTGGAAAAGTGGGGCCAGCAGTAGCCACGGCCTCAGGTCTTCTAAATTGCGACGTTGCTAAATGTGTATTTTGTGGAGGTTCACATGATAACGAAAGCTGTTTCAAGGCTCAGAAAATGACCTTGGAACAAAATAAGGAGTTTTTAACAAGAGGAAGGGCTTGCTACCGCTGTTTGACGGTTGGACATCCTGCGAGGAAGTGTCGCACTACATTAAAATGCATTTTGTGTGGAAAATCACATGTTACCTTGATGTGCCAGGAACTGCCTGTTCATAAAGAAGGAGGATCCAGACAAAAGAAGCCGGTAGACTGTAGCGACCAAGTCTTAACAAATCAAACAAGTGTGCAAGTTTTCTTGCAAACAGTGAGGATAGCTCTAGTTGGCAATAATAGGAAGAAACAGATCCGAGCCTTGATGGATACAGGCTCCCAACGTTCTTATATATTACAGAGTACCGCACAGAAGATGGGTTTTATACCTACAGGGGAAGAGAGAATAGTACATACTCTTTTCGGTGGTAAAACGACAAATGAACAGAAGCACAGTTATTATGAAGTCGAAATCAGTGGCGGGGGATACACATGTTCATTAGAAGTCCTAGGTCAACCGACGATTTGTAATCTTGTTCCCTATATGTCTGAGGAACCATGGCTAGAGGAACTTAAAGAAATGGATATCGTACTCACTGACGTTGGAACTAGTGAACCCATAGAAATGCTGCTGGGCGCAGATATCTTAGGAGAATTGTATACTGGACGCAAACATGAATTAAAATGTGGGTTGTTCGCAATTGAAACCTTACTAGGCTGGACTTTAATGGGGAAAATTCCATCAACTGGTCCCAGGGCAAGTGTCGCTATGTCAGTGTTCTCACTTTTTGTCCAACAAGTTAAGATAAGTGATCTCTGGGAATTGGATATCCTTGGTATTACTGATCCAGCGGAAAAGAGATGTAAGGAAGACCGGGCCCAAGAGATTCAGGAACGTTTTATTGCAACAACGCAAGAGGATGAGCAGGGTCGATACGTGGTGAAGTTGCCTTGGCTGGATGATCACCCCCCTCTCGACAGTAATTATTCTCTGGCAAAAAAGAGGCTTGACCGAACAATAAATAAGCTCCAATTTTCCTAAATATTTGAAGAGTATGATTGCATTTTTAATGAGTGGCAAAAGGAAGGCATTATTGAGGAAGTAACTCAACCGGATAAAAGTGATATGGTCCACTATTTGCCGTATAGGCCGGTTATAAAAGAAAACAATTTGACGACCAAGATAAGGCCTGTTTTTGATGCCTCCGCACATGAAAGGGGCAAACCCTCACTGAATCAGTGCCTAGAATCTTATCACCCGTATTTCAACAATGTTACTTCAATTTAGATTACAAAGATTTGGAGTTGTTGCAGATATCGCGAAGGCATTCCTGCAAATTTTAGTAAATGAAGAAGATAGAGATTATCTCAGATTTTTATGGGTGACAAAGGATGGACAGATTAAGGTTTTTCGACATAGAAGGGTTGTATTTGGAGTTTGTAGTAGCCCATTCCTTCTGGGTGTCACTATAGAGCTGCATTTAGCTAGATGTAAGATGAATTGGACAGAACAGAAGGGCTACACTTTGGAAACCATTGACCAGCTTGCTAGCAGTTTTTATGTAGATAATAGCCTAACAAGTGTGCCTGATCGAGAAACTCTTCACCGGTTTATAAAAGAAGCCCGCTGCGTGATGGATGACGCTAAGATGGACCTTCGAGGGTGGGAGTTTGCTGGTGCGGATATGACAGCCAACAAAAGTGTTCTTGTTCTGGGCCTTGTATGGAATCTAAACGATGATACGCTTGCGATAAATGAAGAATGTCTAAGCATTTTATAAAACATCAATGATAAACAGATTACGAAGAGACTGATTCTTTCGGTAGCGCAGAGTGTCTTTGATCCTATAGGGCTAAGCTGTCCCGTCACCTTGTTACCAAAGCTACATTTACAACAACTTTGGAAGAGTAGACAAGGCTGGGATACGCCTTTAGACGAAGAAGTAGTCAAGAGTTTCAAAATGTGGGCCGAAGACAGTCTTGAACTACAGAAGATAAGGATACCACGATGGATTTGTGCGGGCAAGGAAGACGCCTCTGACTGGAGTTTACACACGTTTTGCGATGCCAGCCAGAGAGCATACCCTACCGTGATTTTTCTGCGAATAGAACGACAAGAAGGTACCTTTGTGTATTTAATCGCTGCCAAGGCTAGGGTAGCCCCGTTAAAAGAATTGACGATACCTCGTTTAGAATTGTTAGGAGCCACCATAGCTGGTCGGTTATATGAATCTGTCAAAGAGCATTTTGGGGAAATACCAACATATTTTTGGAGCGACTCTTCAACGGTTTTATCGTGGATTAAACGAGCTGAAGCATGGTCACCGTTTGTCCGAAACAGAGTAAAAGAGATTCGATCCTTAACAGATGCCGAAAAATGGAATCACGTACCTGGTAACATGAACCCCGCGGACTTACCTTCTAGGGGTTGCAAGGCTGGTTTTCTGATCCCGAATAAATGGTAGGAGGGACCCATTTGGTTGTATAAGGACCCTCTCAATTGGCCTAGGGAAAACTATGAGGTGAATGAGGAGCAAGTTAATTTGGAAAAGAAGAAAATGACAATGACTTTGTTCAGTGCAGATTCAAACTTCTGGAATTTGAATCATTTCGGGCAGTATACTAAAACATTAAGAATGATAGCCTGGGTCAAACGATTATGTTTTAACGCTCGAACCGCTTTCAGCAAGTTACGAGGTGCGTAGAAGAATTGGACGCTAAAGACGGTACAAAGCGAGTCTTTTATGAAAGGGCATACTCGTCTAGCTTCTTTGAAACCATTCTACGACAATTTTGGATTGATCCGGTTACGATCACAAGTATCACAACGCCCTGACACTGAAGACTTTCGTTTCCCAATAGTATTGCCAGGCGAACACTCCTTGGTGAGAAAGTTAATCATGAAGATACACAAGGAATCGTGTCATGTAGGCACTCAGGGACTACTCAATCTTGTGTGAGAGAGGTATTGGATCTTGGGAGGACGACGCACGCTGAGGTCCGTGTTATCCCAGTGCAGTATTTGCAAAAGACATTCCAGCAAGGCATTGAAGGTAGAGCCCCCACATTGCCATTGGATCGTGTGTACGACGCTATTGCATTCGAAATCACCGGCGTTGATTTCGCTGGTCCCTTGCTCCTGAAAGGAGGACTTAAAGCGTGGGTTTGCTTATTCACATGTGCAATTTATCGGGTCATTCATTTAGAGCTGGTAACCTCATTATCAACTTCGTCATTTATTCAGGCTCTTCGACGATTTGTTGCTAGGCGCGGTCGACCTAGCACTATGTATAGTGATAATGGAACAAATTTCGTGGGATTCGAGCGTGTGTGTAAAGACTTAGACTGGACAGCTATTGCAGACTTTAGTTCCGCGCGTAGAATTCAGTGGCGTTTCAATCCCCCTACAGCAGCATGGTGGGGAGGGTTTTGGGAGCGTTTAATTGGCGTGGTAAAAGGACTTCTACAAAAAGTGTTAGGACGTGCGAGTTTGTCTTATGAAGACTTAATGACGGTCTTGTGCGAGTTTGAAAGCGTGGTTAATTCGCGACCATTTACCTATGTTTCGAACGATCCGCAAGAGCTAATATCATTGACTCCCGTCATGTTTCTACGTGATCAGGACGGCGGGGACCTGCCGGAGGCTGACGTCATTGAAGGCGCCTCACTTTGTCGTAAGGCTAAACATAGGCAAAAGTTAGTAGAGGATTTGCGGAAACGATTTAGGGTAGAGTATCTGGCCCAACTTAAACCACATACCAAGACGCGCCAGCATGCCAGATAAAATATTACTGGGCGATGTAGTACTTATAGGAAATGACAGTGAAAAACGATTGAATTGGCCATTGGGACGGATTATAGCATTGTTGCCGGGAAAAGACGACCATACTCGGTTGGTAAAATTGCAGACAACTCGAGGGCAAGTGCTTCGGCCGGTTCAAAGGTTATATCCACTAGAAGGAGCATCAGATTTTTATCCGTCCGCAGCAACCACTACGTCACATTCACCTGGTCTTCTCAGAGGAGTGATCGGCGACGAAGACAAGGAAAGTGCGGAAGTGATTGATAGCAGAGTATCCGATGTAGGTGGTGAGAGTGCGGGAGTGATTAATAGCAGAGCATCCGCTAGTGATAGTGCGACGGAAGGCCCAAATGAAACAAAGGAATCTGTGAAAGCGAAGCAGCAGTCAGAAGAGTGCACCCGAAGAGGACGTTTAGTTAAGTTACCCGTTAGATTTAAGTAATTAAATTTGTAAAATGTATGCCTCTTCCTTTTGTGAGTCACATATAACGTGTCTCAGGTGGGAGAATGTTAGAGTCAGAGACCCATTCCATGTTATGTTTCAGGTAAAAATAAGAAAAATGTTTTGTTATCAATAGTTCCGGGAATATGTCAATGTCAATATAATTATTATATGTATGTCAAGCAAGTAGTTTTTAGCGTTGATGTTTTGGTGTTCTTGTGCAATTAATAAAAGTCTTATATAAGTCAAGTACTCGTATAATTAACAAATCGAACCGGGAATAAGGAATAACGGGGAGTTATTTTGCGATCCCATAGTTTTTTTTAACTAAATTGTCATTTATACATAGGACACGCTGATTAGCAAGGACCTCCAACACATACAACATGGTAACATAAAAATATTCGCAACGCAACGTTCTCTCTCTTCGGAGATAAATTTGTTGGTAACATGGTACGTGTATCTCGACCTCTTGTGTCCCTCTTCGAGACGCAGTTACGTATCGAGTGTCTGTTACAAATGTGTGCACAGTTTTACTTTGTATTATCGCCTATCCTGGTATCCTCATTCTTCACGTACCACCTTACTTTGTATACCATCTTAAGAAGCTCTGTGTACTATCAGTGGTACGCGTACCACAATATGACAACAGCTGTTCTAATTATTGTTATTGCCATTTATTTCTATTTTTATCTTCTAATTTGATAGCTTTATTAATTAGTGAAACAAGAACATTTTTCTTTAATAGAATTAATGTAGCTTAAATTTTGTTGTAGAATTCTTTGCTACAAATTTTTAATGCTCTATGTTTCAGATTATAGACTATATTGGCAATTTGTTTAAAGCTATGAAAAGAGTAATAATTCAAAATTCATAATTCAAAAGTTGGTTTTTGATACAAATTTGTTAATATATTGTTTTCAATGTTCAGATAAATAATCTATTCCAAATGAAACCCAGAAAAACCTAATCAGTCTGATTCATATAAAACTTAAGGGCGCCGTGTTATACGTAAATTTTCAATGAATTTCATAGCTGTTTGTTGAGACAGTCTAAAGAAAATCTGAATAAGTTGGAAAAAATATCTCTTCACTGTGTCAATTATACAAGTTTTTTCCAGGTTGTGTCATTTCGAATAAAAAAAGACATCATATTGCCTGTTATTTTTGTCATAAAACCTCTTGAATTTTGCGTGCCAACTGCACATTGAGAATATTGTATACGATATTATAAACATTCACATCCAAAATAATTCTTTTTAAAAAATAGTAACACTTGAATTGATGTAAGTTGTTAAGTACTTTTCACGGTATATAGACCACAGATCTCGGTTTTTCATGTTCTCTAGCGCATTTTCCGCCAAAATTTAAAAAGTTGATTCAATTTTAGCATTATTTTTAGTACTAAGCTAATATAAGAACTTCCACTTACTGGGTGGATTTTTTTGTGCATTTTTAGATACCATGACTTGCCTTTGAAACGCCAGCCTTAAAGTAATTTAGTAGATCTAGTCCTAACCTACACTCCTGAAACATTAGTGCCGGGAAAGGCTTTATCAATATATCCGCCAACTGTTCACCTGTGGAAACACATTTTAATTTTACTACTTTTTTCAATCTGTTTCCTAGAAAAATCATATTTATCAATATGCTTTGATCTTTCACGACAACTTGAATTGTTTGCTATACATATACAACCAGTACTATCTTCATAAATTATAATAGGGTATAAAATATTGATATTGATTAGATTTCCGAAAAGAGCCATATATTCAGCTTCTGTGGATGAGGCTTCTGCCAATGTTCGTCTATTTGTACTCCAGCAGTTTGTACATTTCTCAAATAATTTAAAATATAACCTGTTGTACTTTTTATTACTTACAATTGTTTCATCCTCAATCAGAATCTACATAGCTATTTATAGGATCTGTATACCCGTCCCGTAAAAGTTAATTTAATATCGCTTGTACGTGCAAATCAACGTTATTATCAGCACATCTGCAAAATGGCATCTGGCTTCACCGCCAACAGGTAGCGCGGAAAATGCTTTAAATCGTTTGAGGGAAGTAATGAGCATTGCTTTTCGAAATCACACCAGCTGTGCCGGAACCATTTCGAATGAAGAGAAGGTGATGTTCTTTCTGGATCAAATTCATTGTAATTTTAATGTGTGCAATGTGCTTTTTATTATTTTTTTATATATATTAATTATTATACAGTAATTTTTTAAAAGTTGTATGACATAATTGCAACTTGTAGAGCCCTGAAGAAGGCTCAATATAAGCGGAAACGTTGGCAGTATGTAAAAAATTGTTTTTGTTTATAAATCTACTGACCTATCAACAGACAATAATTTTCTCTACAGTAAACTAAAGGTCACTAGAAACAAATAAGATTTATATTTTAGTTAGCAATTCGTATCGCTAAAAGTTAATATTTAGAAAACAAAAACAATAGGCAATTTGCATGAAATTTTTAAATGCTTAAAAATATTGTCATTTTATTATATATTAAGTACGTAACAAGAATATCTTACTAATTCTGTAAAATTGTTCCTATATTTTTCACAATTAATTATTTTATATAGCAATTTATTCAAATATAGTCACGGGTTCGGAAACAACATTCTGATTGGTCCACGTCACAGTATATGGAAACGTCCATGGTGAGACATGTCAAATTGTTAAATCGACGCAGTTTAGTTAAGTCAGTTAGCAAACTCGTTCCGTAACTGGTTAGCGTCGAACCCTGGTGGAACTTTGTGGTGTTTGTGTGATGTCCAGCATTGATTATAACATAAAGTTGGGATTGCCAAAGGGGATGGAACTGATAAAACACAAATTTTATAAGTATTGTGTGATACCAAAGTGCAAAAACACTACGGTAACCACCCCGGAAAAAATATTCTTCTCGGTTTCTAAACATGAGAAAATGCATAAGAAATGATGCAATGAATAGATACGAAAAAGAGAATGCAACACTATCGAACACAACGGCGTTATATTGTTGCGAGGATCATTTCACCGTAAGTCATTTTTCACTTTATTCGGCGATTATAAAGATGATGTGTGTTTTAAAATTAATAGTTGGAAGAATATATGGAGAATTATTGGCCTCACAAATTAAATAGGAATGTACAAAGACTACAACTAAGAAAAGGTGTAATACCCCATCATTTTAACTGTCAGAGGAAAATGGTACCTGAGCAACAAAGTGATGCAAAACGCAGACGTCTTGAAATTATTCGCCATAAAATTTGGATTTTCTCCCAGAAACGAAAACATTGACAATGAGTCAATTTTGAGCAGGTTATCTGTTTGTCCTTTAACAAATCCACTCTCTGTTGCCATTATTTACTAGAATTATATGGATATTATACACAATGCACACAACCAAAACAAATAATAGTTTGACTTTGACAGTTCGATTTTGACATTCATGTCACGCATATAAAACAACATGACATGTTCATATACTGTGACGTCACATAACCGCCATTTGTATTTCTCGCGTTTTTGTGGTTGGGAGAGACGTAATAAATCTATAAATTTATTACCGCTTTATTGTTGCAGAGAATGACATAAAACTAACACAGTACACATAAAATGAACTGAATAATATTTTGGTAATAAAATAAAAAAAATATGCAAATTGCCTATTGTTTACACCGTTAGTTGTCTCTGTTACAATATCTAAATTTTGAATTAACGAGTCGTTGTATTAGCTGTTAGTCGAGCCTAAAAAGCAGTTACTAAATTTTGCGTTGTCGTTAAACATTGTTTTTCATGTCAGTTACCGAACGTTTGGTATGTTAAATACTAGTTTTTGGTTACTTTATAACATTTAGTTGAAGTTCACCCGGATTAATTGATTAGAAATTACGGTTTTCGTAAATTTAGGGACCGGTGTTTTCCCTAACTCCTAAGTAAAATTTGTTGAGTATAAATGATTTAGCGATAAGGATTAACATCTGATTTATAAAATTAGCGACTGTCAACAGATCAGTCCAGTCCAAAACTTGATTGAATAATAGCATAATTTCCCTTTTTCCTATCCCTTGTTTTTTTTTTCAAGATACCAGCCGGCAATATTAGTCTCATTTTTGTACCTCTCTGTTTGGATATTTAACCCAAATAATACAGTCCACAAAATTCAGGCAATTAATGCCAAACCATTCGTTTGTTTCTTCGAGCCTAGGATAATGGAGTTATCCATTGAAACCGTAGTACCTAATTTCGTGTATTATTGAAATAATATTCGTTTTAGTTTGCTTATATATTATTGTTATGATCCAAAATTTTATTATCTAATTTTTTTAAATCCTTTACTTTGCCAATTTGCGTGGACAAATTGTCCATAAAAAAAATAAAACGGTTTTTTTATCTTTTTTTGTATGCATTTCTTTTGATTCCATTTGAACAGTTATTTTGAAATCGATTTTTCCATTTGTTAGAATATGAATGTAGTTGCGTTACCAATTCGAGTAAATAGAAATTCGTTCCACTGTACCAGTAACGTCACATGACACAGTCACGAATTTGACATAGAAAACAAAATATTAATAATAATAGGTATATTTGCTACACAATTGTACATAAAACCTTTTACAAATATATTTATATGTAGGAAACAACTTAGAGGTACCCTCACTAAAAGCTTAGCCTGTTCGTGAGGGAATAAAATTAAGTATATAAAATAATAATAATAATAATAATAATAATAATAATAATAATAATAATAACAAAAATAATAATAATAATAATAATAATAATAATAATAATAATATCAGCATGATAAGCAGGAGGGGTCATCCATCATCCACGACCTTTGGTGAGTAGCGACACCACTTACTCTAGCTAAAGGGTGTAAAATCGGACCGGCAGCACTGCGCACCCGGGAGGGATCAGCTACTTTTTCCTCTGGTGCCGGCCGTCGATGTGTCAGGCCAACCACCTGACACACTGAAACCTCCGGTTCCGAATACCAGGAGAGAAGGCCCCCACAATCGACCCCATTCGGATGGGGGTCATGGGCAAGGTGGTGGGGCCCAGCCGGATGGATTGCCCGTTGACGACCAAGGCCATGAAAATGGAAGTTTTGAGTGGACCGATGAACTAAGGGACGATCTTCTGGTCTGTTATGAAAGCAGCGAGCCCGGGCGAAGAGGATACATGGCGGGGATGTATGCTCGGTGGTGCGACATGCACCCCGAAGGCCGCGCCCTCACCGCACAAAATCTGCGGGATTATGTATCCTACCTTCGTCGCAGAGGCTATGAGAGGCGTCCTCATCTAAGGGTGAATGAAGTGGTTGAAGAACCACGGAATGATCCCGAAGAGGCGCCGCGCTTCATTCCCCGAGAACAGGACGACCTGAGCACCCGCCGGGGGTTGCCCTTTATAAAACCCCCGAAGCCCGCAGATCTGGTCCGAGTGGATACTGCGCTCCGTGAGGATCTTCCAGAAGAGGCTGATATCTGGCGCGTCAATTGCGCTGTGTACGACGCCGCTGAACTGCTGACTCGTGTGGAGAGAGGGCGTGAAAATGCCGTTTCTCCACAGGAGAGAGCACGGCGGCGAGTGCACAAGATGGAAGCTAAGATCCGGTCGGCGAGGCAACACGCGTCCCGTATCCAATGTGTGATGGACTACGTGGAAGCCAATAGGGCTTTCACACCTAAGGTGAGACGCATAGCTACCTCCCTTAGGCGGGTCCATCATACCCTGAATCGGGGGGTGCTGCTCACCATCAAGCAGCATTTTCTCGACAGGAAACGGATGCTAGTGGCTGCAAAAAAGTCACTAGTGAAGCGGTCGAGGAGGTTGGAGCAAAATAATTTGTTCCGTGTAAGGCCTTCTCGACTTTTTGAACAGCCTCAGCGTGTTGCGGACAATCCGCCGACTGTAGATCAGGTAGAAGCCTTCTGGAGAGATCTTTATGGCCGCAGGATTCCACTGGATAGAGACACTCCAGCCCTGGCACACTTCGAGGCCTTTTGTCAAAGGCTTCGAGAGCCACAAGAGGTGTGCCCACCGATAACCCCGGATGAAGTTCGGAGATCATTTATTAGATCGAAGAACTTCGCTGCTCCTGGTCCCGATGGGATCAACAACATCTGGTGGAAAAAATTCACCAGTGTCCACCGCCATTTGGCCAGAATATTCACGTCCTGGCTAAATGGAGAGCAGCAAATTCCGGCGTGGTTTAACGAGCGGAGAACCGTGCATCTCCCTCAGAGCGGAGATTTGTCTCAGCCAAAGAACTACCGTCCAATAACCTGCCTGAATGCGTGTTACAAGGTGTTTACTCGCATCTTGTACGCGCGTGTGCTCCACGCAGTGAACCCCGTTTATCAACGGATATACGAGCAGCGAGGGTCCAAGAGGGGTGTAGCTGGCTGTAAGGAGAACCTGCTCATCGACAGATGTATTACGCAGGACTCCGTGCAGTACAAGCGAAACCTCTCAATGGCCTGGATAGATTACCGCAAGGCATTTGATATGACATCCCATGAGCTAATAGTCCACTTGCTCCAATGTCTTGCGGTGGCCGACCCCATAGTGAGATGTATTGAACAACTCACGCCGCTCTGGAGGACCCGCTTTACCATAACATCGGCTAATGCAAGGGTCCACACAGAGCCGGTTTTGATCAGGAGGGGAGTGTTCCAGGGAGATTCCCTGAGTCCCCTCTTGTTTTGTATCTCACTGCTGCCATTATCCGTTGCACTTCGTCGTACCCGGGGTTACAACTGCGGTACCCCAGGAGACCGGAGGCATAAGGTCACCCATTTGTTCTATATGGATGACCTTAAACTCTACGCCTCCGGAGAGAGGGATTTAAATCAGTCCCTCAGAGTGGTACATGAGTACACGCAGGCGGTTGGGATGGAGTTCGGGCTGGACAAATGTGCACTGGTTCGTCTCAAGAGAGGACGATGCGGTCCATACGGAGAGGACGCCCAGCTCATAGACGGAAGCATCTTTCACTATCTAGATGCCGGAGAGTCGTATACCTATTTGGGTGTCCCACAGCGGGGCACTCATGAGGTGGCAATGGTGAAAAACGCTCTCCGCGGCAGGTATCGGCACCGCCTCCGACAGATCTGGTCTTAGGAGCTGTCGGGTAAGAACAAGGTGAGTGCCACAAATATGCTTGCCGTTCCGATCCTTCTCTACTCCTTTGGAGTAGTGAAATGGACACAAGAAGAGCTGAGGCAACTCGATGTAGGGACCCGTAAAATGATGCATCTCCATCGGAGTTTGCATCCAAGATCGTCCGTTCCGCGGCTATACTTCCCAAGAAATCGGGGAGGCCGTGGACTCTTGAGTTTGGAGTGTCTCCAGGGCAGAGTGGTTTTGGAGGAGGCCTGCAAAGTCATCAGGAGCTCGGATCCCCTTCTCTGCATGGTCCAAGACCATGAAGCAGCAGAGATAGGAGCGTTTGTGTATAAGGCAGCGAGAAGAGCAGCCGATGAACTTGGTCTCGTGTTCGATACTGAGCGGGAAAATCCAGACTCTGTCACCGAGTCGGATCCTGCTCAGTTAAAAGCCCAAATTAAAGTTACAGCTACATAAGGATAAGCCAATGCATGGTCTCTTCTACCGTCATCTAGAGGGGCTTGGTTTATCTAAAAAGCTGACCTTCGCTTTTTTTGAGGTCAGCGGGGCTGAACTCTGAGACCGAGGGATTCATAATGGCTTGCCAAGATGGTGTAATTAACACACTCGTCTATCGTAGTCGTGTCTTGGGTATCGAGGTTCCTGATACCAGCTGCAAGGCCTGCCGCCAAGCGCCGGAGACGCTTATGCATCTCCTGTCTGCCTGTCCGGTATATGCGGCCACAGCGTATATCCAAAGACACGATTCAGCCTTACGGGTGTTGTATTATCATTTACGACACTCGTATGAGATAGACGAGACGCCAGTGCTGCCTTATGCTCCGGGGGATATAGAATCCGTAGTGGGGAATGAGAAGTGCCGAATTTATTCATTCCCCACCCTCAGGCAAATCCAAGCCAATAAGCCTGATGTAGTCCTCCTCGACCACCAGCTTAGAACGATGTTTGTGATTGAGTTCTCGGCTCCGCAGAGAACAACATCGTCCTAAAAGAGGAGGAAAAACGGAGGAAGTATCGAGATCTTCTCTCCGAGCTCCGCAGGCTGTATCCAGACCACTCTGTTAAGATTGTGGTGCTAATTATAGGCGTCCTGGGTGGAATGAGACATACGTTGCTTTCTGACTTAAAGACCATACCGGCTTGTCGAAATTCGGCAGAGATCTTAGCCGGCAGAATGCAGAAGGCAATTGTCCTTGGTTCGCTACGTCTGCTCAGAACACACGATTTACGGGCGCAATGATTACTGACTCCACGGAGTGGAGAGTGGTCATTGCTTGACTCTCCAGAACATCTCTGAATGTGTCGGAGCCTCGGAAGGTGTTTACTGGAAAAAATAATAATAATAATAATAATAATAATAATAATAATAATAATAATAATAATAATAATAATAATAATAATAATAATAATAATAATAATAATAATAATAATAATAATAATAATAATAATAATAATAATAATAATAATAATAATAATAATAATAATAATAATAATAATAATAATAATAATAATAATAATAATAATAATAATAATAATAATAATAATAATAATAATAATAATAATAATAATAATAATAATAATAATAATAATAATAATAATAATAATAATAATAATAATAATAATAATAATAATAATAATAATAATAATAATAATAATAATAATAATAATAATAATAATAATAATAATAATAATAATAATAATAATAATAATAATAATAATAATAATAATAATAATAATAATAATAATAATAATAATAATAATAATAATAATAATAATAATAATAATAATAATAATAATAATAATAATAATAATAATAATAATAATAATAATAATAATAATAATAATAATAATAATAATAATAATAATAATAATAATAATAATAATAATAATAATAATAATAATAATAATAATAATAATAATAATAATAATAATAATAATAATAATAATAATAATAATAATAATAATAATAATAATAATAATAATAATAATAATAATAATAATAATAATAATAATAATAATAATAATAATAATAATAATAATAATAATAATAATAATAATAATAATAATAATAATAATAATAATAATAATAATAATAATAATAATAATAATAATAATAATAATAATAATAATAATAATAATAATAATAATAATAATAATAATAATAATAATAATAATAATAATAATAATAATAATAATAATAATAATAATAATAATAATAATAATAATAATAATAATAATAATAATAATAATAATAATAATAATAATAATAATAATAATAATAATAATAATAATAATAATAATAATAATAATAATAATAATAATAATAATAATAATAATAATAATAATAATAATAATAATAATAATAATAATAATAATAATAATAATAATAATAATAATAATAATAATAATAATAATAATAATAATAATAATAATAATAATAATAATAATAATAATAATAATAATAATAATAATAATAATAATAATAATAATAATAATAATAATAATAATAATAATAATAATAATAATAATAATAATAATAATAATAATAATAATAATAATAATAATAATAATAATAATAATAATAATAATAATAATAATAATAATAATAATAATAATAATAATAATAATAATAATAATAATAATAATAATAATAATAATAATAATAATAATAATAATAATAATAATAATAATAATAATAATAATAATAATAATAATAATAATAATAATAATAATAATAATAATAATAATAATAATAAGACTCTCCAGAACATCTCCGAATGTGTCGGAGCTTTGGAAGGTGTTTACTGGAAAAAAAAAATAATAATAATAATAATAAAAATAATACGCAGAAACGCGTCATCTTCTGCAGCAACATAAGGATAAGCCAATGCATGGTCTCTTCTACCGTCATCTAGAGGGGCTTGGCTTATCTGAAAGGCTGACTTTTGCTTTTTCGAGGTCAGCGGGGCTGAACTCTGAGACCGAGGGATTCATAATGGTTTGCCAAGATGGTGTAATTAACACACTCGTCTATCGATCTTGGGTATCGAGGTTCCTGATACCAGCTGCAGGGCCTGCCGCCAAGCGCCGGAGACGCTTATGCATCTCCTGTCTGCCTGTCCGGTATATGCGGCCACAGCGTATATCCAAAGACACGATTAAGCCTTACGGGTGTTGTATTATCATTTACGACACTCGTATGAGATAGACGAGACGCCAGTGCTGCCTTATGCTCCGGGGGATATAGAATCCGTTGTGGGGAATGAGAAGTGCCGAATTTATTGGAACTATTCATTCCCCACCCTCAGGCAAATTCAAGCCAATAAGCCTGATGTAGTCCTCCTCGATCACCAGCTTAGGACGATGTTTGTGATTGAGTTCTCGGCTCCCGCAGAGAACAACATTGTCCTAAAAGAGGAGGAAATACGTAGAAAGTATCGAGATCTTCTCTCCTAGCCCCGCAGGCTGTATCCAGACCACTCTGTTAAGATTGTTGTGCTAATTATAAGCATCCTGGGTGGAATGAGACATACGTTGCTTTCTGACTTAAAGATCATACCGGCTTGTCGAAATTCGGTAGAGATCTTAACCGGCATAATGCAGAAGGCAATCGTCATTGGTTCGCTACGTCTGCTCAGAACACACGATTTACGGGCGCAATGATTACTGACTCCACGGAGTGGAGAGTGGTCATTCTTTCACTCTTCAGGACATCTCCGAATGTATCGGAGCTTCGGAAGGTGTGACTGAAAAAAAAAATAATAATAATAATAAAAAGAAACAAACAAAAGTATTGACAAATAAAATATCAAAAATACACAATTTCAAGCTGTTACAAGTTGTGAAGATTGCACCAACTGAAAATAGACCCATCTGGACGTTTAATTAATGGACATTTTAAGCTCTACTGTAGGTACTATGGATTTGATTTATAGGTGTTGCGAAAATGTACTGTTTTAGTTTTTTTTTTTAAATTTACATCATTATTTAAAGATTTCAGGCTACCATGTAAAGCAGATATAACTGTGGACCAAGAAAGATGTGACATTTTTGTCCAACACATTTATTTACTTTGACTGTTATATATATTTTATTTTTATCTCTCGTGTCATACCTATGGTCCCTTGTTCTTAACTTACTTCTATTCTTATGTTAATAAGAACATAATAAATAAAAGAAAAGCTGTTTTATATCCATTAGAGAAGCCTCAGCAAAGAGATCATTCGATAAAAAGGTAAGTTTCGTTCTATACATTATTTTAAGAATTCTTTTTGGGTCACTTCTAAGTTCTGCAAAACATTATAATTTGCGTTGCCCCATGCCAAAATTCCATATATTAAATGATATTGAACTAGGGAGGTATACACTAGTTTCATCAATCCATATCAAGTATGTCTCTTAAAACCTTAAACTTATGGAATAAAAATCGAATTTCTTTTTTATGATATAATGACTTGATATGCTCATCCCATTTCAGATGACTATCCAACATGACGCCAAGATACTTAAATTCTGAAACGGACTGGATAGTAATATTGTCTTTAATCGTCGTTGTCTGAAAGGTAGGGGTGGAACGGACATCCACATAGATAGGCAAAAATCGTGTTTTGTCATAATTTACCGTGAGTAATCTCGAATTAAACCATTTAAATATTATCGCTAAATCTTTTTTAGCTTTCAGTTTTACACTTTCCCAATTATCATCATAAAAGATATAAGTGTATTCAGCATATGCTATGATTTCTCCAGACGTATTAAGGGAAACAGATTATTTAAATAGATGTTAAAGAGAACCGAACCCAAAACTGAACCTTGCGGTACTCCTTAGGTAATTTTTTGTAGTTCACTACGCTCATTATTAATTCTGACAAACTGTTGTCGATTTGTTAGGTAGCTTTTAAAAAGCCATTCTCTCCCGCTGATTTGTTATTTCTTAGTTCTTTTATTACATTGCTTATTTCACCGGGTGTGGTTGGCGTCAGAAACATACATTCCAAGTGATTAGACTTATCGAATGGTACATCGAATTCCGGAACTGCAATTTTGCTTGCTAATTTTACTCCAACAGTAGCATAATGGTTATTGAATATATCAGTCATTTGTTTTGGGGTATTTACCATTATACCATTAAGTATGTGTTATCCGTTCGGGATTCGACGTCATTCTACTTTTTGAAGAGGTCATTTCTTGAACGGTTATTACTTTTTTGTGTAATTTGGTTTTTATAAAAGTCTGCTTTACCATTTCTGATAAGGATATTTAAATAGTTTCTATAAGCAATGTATTGTGTTTTTAAGTTCTCGTCAAAGTTATGCTGTAGTTGGTAGTACATTGTATCTCTCTCATTTTTTCCCAACTTTTCCGTTTTCTTTCTATTTTTGTGGCCGTAAATGAAAAAGTACATTTTTGCATTTCTTCTGAAATTATCGTTAGAAACTTCTAAAACTCAGATTCAATATCAACCATATTATAAATTCCGCTAAAGTCAGTAAGTGGCATGTTTTCTTTGTCTTTTGTAATTAATTCTTTTATATATCTTAGTGTTGTTCAGCTGGCTTTCATTATTGTCGGTTTGAATTACAATTTGTAGAAGTACAGTATAGTGATCGGTTATTTTTGTTCTTATTACGAACGGCATCCAAAGTTCATGATCGTATTTTCTTTTAATAAATATATGATCCAAGCAAGACTTACTATTCTCTGTAACTCTCGTATAGTCGATGATAGCAGAATGAGAATTAAATTCATTTAAGGTATTTATATATTCAGTTGTAGACTCGCTTATGTCATTTTCAAGTATATCAACGTTCATATCTCCCACAAATAGAAAATAGTCAGTCTTGCTACAATTATTATTACTTTGAAAATAGTTTCGTAAATTCTCTATAAATTCCAGAGGTTCCGTTGATGGTGATCTGTATCCAGAAAGAATTCGAATGATTCTTTGATGAAACTTAACTTCCACTAGGAATAGTTTATTACCGTTTGCCAAGGTCACAGTCTTGTGTGAGAAATCGAGATCTGATTTCAAATATATTACAATTCCATCATTTTTATTAATTGTTCTGCAGTTATATACCATAATATAACCAGGTATATTAAATAAATTAACATCCTCAAACTGATGTGTCTCAGTTAGTACAATACAATCCACCTTCTCCGTTAGCTGCTCTAGATAGCAACGAAATTCGCTTAAATTTTTGTTTATACTTCTTATGTTGTTATGAACTAATTTAAAACTACTATTATTTATTCTAAGCATTGCATTCATACATAAAATCCAAAGTTATGGTATCGATTTCGTTAATTTTATAATGTACTGATGTACCTTATGTACCCATATTAAAACATCTACCAAGTACAGAATATTTACAATAATCTACATTAACCAACTGCACAACAAATTAAAAAGAATTATTTATTATTGAGATATAGATAATTAACGATATTAAGATGACACTTAAAACAAATACTATATTTAAAATACAAGACTATCTATACATTAAATACAAGATATATAATATATACTAAAACAGGAAGATATAAATTATTAATTAGACCAGGGGTGGCCAACCCGCGGCACGCTAAGGACTTAAGAGTGGCACGCGCACGAATACGCGATTTCAATTCAAACTCCCCCTCTACTCTTACAAATATTGCAAGTGTGAGTTCCGCATATGGATCCATGCGCCCGACGCTCGCAGCGGCATGTAGTATCTTCCTAATGGGATAGACAAGGGTAATCTAGTAGTGTTTTCTCTCTCGCGCCCCAGATATTACATTCGTGTATTTCCAGGGCTGCAAGCGTCTAGACTCTAGACTCCAGCAGATCCGCCGCTCCGTACACGTAACGTACAACATTGTACAACGTACATTCGATTTTCATCTCTCATTTCATTTTTCATGGCAAAAAATGTCAATTAATAAACCAAGTACGTCAAAAAGAAAATATGGAGACGATATTGCCATTCGTGATTTTAACCTGGCTTGGGAGGAGCAGTTTTTATTTACCAAACAAAATACTGTGAAACCGGTGTGTTTGGTTTGCGGAGCTTGTGTTGTAGTTCCTACTTGGTTCAACCAAGTTCAACTTGGAGCGACATTTCAAGCAAATGCATTCTGATTTCAATTCTAAATATCCTGTTGGCTCAAACTTACGAACAGATTTTATAAATAAGAAGAAAAAATCATTAATAGCGCAACAGTTAGTTTTTCAGAAAAGGAGTGATGACATGGAAACAATGATAAAAGCCTCTTATGAACTTTCTCTTTTGTTGGCTCGGAAAAAAAAATCGTATTCCGATGGAGAGGAATTAATCAAGAGTAGCTTATTAATACTTGCTAAATATTCAGATGATCAAAAAATCAAGAAAATGGTCGACCAAATAGCTCTCTCTCGTAATACTGTGATGCGGCGCATAGACGACATGGCGATGGACGTTATTACAAAAATATCTGCTGGGCTTGAGTCTTGTAAATATTTTCTTTGGCTTTGGACGAAAGCTGCGATATTACAGATAATGCACAGTTGAGTATATTTGTGCGTTATATTAACAATAACTTTGATGTGGTCGAAGAACTTCTTGATTTGCGTCAACTAATTTCAACTAGAGGTAAGGATATTTTTACTGAACTAAAAAGTGCAATTGAAAGTACCAAAGTAGAGTGGACGAAATTAGATAGTATTTGTACGGATGACGCACCGTGCATGACGGGCGATACAAAAGGTTGCGTAGCTTTACTTCAGAATTATTTGGAAAGGGACATATTCAAGTACCATTGCATCAGGAAGCTCTTTGCGCTAAAGATTTGGACTTATCTTCTGTTATTGATCCGGTAGTGCGCTGCATTAATAAAATTCGAGCTCGTGCTCTGAATCGCCGACAATTTCATAACTTGTTTCCTGATGAGACTGACGAGGAAGGTGAATTGCTTCTTCACTGTACCGTCCGCTGGCTTTCGAAAGGAAGTGCTTTAGAAAGATTTTGGAATTTGCAGCAGAGCGTTTTAAAATATCTCGAAGAAATTGGTGAATTACCCAATTTGTGTTTACTTCTCAAGACTGAAGAGTGGTTGTGGGATCTTGCCTTTCTTACAGATATAATGGGACATTTAAATAGTCTGAATGTACGATTGCAAGGTAAAAATTGTATTTTTCCAACATTATTAAACCTTGTGTCGTCTTTTATAACAAAACTTGAACTTTTTTCCAATGATTTTGAAAAACAAAGGTTAACACATTTTCCGCGAATGCAAGAGCTGGCAACCAAAGCAAAATACATCAAATTCAAAACCTTAATAGCACAATTGCATAATTCATTCTGCAGTAGATTTTCTGGTTTTAATGGGGATAAAAAAATATTGCATTATTTACCAATCTATTTTTAATTTCTGTTGAAGATATAAGTCAGTATTCTCCACAACTTCAAACAGAAATTATTGACCTGCAAAACCATACAGTCCTTACAAATAAATATAAGGAGTTAATTTCAAATTCAACTAATCCAGATTATTCTGAATTTTGAAAATTCATTCCATTGAGCGAGTTTCCAAATTTACACGATTTGGCTCTCAAATACTGTTGCAGTTTTGGGTCAACACATATTTGCGAACAGACATTTTCTATTATGAACATTATAAAGACCAAATATCGACCAAAATTAACTGACCTTTATCTGAAGCATCTGATCTTACTTGCTTCTTCAAAAGTTAACCCTAATATAGATATCATCATTATAAACGTGCAAATTCAAAAGCCGCACTAGTTTTTATGATGCTTACGATATGATATGTAAAACTTATTTTTTATTTTAATATTTTTAAGAGTGTTACCTAATTTCATTTCAAAATGTAATATTAATAAAACATGTTTGAATGTATGTGATGTATAATTTAAACTATATAAAAAACCTAAATATTTAAAAATAAACCAGTGGCACGCACAAAATTTACATTCTTAATATTGGCACGACGAAAAAGGTTGGCCGTTCCTGAATTAGACAATTGTAAAATACACAAACATAATGATACTAAATAATAAAATTTATTTTACGGATCTAGTTTTAGGTTTCCTTTTTGGTTCAGGTAATGTTTTTAATTGTTTTTTGGTTGGGCCAGGTTTGGGTGTTTCAATTCCTTGCACTGCTTCAATCAGGTTTTGGTTGACAATTTTATTATTTCCATGTACAGCAGTTGTCATTCCATGGTTTGGGGTAGCAGGTGCACTATTTATAATTCGTTCAGGGTTTCTATCGTCTTCTTCTAATTCCTCAATAGTGTAAGCCTTGCCATTGACAAAAAGCTTGTTTTGCTTTATATAGCAGTTATTACTTTTATTTTCTCGTAGTAATATTAGATGTTTTCTTAAAACTTTATTTTCTTCCCTTTGTTTAAAAGTTATATCATGGGCAATAAAGACTTTAGTGCCCTTAAGTTTATATCGGTTCTGCAAAATATTTAACTTTTTAATGTAGCTTATTAGTTCTACTTTGACTGGGCTGGTTTCAGATACTCCCAAACAATATGCGTTGTTAATATCTGATTCCTTCAAATCTACGCTAAGAAGGAGATTTAGTTTCTCACAAATGTATTCCGGAGTTATTTTGTGCTCAGGTGTTCTTAATCCATATACAATAATATTGTTCTTTTTATTGGTACCTATTTTCTAAAATTTCCAATTTATTTTTGAGGAACAGATTTTCATTTTCCAATATATTCAATCTAGATTTAAGCTCTTCTACTTTTAATAAAAATCGAGTTTCAGTAGCCTCTATGATATTTTTTAACTCAGTTTTGCTTCTTATAATTTCCTCATATATTTTTGTATTTGTAATGACTTCGGAAACACTCATTTTATTTATTGCTATTGTGTGTCTAGCTTTATATTTTGTATCAACACAGTGATAAGAAAATTCCGCGATAAAGAATTTTGTCGGCTTTGTTTACCTCTACTGTTTATACTAATTTCTAATGTTGTGCTATGTAATTTGTATATATTTTTATATCATTGTGAATCTACGTCTTATGTTATACATATATATACGCTTTTTTGTTATTAATTAGATGTAATTACATACCAAAACTTTTTTTCCACAAAAGCTAATTCAACACAATGTTCACACCTTAAGCGTACCATACATAGCCCTAGTTATTCCCATATATTTATTTGTGCACAAGTTAACAAATACTGGGATGGCCAGAAGTATGAAAAAAAAAATCATTTTTTGAATGTATATATATACGCTTTTCTGTTATTAATTAGATGTAATTACATACCAAAACTTTTTTCCACAAAAGCTAATTCAACACAATGTTCACACCTTAAGCGTACCATACATAGCCCTAGTTATTCCCATATAATTATTTGTGCACAAGTTAACAAATACTGGGATGGCCAGAAGTACGAAAAAAAATTCATTTTTTGAATGAGTTAATTTTTTTAAAACGCGTTTACTGATCTTGATTTTTTCCCCTCTTTCAGTTATACAATAATTAATTTTTCTTCAACCCCCTAACCTCCAGCTACCCCAATTATTTTCAAATGGAAACATAAGGCATAAGGGGGCTCGTGTTTTCAATAACAAGTTTTTTTTCATTTAGAAATTGAAACAACTAGATAATTTACAAAAATAAGCTCAATGCTGCAAATGCTCAAAATGTCCTCCATTCACTATTTGGCACTCTCCAAGACGATAGTAAAAGCTGTCCACAGCATTCCGAATGACTTCACCTGGTTAATTATGCATCTTCTCCCTAATCCTGTTCTTTAAATTCTCAATATTATCCGATCTGTCCAGTAGTGTATATATATCCGCTGCGCAAAATGTGGTGAACATTTTGCGCAGCGAATTTCCGCTCTTATATATACACTACTGGACAGATCGGATAATATTGAGAATTTAAAGAACAGGATTAGGGAGGAGATGCATGAGTCACGTCTAAACATAGAACATGACGTCATAGAAAAAATAGAATATCTGGCATACCATCACGTCTAAAAATAGAAAATGACATTACATACATCTGGAGTGATATATCTAAAAATAGAATGCACATCTGGCATTACACAATATCTAAAAATAGATAGCATCTCGATCTAGAAAAATAGATCTACCATGTCTAAAATTAGAATATCCGCACATGCAAGGGGGGCCCAATTCTCTTATAAAATAAACAACAAGCTAGGTTGAGATATTATTGGTACTCATGCAGAACTTCGGTGTAGTTGAGATAAAACAATGTTGTGTTTGCCGGGAAATAATTAGCAGACAATATATACTCGTAAGTGATTTGTGGTTATTTAAACCTAGACTGACAATTAGTTATTGTAGTCGAGCGTGTTACCAAACAAGGTTAGTGCAAGTATTTAGAGTAAACATTACATCCGAAATATTGTTATCCAATAAATATGTGCATGGCTGATGTCCAAGAGGTGGAAATAAAAGACCTTGAACGTGGTATTCGTAATTTACGTCAAACTTTCTCGAATTTGGAGGTTTGATGCAGCCCACGAAGCTATCTATGGTATGGGAAAGTTTTATCCTCCCGAATATTGTAACAATTTAGCTGAGGAATATGGAAAGTTGGTGCAACTATGCGATGATTATTTAGATGAGCATTGCACAATAGAGGATTTTGTCAATGGTAAGATTAGTTATGGTAGAGGATATTTGCTTTATAAAATTAAACGTTTTCTGGACGAAAGTTTAGCCAAAACAATTCCTGAATTGGAAACGGAACCTGATGACCAAGAGGAAAGCGATGTGGAAATGAGCCATTATCAATATTATATGTAATAAATGTTCACTTCGCTACTCACAGATCTGCAACATCGCAATCTAAATGCCACATGTGTAAATGAAGTCTTCAATAATGTTTAATCTTATGTATATTCGCAATAAAAAAAACAATTTGAAAACACACATATATGAGCGTGATTGAAGTCACATCGTATCTGATTTCTTTTGTACTTTTACAGTGGTTTTTATTGAAACTTGTCATAGTGGTGCATCTAACTACACACAAGAAGCTGCAGTGATTTTTACAAACTATAGTTTTGAACTGGTGCAGTTTTTTGGAAAGTATCATGTATTCTCCGTAAATCGACATGACTGTTTGTGGTTTTTGTGATAATACTATAAACGCAAGAAAACCAACTGTTTCTTGCTCGGTCTGTAGAAAAACACATCATGTTTCTTGTATCACTTCATCATCCGAATTTTTAAATTTCCTGAAGGAGATAAAAGGACTACCTTGGAAATGCAACTACTGTTTAGAAAACTGCATTACATTAAATAACAATGAGTTAAACAACATTTTACAAGAAAAAGTTGAGTGTGCCATGTCTACAGTTGATGCGAAAATTTCATCCTTAAAAAATGAGATTGCAAGTGTCTCTAAATATTTAGCTGGAGTTAATTTTCCTAATACCGCTAAGCCAAATTATTCAGATGTTGTTAAGAATACTACTCAGCCTGCGGTTCTAATACTTCCTAAAAATCCTGATGCAGAACATTAATTCTCCTGCATCTGGTATTCATCTTGCCAAAGTAAAGAATGTTAAATCTGGTGGATTGGTGGTTGGTTGTCAAGCAAAGGAAGATAACGACAAATTGCGAAAAATTGTTGAAGAAAAACTGGCTCATTCCTATGTTGTAAAGGAGTTGACTGGTGTTAAGCCACGCATTCGGATTGTAGGTATTACTGAGAATTATGATGAGAATGTTTTAATAGATTTAATTTGCAAATGCAATTTGATTTTCTCAAATGAATCTACTTGTAAACTCATTAAGTTTTATCCTATAAAAAAGAATTCTAATGTTTTTTAGGCAATTTTGCAGATTGACATAGATTCATATGATAAAGCGTTAAAAGCAGGTAATATATTTGTCGGATATGACAGCTGTATTGTGTATGATGCGATTGATGTTTATCGTTGTTTTAAATGCATTGAATTTCATCATAATTCTAGAAACTGTACTAAACCAATTTCATGCCTAAGGTGTGGGTTAAACCATGATGTCAAAGACTGTCAATCTGAAACCTTGTCCTGCTCAAATTGTCTAAAACTTAAAAATAAATATAACATCGAAGTAGATATCGAGCACGCTGTTTGGGATGTAAATAAAGTTCTGCTTATGGTAGAGCGCGTGAGAAACTTCGAAATGATATTCTAGTCTGTCAATAGCAATTAACCTCTCCCACCACCAGGAGTCCTATTCAAGTTGAAGAGTGTACGAATAGTAAACAGAATAATTTTGTTATATATTATCAAAATGTTTGGGGCTTACGTACTTAACTCAGATATATAATAATTCAACTCTAAATAATTTTTCGGCAATAGTTTTTACTGAAACCAACTTAAATTCTTCTTTTTTTGATGATGAATTATTTTGTGATAATTATTCTGTTTATCGTTCTGATAGAAATTTTTCTGCTACTAATTATTCCAGGGGAGGAGGTGTTCTAATTGCAGTTAACAATGATTTTAATACTACTCAAATTAATATTGATTTTACTAATGTAACGCCTTAACATTGTTGCAGTGAAAATAGTCTTATCGAGTTCTAATGTTTTTATTATTGCTATTTACGTCCCTTCATACGTTGTTTATGAACATTTATTTGATTTGTTACTTTCTTTCTCATTTATTCATGGTAACATCTTAATTTTGGGTAATTTTAATATGCCAAATTATGTTTATTATTTATATAATGATCAAAGAGATAACAAATGTTTGTTACTTAATAATTTCTTGAATATTTTGAATATCTCACAATATAATAAAGTTAGTAATCATTATGGTAAAATATTAGATTTAGTTATTTGTAACAACTTTTGTTTGGTTCACAAATCTGATGATCCATGGGTGAAGGAGAACCGGCATCATCCTGAATTAAACATATCATTCAGTATTAATTTTACATCTAGATTAAAACACAGTTTTCCCACCTTCTCTAACAATGGTTATAACTTTAGAAAAGCCAATTTATTACACTTATATGACGCCATGGCTACAATTGATTGGACATTTTTAGAAACGTTTAATAATGTAGAAGATGCTACCACCTATTTCTTGGGAAAGTTATATGTGTTTGACCGATTTGTGCCCAGATTTGTGACTCGTCGTAAAAATAAATATCCCCCCTGGTTTGACTCTCGAATAATTAGGAACTTGCGCCTTAAGAATAACTGTTATCGAAAGTATAAAAATACTGGTGATATAGAAGCTTTCAATGATTTTAAGCATTTGAGAGTCAGTATTAAGAGACACGTTAATATCGCGCATAAGAGATATGATAAATCGGTGGAACATAATATTCACTTTGAACCGAATAAATTTTGGGCTTTTATTGGTAGAAAAAGAGGATATAACAATGTTTCCAATAGTATGATGGTGAACAATTAAGAGAGCCTATCAGTATTATTAATGCTTTTGCCAATTTCTTTAGTGCATCCTTTACACCAGTTTATGCGGATAATGATATATCATTCAAAAATTTTTCTACTGAAGTTTGTCTCGCAGTTCACATTGTACAGTTTGACGAAAGTGAGGTTCTTACAGCTTTGAAACATACCAAACCTAAAATGACTACTGGACCGGATTTTGTGCCAGCTTTTATCATAAAGGACTGCGCTAGTGTATTGGCATGTCCTCTTAATTTTTTTAATCAACTTATGCGTTAAAACGTGTACCTTTCCTGAAATTTGGAAGCACTCTAAAGTCTGTCAGATATTTAAAAAAGGAAATAATCAGGATATTACTAACTTCCGACCAATATCTATCTTGTGCAACTTCAGTAAGGTCTTTGAATATCTACTCCATAGTCACATTTATTACAACATTAAAAATAAAATTTCAACTCGTCAGCATGGTTTTATGAAAGGCTGGTCTACAACTTCTAACTTAATGACAATAACCGTAGAGTGAGAAATTATAGATAGAGGTGCAACCTTATGGCGAAATGCGTATCCACTTTTGGGCCCGAGATAGTATTAGGTAATAGCAGGTCTTTGGTTCTAAGATTCGTCATTTCTCGACAACTTATTGTTCACGAAGGTTTTCTTTGCTTGTTAAACCATTGAATCACACAGAATACTCAAAATTGACTGTCGTTAACAACAGTTCTCGACAGACGGACAAATCTCGAACCCAAATGACCCCTACTGTAAAACAGGGTGTAACATAACGGAACGTCAACCATGAAAGCCTTTATTACTTGTCCGACTTTAAAAACATTTTGCCCTATAGATATTTTCTATTAGGGCCTTTGTTTTCAAGATACAGGATGTTAAACTTGTAGATCGAATACGCATTTCGCCATTAAGGTTGCGTCTCTATCTATAATTCCTCACTCAACGCTATAACACAATTTATATCTGAATCCATGAACAGACGATTACAAACAGATTACGGAAAAGTTTAGATTGGTCACTTTGGCTTTCCCGCCACTACCTATAATAGAACGGATTGCGTCCGTCAGGGAGCGCTAAGTGTCTAAGACTAATTACAGTTTAGCTACTATCAGTTAGATGGCCCTGAAATTGGCTATTGGACTGTGATTGGATTTCGGTTTCGACGCTTTTAAGTGTTTTGAAGTGAAGTTGTTTTCAATTATGTTACTGTACTTTCTCTGCGTCATAGAGTATTTTTGTGTGATTTTGTGATTGAGTGCAGTGGGATTATTTAGTTATTATTTTATTTTTAACTTATCATTTCATGATGGAGTACGTTGTTCCGTTAATGCCGAAAAAGTGTTGTGTACTAAACTGCTTAAATAGGAGCAGTAAGAGACATCGGTTCCCGAAAAGTGATACTGCACTTTTTAAAACATGGCTTGATATTATTAAACCTGTAGATTTTGATAAACTCACAATAGAACAGATGTACAATAGATATTATGTTTGTGAAGACCATTTTTCTCCTGAATGTTTTGTTCCTGGAACGCGTAGAGGTCTCATAAGAAATGCAGTGCCTACACTTTTAATTCCAGAATATACAGATACAGGTATGTACTGCACTATATACTTACAGGAATATTATTATTTATAAAATTATATACATACTACATACATTTTGTTAAGCAAAATTGGTAGCACAGGTACATACATCGTTACTTAGTCATATATGAAACTCATCGATATTGATAACATTTCAAAAGTTAGTTCATCTTATTGCTGTTATATCACTAGCTGTACAAGTGTTGCATAGTGTGTGTAGACAGGTTTTTTGGTTAGAAATTTAAATTGTATTGTTGATGATTTGTACCAAATAATATTGATTTTCTTATTTACATTCATTGTGAAATAAGTATTCCACAGCATTTTAAAATAATGAAAACTAAAATCGTAAAAAATATACTGGTCTTCTACCATTGTAGTATTCATATATTTGAAGAATACTTAAGTACTTATACTGTAACAATAATTAAGAAACACCTGTCATGTGATCAATTTTTTTAGGATCTGAAGTTATTTCAGAAGCAGTATCAGAATCATCGTCGTCTATTAATGTATGTAGTACTACTAGCTCTACAATAACCAAAATGTTATTAACGTCCAGTGCAATTGAGTCTTCAGTTTATGTATTAGAAGCAAAAATAGCTGGACCATCTACTAGATCATCTACACCTGGGCTACTAAGCTTCACTGAAATACCTGATCCTGACCTATCCATAGAAGGAAACATTTTTACCAAAACTGCTTCAGGTATAAACTATAATATTTTCCCTGCTTTTGTTTTTTTTATTTATTTTTTTTTACAATTGTACAGATTTAAATATATATTAGATCAGCTATATCCGTAGAAATTAAGAATTATTGAAATGTAGCTGGTACTTATTTATTGTTGTTGCATATTACATAATTCTCTTTTGTAAACATCACAAATTATATGACATTTTCTTTTTTCAGAACGTCGAAAAAGATCAGTTTTAAGTCAAGTTAATACAACTCGTAGTACCTACTTAACTCCAAAGGCAAAACATTTCTACCGAACTCTGAAGAACTGGAGTAAAAAGATGTCTGCAATGAACAAAAACATTAAATCTTATCGAGAATGGTTGGTGACTGTAGAAAAAGTTCAGAATAGTAGATTTTCAGAACCTGTTTCAATATGTGAATAATCCTACATATTGATCATTTTATTATGTGTCAGGTCAGAAACCAACAATTAAAGTCACGTGCAAGGCTTATACACTAGAAGAAAAAATCTTAGCTTCGTCATTATTTAAAAGCAGCGGGAAAGGTTATCGATTGCTCAGCAAAATATTTCCATTACCATGTTCCAGAACCCTGAGTACCCTCCTCCAACGTATTCCATTCTATCCTGGGAGTTAATATAGTTAAAGTTTTTGATAGTTTAAAATTATGTGTTGAAAATATGAAAAATGTGCAAGAGAGAGTTTGCATTTTACTATTCGATGAAATAGCATTGCAATCTAATTTAACATATAATAAGATGCAATATTTGGTATGGAAGATTATGGAAACGAAAAAAGAGCTGTATTAGCTGATCATGCAAATGTTTATATGCTGAAGGGGTCTACAGAAATTGGAAGCAGCCTATTGCTTTTACTTTCAGTCAAGTTAAATAAGTTAAAGGATACATTAAAATTATAATTCGGGAATGCCAGAGAATAGGGCTTGATGTTATAGCAACAGTCTGTGACCAAGGCACAAACCAAGCAGCTATTAATTTATTATTAAAAGAGACAAAAGAGCAGTGCATAAGGGACAAGATGGGCAAGAGATTATTCCATTGTACGATGTCCCACATCTGTTTAAAGGTCTCAGAAATAATTTATTAAATAAAAACTTACATTATAATATGGATGGGGCAAATAAAATCGGAAAATGGAGTCATATAGACCAATTTTATAAATTGGATTCATCAGAACCAGCCTTAAGGATGTGCTATAAGTTAACACAGGCCCACGTAATCCCATCGAAAATGAATAAGATGAAAGTCAAAAATTGTACGCAAGTGTTCAGTCATACAGTACGGTCCTTATGAAACGCATTGCACAGTGGGGTATGTTTTGACAAACTACTTTTGTACTTTACTTAATGTTAATTAATTCATTTATTTCTTAATTTCAGATATTAAAGATAACTATAACCTGATGCCTAATGAAGCAACGGATACGGCTGACCTCATTCTTTTTTGAACAAGCTATTCGATTCATTGAATATATCAAAAAAAGTCGAAACCACAGGCTAAACCGCTGAAATGGGTAGTAACAAAAAATTCTGTTCATGAAGAATTTTGGCAGAATTCATTACAAGTTTTAGATACCATGAAATTTTTTTCTTTGGAAAAGCAAAGGTTTGTTGCTATTCCTACTTTGAACAACTTAAAATTTACTGTTAAGGGATTCGTATACTTGAGGCAAATTTTATTAGCAAGAAAAAACTTTAAGTTTGTGTTAACAGGTGCTTTTAACCAAGATCCTCTCGAATTTTTTTTTAGTTATATCAGGGGTCATGGTCATCGATATACAAATCCAGATGTAGCCCACTTTTGCTCATCCTTTAAATCATTAGTTGTAAACAATTTTATGTTGAGTCATTCTCCTGGTTCCAACTGTCAGAAAGATATGGCCACAGAATGCTTAGATAATTTAAGAACATTTTTAACTGGTGAATTAATAGCTGGCGTATGCCCTTTAGACACCGAAACAGATCTGCCAGGAATTCCAGGAAATGTTTTTGTTCATAAACAAACAAAAATAGCTCGTTGTACAATAGTTTATATGGGTGGAGCTATTATTAGAATTTTGCTGAAAACAAAAATGTTGCAAAATTGTGAGAATTGCCTAAATAATCTTTCTGTCAGACATGGTATGCCAATGGAGGATGATTTTATAATAGCTAGACAGTATGAACGAGCTCATCTCATGAAACCAGGACATTATGTCAATTTTCTAGTTACACATTCATTGAATTCACTGTTCTATTTAATACCTCGGTTATGTACTACAAATGTAATTTCAAAAGTTTTACATGTTCTTCAAAAAAAATTTAATTTTCAGTGTACTCAATAGTTGCCCTCAGCATAATTTAGGACAGAAATTGTGTGAGGTTATTGTGAGATGTGCTCTCTTTTGGTGGTGCAAATAAGTAAATAAAATTTTAAATGGTTCTGACACAAAATTTTTGTTAACAAACCCAAAAAAAGATTGTATAGATCCAATAAAATTACATGCTCTTGAGAAATACAGAACATTTAAGAAAAGGCATCAAAATAAATAATTATTAGGGTAATTTTTTTGCTGTTACTGCCAACGCCAACTTGTCACATGAAGCTGAGCTATAGGTCCCTAAACATGGTTTCATCTGTTAATTCTCTGGCAGTACGTAGATCTGCCTTTTTCTGCTTGACGGGCCATTTTTTTTAAAAAAAAGTTTAAAAAAATATATATAATATAAACATTGTATTTGTTACTGTACTTAATAGATATTAAAATAATAAAAATGGTTTCTATTTATTACAGTTTCAATAATTTGATTTTTATACACCTCTATTTATTGATATCTGCTATTCTTTGGTATATAAATACTACAACTGTTTTTTAACAAAATGAATAATTTTGTCATTAAAAAGACTTTAGATACTTCAATAATGGTAAGTGCTACTGATTTGATGTAGATTAAATTATTTTAATGCATTTTAAAATTATAACGAACATAAATTACGTCAATAATATGTGGGGTCTCTTTTCACTGACAAATCATTTTTATAGTAAGTAAAATTTTAAAAAATAATATGTATCCTTAATTTTAAAGTTTTTAAAACTTCTTATTTTACCGTTTCTTTTTGGCTTTTTTTATTAATGTGATTATAGTTGAATATATACTTTTTAAATAAAACCAATCAAATTACTTAAAAAAAAGAGTTGTCAAACTGATGACAATCTTCAATAATTTTTATCCAAATTATGCATGCAAATTTTCAGTAAAGAATGTGTCATATTTTAAAGCTAGCTTCCTTTGACGAAAATAAAGTGATTGAAATCAATTTTTCTTAGAACAATTATCCCTGCTTAAGAAGTTATAAGGTTGAGAACTTTTTTATTTAATTTTTTACGATAATTTATGTTTTAGATAATTATACGCAAATTTTGGAAGATAAAGGGTTTTTGTATAATAATCATGACACTGACACTATCTGTCTCAGTACATTTCTTTCAGCTGTTTTAAAATAACTATTTTTCCAAAAAGTTCTGTCCTTAAAAAAATGTAAAAGGAACAACACAGTAGCAAGTAGAATTATTTAATTGGATTACAATGTATATTTGAATATAATTACCCAAAAAATAAATTATCGTAAAAAAATAACTTCTCTACATATAAATTCTTAAGGAAGCAAAATTGCACTAAGATAATTTAATTTATATCACTTTATTTTCATCCAAGGAAACTGGCTTTAAAGTATGACCACAGATAAAATCTGTGGTATGACCCATTATTTATGGAACACCCTGTATATGTCGGTAATATCGTAACCTGTAATCTTGTATTGGGCAATAATTCGGGAATCTGCAAGTTGGTATAGTTTGGATCGCGACCGCTGCAAGAAAGGCGACAATTACGTTTTTGACGACACAAGAGGGCAGTTTCGTATCTAAACTTGTTTCCGTAATCTGTGCTGATGTTGTTTACACTGATTTTTCAAAGGCATTCGACAGACTGGACCATGGCATATTACTTACAAAACTTAATGCATTTGGATTCTCAAATTCCCTTCTACAATTATTTGATTCATATTTGTCCAATAGACTTCAGTATGTTCTGTTCAAATGGTGTAAGTCTGTCGACTACTTAGCAACTTCAGGAGTCCCGCAAGGATCTGTCCTTGGACCACTGCTATTCAACATATTTATCAATGATATAACGGATTGTTTAAGTTCTAACTGCCTTCTTTATGCTGATGACTTGAAAGTGTTTTCGACTATCGACAGCCTTGATGATTGTGAGCGCCTTCAAGGTGATTTGATTCAAATTGAAAACTGGTGCAAATTAAATAGACTTCATATGAATCCTCAGAAGTGCTACATAATGTCATATACTTTAAAATCGTCGAAGATTGTGTTTGACTATAGCTTTAATGACACTGTTTTATCACGTTCCGCGGTCACGGAGTTCTTTTTGATGATAAGTTGTCCTTCAATTTACATATTGAAAAGATTGTATCTGAAGCATATAGGTCTTATGGCTTTATAGTAAGAAATATTAGTAACTTTGTTCAAATTAAGACTCTTAAAATCTTATATTATTGTTTTGTTCGATCCAAACTCGAATATGCCGCTTCTGTTTGGTCTCCTTACTATAATTCTCATATGCAAAATATTGAAGCAGTCCAAAGAAAGTTTCTTAAATTTCTTAATTTTAAGATGGATGGGGTATTTCCTCCTATTGGGTTTCTCCAATCTAAATTATTACAAAGACATGCTTTGATGAGTCTTGATACCAGGCGTCAATGTCACAGTGTGCTTGTGCTTTAAATAATCTGATTGACTGCCCTGATTTGCTGCAGCAAATAAATTTTATTGTTTTATTGAGTCAACTCAAGGGAAGGTAATACTTTTTACTTACCCACCCCTTGTACAAATATTCTTAAACATTCCCCTATATATAAAATGTGCACTTTTTGTAATTTATTGGAGCATCGCCTAGACATTTTCAATTCCAGTACTGCCAAGATAAGGTCATTGTATTTTAATTGATGTTTTATTTTAACTGTGTGTTAGTTTTTAGACTTAGGATGCAATTATATTCATTATGTGTTCGTACACTATTTGTATTTATATTTATATTTCTCTTTACCCTCCTGCTCTGTAATTGGGTTTTGTAACCTGTAGAACAGAGTAACAATAAATAAATAAATAAATTTTAAAACATTTTTTTATTTTTATTTCAAATATAATTTTTTCCCAAATAAAAAAAATATCTATTCAGGTATAGGGTTCAGACTTTTATTAAGAAAATAAAACAATGTGTTTATTATATTTTTATAATAACTATTCACAAATTTAATAAATTTAAATCAAAATCCCAGTTCATGTCTACCTGTTCTGCGTTGAATAAATTTTCAGCTTTTTGTTTGAGAAGTTTTAAGTTTACATTTGTATCATGAGTAAGGCGGTAATGCCCCCAAGATTTGGTTGATACACTATCAGACTCAACATATCTCTTGTCGTCAGCTGAAGACAGTGCCACTTTATTTTTCAGTTCGGTGTAAATAGTATGTAATGTGGATTTAAATATATACATTTTACGGAATAATTTACCATCGTTTTCAACTATTTCGACATAATCAGAAAAATTAATTTCTTTCTTAATCACATCTTTAGATATTCCTTTTGCCTTCTTCAGCACATCATCGGCTTTAACACAATATGCTTTGGCGCTTGTACCATGAAAACACTAAAGGTCTGCCAGCGTGCTCATCCTTCCAATAATTGATTCTGTCCTAGGTATAGTATAGTTTGAGGTGTCAAAATATTGGATATTATTTTTCATGTCATCGTATGGATTGTTACAAAAAAGTTCCAAAATAAGGGAATCAGTATCGGTATATAAAACTGTCGGCATATTTGGGTTTAACATAACCATAGAGAAATTCGTAAATGATTGTTTTGGAAATATCCAAAATTGAGAAGCCCACATAAACAGGTTTATCATATACTATTTTTAACTTTCCCAACTGTACCGCTACCAAATTTTCAATATATTGTGTGAAACTAACTACTCAGTGGACAAAAGCCCCAACGTGCGTTGAATTACACCCACAATATCTACCCATATATTCCTTATTATTAGCTTTTGTAATATTTTTTTTACTGTTTAAGAAATGTATTTTAAGCTAATATGTATCAAATCTCCTACAATTCCTATCAATGAAGTCATATGCATGCTCTCTGATACTAAACATCTAGGTATGCTAATGAACACCCACAGACAAAACTCTATTCAATAATTATCTAACGAATTTATTATATTTACTAACCTGATATACTCTATATATGGAGTGGGAACTCGAAATTCAACCACAATAGATGAGATCTGATCTATTTCTGCATTTTTAGGATTGCTTCATCAGGTGGCCTCCTTTAACTTGTGTTTGCGCCATACGGTATATTAAGTATATCTGGATGGTGTATGAATTTATAATTTTCTTTTATTTTATACCTATGAGTTCAGCGGTTACTGTTGAGATGGCGTCCGCTGTGACTATTTGCGAGTTTTCAGTTAAGTTAGTTTTTTGTTTGGTTTTTTTGAAAATTGATAGCAATAGTAGTTCGTTTCCGTTAGAGTGAGCGTCTAGTAGTAAAATTAAAATTAAACTTTAGATTAGTGAGAAGGCGTTAATTCTTTCAAAATCCTTTTTTCCTCTTCCTATTCACCTTTTAACGCCAAGTGAAATCCTGGGCGAGCCAGCGTGATTGGTAAGTTAACTTCAAACAGTCCATTTTTTTTTATAAATAGATAATTAGTAGAATATTAGCATAGTATTTCCAAATTTTGGCAAAATATAGAACATATTTTTTGGTCCAGTCGAGCGCGGATGTAGCAAACCGTATTTGTTGATAAATTGTACTTAAATTTAAATTTTCTAAATATTAGATCAAAAACTCGCAAATTAGTAGAATTAACGCCATTTTACATACACAGTATCAGTAACTGCGTGAGCTTATAGTAAAAATTATTATAGTACATACCTAGTATACCTATTGTCTTTTCCATAGTTCAAGAACACAAACATTGTTCTAATTTTTATAGATACGTTACATTTATTGTTGACTGTTGGTTGGTAATGGGCAATTTTTATATTTTGGCATTATAGTAGAGGATACTTTCATAGTATAATTATTAATAATAATTTAAAATTGCTCAAGAATTATAAGTACCTACCTAATTACTTTAACTTTTCCATTTTATAATATAGTAAAAATATGTCAGAAATTAAAAAACAGCAGCGATTAAAATCGCTTATTGCTAAAAAAAGAACAATATTTTGGTCGTTTTCAAAGAATGTATGATAGTAGCAAAAAATTAGGAGAACCGGTGCATTTGGAATATTTTCAAACTAGATATGAAACCTTAGAAGATACAAAAATTGCATTCTTAAACACTATTGATGAAATTCACGCTGTAGAATTTGACTTAAATCCTGATTACGTCCCTTCTTATCAAATTTTAGATTCTTTCGACGAATTATACTGTCATATTAAAATGGCAGCTAGGAATAAAATCTTAAAAAATAGTGACCCTGTAGGTCCGACAGCAAATAAAACTGTTCCCAAGTTACCTAAATTACAAATTCCAAATTTTGCTGGAAATCAAAAAGAATGGCCTTTTTTTTATAGAATGTTTCAATAGTTTAATTCATAATAATGCAACTTTGAGCGATGTTGATAGAGTACATTACTTGATTGGTTGTTTAAGTGGTTCCGCATTAACCGTTTGTTCGGGGACACCTCCTACTGGAGAAAATTATAGAATTATTTATCAAGCATTAGTTGATAAATTTTCCGATAAGCGTGCTATGGCAAATAGTTATTTAGATCAAATTATCAATTTTAAACAGGCCCAATCAGAAACTACTGGTAACTTAAATGCATTTTTAGAAAAAATTGACGTTGCTGTGAAGGCGTTACAAAAATTGGATATAAAAAACTTAGATGATTATATTTTAACCTATTTAGCACTTTCTAAACTTAATCCCGAAACGCAACGTTTATTTGAAAATGCTTATAGAAAAACTGAAATGCCTTCCTATAATGATACAGTAACATTTGTTAAAGAGCAGGCGAAAATTTGTAGTCGTAGTAATAGTAAAAACTCCATACTTTTTCAGAGACTAGAAGTGATAGCAAATCAAAGCCAACTCATTCCTTTCTTGTACAAAATAATAATATAATTCAAAATAAATGTAGTGTTTGTAAAAATAAGGTTCATCCTATTACAGGGTGTCCCAAATTTCTTAGCATGTTGCCCACAGAAAGATATACATTTATTAGAAATAATAATTTATGCTTAAATTGTTTAGGAACACATAAGATTATTAATTGTAAAAGTAGCTTGAATTGCAGATCTTGTAATTTACGTCATCATACATTACTACATTTTAATTCAAATAATAATTCGAGGAAAGACGAAAATACAGTTTCGGATAGTAGCAATCAAATATCTCAAGTAGTCATGCCATTACTAGATTCTCCTGGGACGGCTGATGCTAATGAATCGCAAGATTCTTCCAAAAATTTTCACGTAGTAGCTTCCACTTCACGGACGGATAATAGGTCAGTAAATTATTGCTCTATCGCCAATGATAATGACAATTTTAGTAAAATCGTATTGTTATCTACGGCAAAAGTTATGATTTTAGATAGTGTGGGAAAGCAACATGTTGCTAGATTCTTGTTGGATAGTTGTAGCCAAGCAAATTTTTTAACCTTAGATTTTTGTAAACGTCTAAAACTAAAAGTATCGAAATGCTATAGAGAAGTACAAGGCATTGGTTCTTCGGGCAGTAAAATATATGGGTGCACAAACATAGTAGTTATTTCTCAAATAGATGCTAGTAAAAAATATCCGTTGGAAGTTCTCGTTATAGAAAAAATTACAAATAAATTACCTCAAGTTGAAGTAGATATCCTTGGTGATATCAAGAAGGTCATTTATGAGCTTAAGTCTGATATTCACAAAACAATAGATGATTTTAAGAACATTATGCAAAATAAAATAGATGATTGTTATAATCATCTTACACACGAAATTGCGGCTTTAAAAACCAAAATAGTAAACATTGAAACTTTTAATTCGGTTGATATTACTGATAAAATAGCAAGCGAGGCAGTGGAACGAATGTCTCGCAGTAAGAATATATTGATTAGAGGCGCACCAGAGACTGTCGGTGATACTCAAACAAAAAAAGACGCTGACAAAAATATAATTAAAGAGATCTTGGATACTGTAGGATGTGAGGCTGAACCAATTACCTTCTTTAGAATTGGCAAACCAACTCCACAATTTCCTCGTATGCTAAAGGTAGTTTTTCCATCCGAATCGCAGGCTAAATATATTCTCAAAAATAAGAAAAAGCTTTTAGAAAATCGTTCAACCAGTGCTTTAAAGATATTAGACGATAAAACGCCTATTCAACAGCAACACCTCAAAGAATTGCGAAGTGAACTTGATACTCGACTTCAAAATGGTGAGAAAGATCTAACTATTAAATATATTCATGGCTCTCCTAAGATTGTAACACTTCGTCAATAACACACCAGCTTCCCAAGTTTCCTCCTTACCATGTTTAACTGATTGGTTCCTTCTGTATACAAATCTAGATTCCATTCAGGCCAAATACAATGAACTTTTATGTACAGTACAACTACTTAAACCAGATATAATTTTGTTAAGCGAAACCTGGCTTAAACCTAAAATTCCTGACTCGTTAATTAATATTCAAGATTATACTATTTTCCGATCTGACAGGGAAATTCGAAGAGGTGGCGGTGTTTGTATATATTTGGCAAATGCTATACTTAAAAACTTTTCTGTATCTACTGTGGACATAACTATCTCTAATATTGATCTAATTTCTCTCAAATTGAAGAAACAGTCTGTGCAAATTCATATTACTTGTGTTTACCGTCCTGGTGACTCTTCCCTTGATGATAATATCAGTTTACTAGAAAAACTTGACGAATTGTCATGCCTTGAGAATTCTGTTATTGTTGGAGATTTTAATTTTCCGGATATAACATGGCCAATTACAATTATTCCTGATCTGGCTAACATAAAGCACCTTTTTATGGATTTCGTTCTAAACTCAAATCTAACGCAGTTAATAAATGAGCCCACTCGCTTTCGTCAAAACAACGAGCCGTCAACACTCGACCTCGTTTTTACTAACGATGTTCGGCTGATTTCATCCGTAGAAGTTTCTTCTCCTATTGGAATATCTGATCACTGTGTGATTACAGCCCATATTCAATTTAATACAGAGCCCATGTTTAAACGAGACAATTATACTATTTTCGAAGTAACTGATTTTGTTACATTAAATCATTGCTTGGCTTTAACTGACTGGGATAACGCTCTAGGTGATAACTGTTTATTGATGTGGGAAAATTTTCTTAACATTACAAAGAAGTTCTTGTCAGATAATACTAGACAGCGAAAAATTTTTCGTAATAAATTAAAACCATGGATTGACTACGAAGTGTCACAAATGATAAAACATAAAAGAAACCTTTGGAGAAAATATAAGCGTTCTAACCAAGTTGAAGACTTCGTAACTCACAGAAGATTCTCAAATACTCTAAAGCTGCACTTGAGTGCATCCCGGCAGTCTTATGAAGAAGCAATAGTCAATAGTGGAAATACTAAAAAATTCTATAAATATATTCGTTCCTCTCTCTCTTCTAAGGTGTCCATTCCCTTACTGCAGAGACATGATGGTAGCCTTTGCACATCCAACTATGACTCAGCAGAAATGTTTGCTCTGTCCTTTTCTAAATCTTTCACAGACGAGCCGCAGTACGATACATTTCCACAACTGGCTACCCCATGGGTACAATCATCACTCAGTGACATTTATTTTACACCAGATAAAGTAAAACGTCAAATGACTCTTCTTCGAAGTTACTCATCACCGGGCTTGGATGGTTTATCTTCCTTCTTCTTAAAGAAATGTGCCGAAACTCTATGTTATCCTTTATCCAAAATAATGAATGTCTCATTTACTCAATGCTCTATACCGCCAGCCTGGAAACTTGCATCTGTTACACCGATTTTCAAGAAAGGCAATAAACTCGATGCTAATAACTACCGCCCAATCAGTCTGCTGCCGATTGTATGTAAAATAATGGAGTCTATTGTTAAAGAACATATGTCGTTTTGTAAAAGGTCGTTCCACTATAACAAACTTATTACATTGTGTAAATGACTGGTCTAGAGCTCTAGATAACAGAGCCCCTACGGACATTATTTATCTGGATTTCTCTAGAGCTTTTGACAGAGTTCCCAAACGTAGACTTCTCTATAAGTTAAATCATCTAGGTATTCGTGGTAACCTGAATAGATGGATAACTGACTTCCTTGACGACAGATTTTTTAAGGTTAGAGTTGGTCAAGATTATTCTGAGGTAAGACCAGTTACAAGTGGAGTCCCACAAGGCTCCGTTCTTGGCCCGCTATTATTTGTTATTTATGCAAGTGACATTCAATATCTTTCCACAAGCTCGTTATCGTTCTACGCTGATGACACTAAAATATACGCTGATCCCACGACCGATTACCAAAACCTTCAAAATGACATCGATACGTTGCAGATTTGGTGTACTGACTGGCTTATTCCTTCGAACGTAGATAAGTGTGTTGTACTGCATGTTGGTAGAAACAATCCAAATTCTCCGTACTTTATTAATGGACGGCTACTGAAAAGTGTGTCATCACATAACGACCTTGGAGTAATAGTAAATAGTAGTCTTACGTGGAGTGATCATATCGCCACTGTGTGTAAACGTGCGAACACTAAACTGTTTTTATTTCGAAAAGCTTTTTCAAATTTATCTTTTGATACGTGCTGCAGACTCTACAAAAGCTATGTGCGTCCCATACTTGAATACGCGGGACCAGTGTGGTGTCCTGATCTCATCAGGGACCAAGATATGTTGGAAAAAGTTCAACGTGGAGCTACTAGATTATCCCTTGGTCCTGTTCGGCCGTCCTATCACGATAGATTAATATTTATTTATTTATTTATTTAATACGTATCCAAACAGGCACATGCCCAATTACTGGATACGGTAAAAAGTATAAATGTAGAAAAACAATACCATAAAATACATATAATATCAACAATATAACATAATGCACCTAACAAGCCTACAAAACCTTAAATGTATCTTACATGTACAGCAAGTTGGACATACATTATTACTTAAAGAAAAAACAGAAAAAACATAAATAGCAAAGCAGAAAACAAAACATAAACATAGACAAATGTATTATTTATAAATAGCATTTTTTAACTGCTGAATGGTACAAAAAAATATATCAACCGTGGTCTCTATGTTGTTGTACTGTGAAATCATTTGATACAACGGCGATGACATCAGAACATTAGTGCGTGGTGTGGGTAGACATAAAACGTTACTGCTGCGAGCGGACAGGCGCGGAATCCGCAAGTTGACATTACTAAGTAAATCAGGACAATTTAATATAATATCTGCAGATCTCACGACATTTCATCAACGACGTCTTCGTGGTGATTTAATATTAACTTACCGTATTTTAAAATTCAATTTTGGCAACTTAGGCACAGCTTTTCCACTCAATACAGACATTCGTTTTCATGGACATTCTTTAAAACTTAAGAAGGAGAACTTCAAAACGCGTACCAGACAACATTTTCTGAGCAACAGAGTCTTCGACACTTGGAATTCATTACCTCAGGACATAGTAGATTCGCCAACAGTGTACTTATTCAAGAATAGAATTGACAGTTATCTATTTAACAATTAGGTTAGTTTCTGTGGATGCAAAATTTATTTATGTTATTTTTCTTTTCTCTTTTCTTATTGTACTTTAAAACTTTTGTTATTCTTTTTGTACTTATATTAGGATAATATGTGTAACTTCATCTATTTTCTTCTTTGTGAGCACAATAGGACAGTAGTCCTCTGCTCTTCTGTAATTTGTAATAATAATAATAATAATAATAATAATAATAATAATAATATTAAAACACTATCACATCTTACTAACATACCTTTAGCAGATGATTCCTTTTATGAACCCAACCAAATTGATGGTATTATCGGGGCTGAACTCTATCCCTATATAGTAGGTCAAGGTCGTATTGTTGGGCCACCTAAGGCTCCCATTGCGTTAGAAACTAGTTTAGGATGTGTTGTGATGGGATCAGTGTCTCTTCCTGTAGTCCCACAAACCGCTCATAGTTTTTGTAGTATAGTAGATCCTTCTCTTGAAAATTTAGTGAAACGGTTCTGGGAAATAGAGGACGTTCACGCTACCTCAGTTACTAATCCGGAAGACATTGCATGTGAAAATATTTTCCAAGCGACATTTGATCGAGATAAGTCAGGTCGTTACATAGTAGCCCTTCCATTTCAACATAGTCCTTCAATTTTAGGTGATTCGTATAAAATGGCCGAACGCAGGTTTTTAGTTTTAGAGAAGAAATTTCTAAGTAATTCTAAGTTCCAAAATCAATATACAGATATTATTAATGATTATTTAGTTCAAGGGCATATGACTAAGGTGGCGGTAGATAGAAGTCCCTCGCCATCTTACTATATTCCTCATCATGCTGTGTATAAGCTAGATTCCAGTAGTACTCCTATTAGGATCGTATTTGATGCTAGTGCAAAATCTGATTCTGGTTATTCTCTTAATGATTTGTTGTATGCAGGTCCAAAGCTGCAAACCGATGTTGTTATTACAATGTTTCTCAATTTTCGACTTTATTCTGTGGCCTTTATAGCTGACCTTCTCCAAATGTATAGGCAAATCTTAGTAGAAAAAAAATTTCGGTGTTTTCAACGTATTTTTTGGCGATTTTCTCCAAACGAACCTCTGTCTACTTATGAGTTGAATACTGTTTCATTCGGAATGAGATCATCGCCATTTTTGGCGTTAAGAACGATACAACAGTTGGCTACTGATGAACAGTCTTCTCTGCCTGTAGCGGCTGAAGTTGTTAAAACACATATGTACATGGATGATTTAATTTCTAGTGTTTGTACCGTTGATGAAGCTATACATTTGTATAAGGAGCTGGTAGAACTTTTCAATCGTGGTGGATTTCAATTAGTCAAATGGGCCACAAATTCTAATCAACTTCTTAGACACATACCCGAACATTGCCAATCACCCCCTCTTGTTGATTTCAGTATAGATTTCTTGAAGGTACTAGGATTACAATGGTGTCCTATCTCCGATGAATTATGTTTCTCTCTAGACATTCTCGAAAAGAAATGTTCTAAAAGGAATATCTTATCTACTATTGCTCGTTGCTTTGATCCATTAGGGTTTTTGTCTCCAGTTACTCTACAAGCTAAGTTGTTGATCAAGAATATGTGGTTATTAAAATTAGGATGGGATGAGACCCCTCCAGAAGATATGATTCAATGGTGGAATGATTTTCAAAATTCCTTCGGGCTTTTACGCCAATTTAGTATCCCTAGACATATAGGCGTCTTTGATAACAGTTCTACTATATTGGTAGGTTTTGCTGATGCTTGTCAAACCTCATATGGAGCCGTGGTGTATATACGAGTTGAGTCTTCTACAGGTATTTTCACTAGTCTGTTATATGCGAAAACAAAAGTGTCGCCGATGAAAGTATTGTCTATACCAAGATTAGAATTGACCGCTAGTTTTTTATTGGCAAAATTACTCTCATTTGTAGAAAATATTTACCGTTCTAGATTAAATATAAAACAAATTGTAGCACTTTCTGACTCTACTGTGAGTCTTAGCTGGTTGAATGTTCCTCCTTGTAAGTGGACCACTTTTGTTGCAAACAGGGTAGCAAAAATTCAAGAGTTAGTTTGTTCTAGTAGTTGGTATCACGTTGAAAGCAAAGAAAACATCAGTGATTGTCTTTCTAGAGGATTATCGCCATCTCGGTTTTTAGAAAATAAGTTATGGTTATCCGGACCACTGTGGTTAAAAAATTATTTTTCTTGTTGGCCTATTAAGCCTGTTGGTAAAGAGCATAGTACTAATTTGGAAGAAAAACCAATTTCTATGGTAACTTTAAATGAGGAGCCTAATTCATTTTATTCATTAGCAGATCTATGTTCTTCCTGGTTAAAATTACTTCGATCGGTAGTTTACGTTCTTCGTTTTCTCAAATTGTTACCTCGCAGTAACTTGGTGTCATCAAACGATTTAGTGAGAGCAGAAATGGTCATACTCAAACTTGTACAAAAGCTTCACTTTTCGTCAGAGATAAAATTTCTGAAAGATAATGGTAATTGTTCATCATCTTTAAAATATTTACGTTCTTTTTTACATGAAGGAATACTTCGAGTCGGTGGTCGTCTAGAAAATTCAGGTTGCGGATTTGATGTACAGCATCCCATTTTACTACCAAAACATGATCGCTTTGTAGATTTATTAATCGATCATCATCATCGTTGTAACCTTCATACGGGACCTCATCTTCTTTTGTCACTACTTAGACAGAAATATTGGATTTTATCTGCTCGTAGTATAGTAAGACATCGTCTTAAAAGATGCAACGTTTGTTTCAAACTGAATCTGAAACCACAGTTTCCATTAATGGGAAATCTTCCTTCGTTCAGGGTTCAAGAAGCCAAGGCATTTTTGCATACTGGTGTGGATTACTGTGGTCCCTTTCCAATCATTCCTTATAGAAAACGAGGAGTTCGTTCACAAAAGGCTTATATTTCAGTTTTTGTCTGTGTCGTAACTAAAGCCATACACCTAGAATTGGTGTCCGATTTATCGACTGATAATTTTTTGTCAGCCTTCAAACGGTTCTTATCTCGTAGAGGTCTTGTTACAAATATGTACTCTGATTGTGGTACTAATTTTATTGGCGCCAAACGTTATTTGGATGATTTATATTCTTTAGTCGGTTCCAATAAGTTTAACGAAAATTTAACTTCAGAATTAGCAAGTAGAGGTATTAGTTGGAAATTAAATCCTCCACACACGCCTCACTTTGGAGGATTATGGGAAAGTAATGTGCGCAGTTTAAAAACCCATTTGTTTAGAGTCATTGGTCAACAACTATTAACCTATGAAGAAATGACTACACTCTTAACCCAAATTGAAGCATTACTAAATTCAAGACCTTTATGCGTCCTTAGCTCAAACCCTGCTGAACCTCTAGCCTTAACTCCAGCACATTTTTTGACCTTAACACCTCTCAAGCAATTGCCTGCTCAAGAGTTAAGATTAGAAAATGTGAATAAATTGAATAGATTTCAAATGCTTGATCGAATGATTCAAGACTATTGGAAACGTTGGCGACTTGAATACTTAACAAGTCTCCAAGTTAGACAGCGCTGGAATACACCAGCCCTACCAATCAAGTGTGGTACAGTAGTTGTATTAGAACTTTCTAATATTTCCCCCCTTCGTTGGCCTTTGGGGATTATAACTGAAACTTTTCCTGGAAAGGATGGTCAAGTTAGAGTAGTTTCCGTAAAAACTAAAACCGGAGTCTACCGAAGACCAGTCGTTAAGGTTTGCCCTTTGCCAACGCAATAGAGAGGTTATTATTTTTTTTGTTTTAGTATAATTAGTGTTAGTTATTAGAATTCGTGGGGTACAGTTGCTGAAATGCTTCATGGTGGGGGGAATGTTTGCGCCATACGGTATATTAAGTATATCTGGATGGTGTATGAATTTATAATTTTCTTTTATTTTATACCTATGAGTTCAGCGGTTACTGTTGAGATGGCGTCCGCTGTGACTATTTGCGAGTTTTCAGTTAAGTTAGTTTTTTGTTTGGTTTTTTTGAAAATTGATAGCAGTAGTAGTTCGTTTCCGTTAGAGTGAGCGTCTAGTAGTGAAATTAAAATTAAACTTTAGATTAGTGAGAAGGCGTTAATTCTTTCAAAATCCTTTTTTCCTCTTCCTATTCACCTTTTAACGCCAAGTGAAATCCTGGGCGAGCCAGCGTGATTGGTAAGTTAACTTCAAACAGTCCATTTTTTTTTATAAATAGATAATTAGTAGAATATTAGCATAGTATTTCCAAATTTTGGCAAAATATAGAACAAACTTGAGTCAAATATACTAATAAATTAAAATTATTTGAAATTAAATGTCAAAATGAAATTAAATAATGTCGACAGCGTCAAACTGATTAACTGTCAAGTATCATAACGACCTACTAAAATAAATAAAAATTTACCTTTTATGTATAGTTTTTTCATATATTGGATTGCTTCATCAGGTGGCAATCCTAAAAATGCAGAAATAGATCAGATCTCATCTATTGTGGTTGAATTTCGAGTTCCCACTCCATATATAGAGTATATCAGGTTAGTAAATATAATAAATTTATTAGATAATTATTGAATAGAGTTTTGTATGTGGGTGTTCATTAGCATACCTAGATGTTTGGTATCAGAGAGCATGCATATGCCTTCATTGATAGGAATTGTAGGAGATTTGATACATATTAGCTTAAAATACCTTTCTTAAACATTAAAAAAACATTACAAAAGCTAATAATAAGGAATATACGGGTAGATATTGTGGGTGTAATTCAACGCAGGTTGGGGCTTTTGTCCACTGAGTAGTTAGTTTCACACAATATTGTTAATACCTCAAAATATATGAAAAAACTATACATAAAAGGTAAATTTTTATTTATTTTAGTAGGTCGTTATGATACTTGACAGTTAATCAGTTTGACGCTGTCGACATTATTTAATTTCATTTTGACATTTAATTTCAAATAATTTTAATTTATTGGTATAATGATTTTTATAGTTAGATATTTGACTCAAGTTAAAGGAGGCCACCTGATAAAGCAATCCTAAAAATGCAGAAATAGATCAGATCTCATCTATTGTGGTTGAATTTCGAGTTCCCACTCCATATATAGAGTATATCAGGTTAGTAAATATAATAAATTCTTTAGATAATTATTGAATAGAGTTTTGTCTGTGGGTGTTTATTAGCATACCTAGATGTTTGATATCAGAGAGCATGCATATGACTTCATTGACAGGAATTGTAGGAGATTTGATACATATTAGCTTAAAATACCTTTCTTAAACAGTAAAAACGCTATTAAAGCTCTTGCACCTAATTTACCTTTCCTATTCTCCCAGCATGAGCAAAATTTAATATTCTGTCTTTTATCAACATTTTAACATTTTCCATAGTTTTACCAAAAATCGAGTTAACCATTAATTTGAAAATATCTTTTTCAAATTCTCCCTTACCAGAATTTCGGAGTCTAGTGTTTAAATCGATATAAGGAGCTAGCCACCGTGATTGAGAATATTGATGGTAAATCATTATGTTAATGAGGGAGTTCGGATGGATACTCCAGGTCCACCTCTAAAACATAACTTTTAGACGAATCGTCGTCAATGGCAGAGCAGTTAAAGTTTTCAATCTCATCTTTCTCTATCCATCTGATGTTACCAAGTGGGAGATAATTTTTCACAGCAGCTCCGTACAAGTTAGTGGCGTCCAAATGGTGACCAAATTTATATTGATACTAAAATCCTCGATATTAGACAGTTATTCTTTTATAAATGTGTATCAAAATATCATCTTTGTGATAAGGGAAACGTATTTTACAGCCATTCTTATAGTACTAGAGGAAAAAATGTATATAAACCTCCCTTCATGAATAAAAACATTGGTCAAAGGTCATATAATTTCTTGGCGCCAAAGCTATACAGTAAAATACCTAATAACATAAAAGAAATAACAAGCTTTAAACGAAAATTAAAGGGTTACATATTAACTAATCCGAGGCAAATAATTCACAATTATATAGAAATGAAATATAATCAGTATTAGTTTTGTAGTATTTGAATTTATGTATATTAGACAGCATTCTAAATGTATTAAATATGTGAACTATGGTCTTGTGCTACGTTTGACTTTCTGGTGTTTATTATGTTTCTGTACTCTGTTGATAAATCTCTGTCTAAATTGTTGATAAATAAGGTGTACCTACTTATGATTTTATGTTTTTTATGCGTCCTGATATATAGTAATTTAAAAAAAACTGTAATTTTAAGAAACTAATTTTAAAAAACCGTAATTTTTATGTGTCCTCGAAACAAGTGCTTCACTTATCGAGTATTTTTTTATTCATTTTTTTTGTCCCTTTAATTGTTATTGTATTGCTGGTGTTATTGAATGAATAAAAATTATTATTATTATTATTATATTATTAAAAAATACATTATGTAAGATGTAGGTTTTGCATGGTCATAATTAGGTAAACATTTATTGTTGGCTACACACTTCCTCTTACTATCGGCATATTCACTTAAAGTTGACATACTTGATTAGCCCTATTATAATTTTCATCGGAAAGAGGTTCCTAAGTTAAATTATTACAAAATTTGTATTTTGAAGGTAGTACCGCCTCATCTAATTTCTCAAACGAACTAACTATAAGGAAAAATCCCTTTCTGTCTAATTAAGTTGAATTTTTCTTCGTCTGGAAAATATCTTCGAATTTCAGTACACTGATAAGATTCTAAAGTTTGACTCAGTTTGTGTAAGAACTTGGACACAAATCGAAAAAAAATTACAAATTTCAATCTTAAATATGTATTTGGTTTTTTCGGATCCTCAGATTTCTCCACAAGGATAGATTTGGAATATGAGATGTATTTTTCTTTGTTTTGGGGTATCACAAAAATAGTTTCTTTTTTAGTGGCCAATTTCTTACCAAAAAGGGAAGTATCATAATTAAGGTTGCGGAAAAATACTGGTATTAATTTTGAAACTTTGTAGTTCAAGTTACAAACAGAATATGTTGCAAAACGGAACATTCCGCCTAAATGACAGTGGTCTCTTGCTTTTATATCCCAGGGCATAAATGGTTTACTGCAAATGTGGCAGTATTTTTCTGTATCGTAAACAATTCTCTCTTCATCAGAAAGTGGAAGCATTTCTTTGGTATGTTTCAAATGGTCGTTGTACAAATCTAGAGCTACTTTATCTAGTTTTTCAATAAATATTTCTGTAGCATTGAGTCCCCTGTATGATTCAAATTTTGAGAACTTGTCATCAAAATTACACTCCACATAAAGAACAAATGCGTATGGTACATGTTCACTTGTTTGAACTGTGAATGGTTTATCATCGCAAGGCTCATTATGATCGATGGGTTTTAACAAACTCTCAAAATCAGCATAAATTACGAACGGTATTGGCAGTTGTTTCTCAAAATTTTCAAATTTTAGGATATTTTCAGGGATAGATTCCCCATACTTGTTCACCTTTAAATCAGTAGTTGGAATTTTTGTATAAACATGGTTACAGTCATTTTCCTCATGTAATTTCAGTTGATCCATTGTTCTAAATGACTGTAGACATCCATCACAGATACATAATCTACCATTTCGTTTAGATTTCTGTTTCGACACTAATCTTGACAAATTTGTTATTAGGCAGTAGTGATTCGTTCCTATGGTTGCATCTGATAAAAGTAGTAAATTGATGTGTGTAGGTTGGCGTCTTGCGGTAAAATGTAAAGGTCCAACTACCTCAGTAATCATTTTGCCGTCTGTATACTCCATGTTTTCAATTAAATTTTAGTATAAATTTTCTGTTTAATAATAATGTTTCTTAAATCCCTGGGTTTTCTTAATAAACAAATTTTCATCAATAAAAAACATGTATTTGAGTAAAAATAATACTTGTGGCTAGCCCTATATTGAGATATTCTCTGTATAAAATAAGTTAGAACACTTTAAAATAGGTTAGAATATACATTACAAATTGTTGCTTTGCAATTTAAAATTTAAAAATTAGTTATTAAGTGCAACTCAACTTGCTGCTAATATATCCAACTTTACATGCAAAAATTATCAAGAGGAATAAAATATTCTAAACAAAATTCTACATGGCGTTATAAAAAATCGGCCGAGTCGTACGTTAGAAAAAATGTGAGGGGATAAAATACTCTTTACCCCCCTCCCCCCGTTTCTTCGTTTTTTTATTTAGGTGTCGTTTACAATAATATATTTGATGATTTGGTTAGCAACAAGAAATTCTTATAAAATTTCACAATGATACGTAAAAATTTGAAGATATTACTGCAAAAAAAACAATTTTAAAAGTTCTACTTCAACGGCCTGTATCTTTTAAGGCATTTTTGTATACAGCTAAGTAGGGCTAAATCATCATATTTTGCCGTCAAAAATACGCAGTTAACGGATGCCCTGCTTTTTTGTTACACTTTGCATAACGTAAAGTAAAATCGCGATCGCATAGTGCGTTTCCTCCTTAAGGCTTATGGTGAGCGCTCGATCCAAAGGGATATAGTTTTCGCTCAGTAACTCCGAAAAATGATAAAAATATGCGTTTTTTTAATAGACTACAAATATTATTTTACGTCGACGCTGTGTTTTGAAATTTTGAAAATATGCAAAATTCATTTAAAAAAAAATACTTTTACACTTTTTGAAAATTTCAAAACACAGCGTCGACGTAAAATAATATTTATAGTCTATTAAAAAATACCGCATATTTTTATTATTATCCGTTAAGGAGTTACTGAGCGAAAACTATGAGTTTGTTCCAACACAGCAAGAATCGATTCCGAAACGTCCAGAATTAGTCAGTCAGTTCAGTTGTTAATGTACTCTCGGCGACTGCGACGTAAGACGGTGTTGGTCAAACATTTCTCACGGTTCTGAACCAGTTCTCGACGGTTGTTGGAACAGACCTTATATATCGTTTGATAGAGCGCTCACCGTAAGCCTTAATAATACGACTGCTGTAATCAGTTGTTTTGTTGTTGTTTTATAATAATGTTTTGTTAAGTTATGCCATATTAATTTTTGTTGCAAAAAAAAACAAAAATAAATGTTTTAATACTAAGACATTTTGTTTCATACGAACTATCAATCTATTATCTAAATTTTGTTTGATTTACAAGTTTACTTCGTACAACGTTTAATAATATAATAAGTATGTATTTAGTAAGACAAGCTTTTTGATTTGCAATTAAATATCCAGGTCTGTATTTAAAAAAGTGAAGTTGATGACAGTTGATAAAGAATTGAAAAGTCGAACTCGAAACCGATAATGCCATTTTGTAAAAAAAAAGAAGTGATAATGAAAATGTGCAGTTAGTTTTTTAAAAATACTTTCAAATAAAACACGGAAAATTAGAAACATTTTAAAAATATCAGATTTTTCCGGAATTATTCGAAATTCCTTCAACTTCTTTTTAACGGCATTATCAAATTGCCATAACTCTTATAGTTTCCAATATCCTAATGATCGAGTTTGGGATACCCTGTAGGTACTTAATTGCTACTTCATTATACGTTACTTACCGTATCTAGAATATCACAAATTGTGCATGTCAGTAATGTCACAATCGGAATTACTCTAGCTATAGTACATCCTGTTTGAACAATCTTCAGATCCTTATCGAACATTAAATGAAAAGGAAATACTTTGCAAAACGTTGCTGGGCTTACTTTTTGTTCTAAAAAATAAAAAGATATTCAAATTCCAAATAAATACTTCAAATATCTTAAACAAATTGTTTCTATATTATTTTGCTACATAACCTGCTCCCTAGTGTTATATCTCAGATATTAGTAGGTATAGAACTCCTAGATAACCCCCGACCCCTCCACTTTTAAGCCAAATCTCTCCATCTAATCGACCAATCAATGCGCAGCGTAATTGTTAATTTGTAAATGTTTAAGATATGTTGGTATAGTATCCGTATCCTTGCTAGTATCATTTGCAAATGTTATAGAAAAAATCATCGTAAAATTCAACATTGGTAGCTGGTGACATGTAAACAACAAATATATGAATTGACTTATAGTGTGACATATTTATTTTTACACCAATAACATCAATGGAAGACACAATTAAAACAAAAGTACAATTAAAATCCAGATCTAGTAATGCCTATTTTATCAAATTGGCGATCAGACCTGAAAACTCGAAAATTAGTACAGATCAACTCAGGAAATAGTTAGGGAAGGAGAGTTCTGATGCACTTTTGGTAATCTATCCATCCGCAGCTAGCAGTAGGTGCGTGCGCGGCAGCCATGGTGCCTATGTCTTTGAAGGTCATGACCGGAGAAGTTTTTACATCCCAAAAGATATTCTCCGAAGAGTATTAGATGTGGGAGGGGGGCATAGAAGTAAGAAAAAAAACATGGCTGCATGTGTAGAGTATGGTGGTGACGTCAGAGGGGTGAGGAATGCTGAAGACATCGTCAGAGACTAGAGGGTGGTCCGAAGAGGATTTAGTATGAGACGGTGTCTGAGTAAGAAAAAAAGATGGCTGCCTGTGGGGTTATGACGTTAGAGAGGGTGGAAATGTTAAAGACGCATCGACAATGTCTCGGAAAGCTTCTCTGAAGAAGAGTAAACGTGGGAAGGTGTATCAGATTAAGAAATAAGATGGCTACCTGTGGTAAGAATGGTTATGACGTCAGAGAGGGTGGGGATACTAAAAACATCAACAATGTCCAGGAGGTCATCTTTGAAGAATAGTAAACGTGGGATAGTGTATTAAATTAAGAAAAAAAGATGGATGTATGTGGTAGTGACGTCAGAGAGGGTGGGGATGCTGAAGAAAGGGTCGTGTCTGGTAACAATGTCCAGGAGGTCGTTTCTGAGAAATTTTTAACAAATGATATGTTTTCTATAAATGATTTACCTAAAAGTTCATTTATCTCATAAATGGCTGGGGAATATCGAAAAAATAAAAAAAAGCGTCCTCTACGACAACATCCCAATTTAGATAGGAGTGCTCCTATTTAATGAAAAAAGTCCTAATACCGTAGACCCAAAAACAAAAAAGTTAGTCGCGGCGCCCCCTATACCACCTCTAGCACCCAGCAACTCCCTGATCTTGGCTTTTATTTGGCGGTATATATCTATGAATGTTAAGTGGATAATAAATAAGCGATAAGGCTTTCATTGTATATGTTGTTGTCGGCTGGCTCAAAGAGCTCCATATCTGTTTCATTGGCCGATTCATTCGTGAACATGTAAATAAATATGATTCAATAATGCGAGTTGTCTCAATGATTCATGCTATCACAGCTGCATAGTTGGTGATGTTATGCATCTGTAATGAAGTATATAAGTATAATTTATTACCATATTCCAGAAACTTGATATGCTGGTAGGGATATCAGCAAAAATCAAAGAGTTTCTTAGAATTTTAGTCTGAGACATTGATTACCAGAGCAGTTCGCAAACAGCTGCAACGATGAGTCATACTCTTTTCCTAGAATTTTAATGTGAGAGCGTGTTATTTATCAAACATCGGTATGAGATTGTTCAGGGCAAATGTAAACGGTACATGACTTTAATAATAATTAATTTAATTTCCTGTGTTTTGTCTGTCTTTTCGTAAACAATTTTTAACTTATTCAAAGTTGACTGAAGCTAAGTTGGATTTGGAATTATATATATATATATGTTAGTTCGTAGGCTTCCGCGGGTGTTATATGTGGTTGTAAAATTTCTCCGGGTTCCTTTCCGCGATGAATCTGCATGGTCCTCAAAAGAACCATTTGTTTGACAACGTTTCGGTAAAATCTCATTTACCATCTTCAGGTCTTCTTACTTCTGCTTCGCGTTACTACGTTCGGCTTACTGGAAGATGTTTGTCCACTTGGTGAGTTATATACTGATATGGTAAGATATATATATATATATATAAAGAAATAAATGCAAATCTAAGCAGAATATAAAATGACTAACCTGGTTACTACATGTTACAGTAAGAAACTAAACGATATACAGGGTGTTAAAAAAAGAGTGTAAAATATTTCAGGAGGTGGTTCAGGTATGAACCAAAATAAGACTTACTTTTGATTAATCCGTAGCTGCAGCTCTTCTAGGCTATTTACAGTAGTACCATACACTAATGTCTTCAAATATCCCCAAACAAAGAAATCTAGAGGGCTCAGATCAGGCCGGATCTGTTTTATGGCCTCCAACATCGCCTGATCTGAATCCTCTAGATTTCTTTGTTTGGGGATATTTAAAGACAGTGTATGGTGCTCCTGTAAATAGTCTAGAAGAGCTGCAGCTACGGATTAATTTATTGTTATGATTCTTTTTTCCAGTAAACACCTTCCGAGGCTCCGACACATTCGGAGATGTTCTGAAGAGTCAAGCAATGACCACTCTCCACTCCGTGGAGTCAGTAATCATTGCGCTCGTAAATCGTGTGTTCTGAGCAGACGTAGCGAACCAAGGACGATTGCCTTCTGCATTCAGCCGGCTAAGATCTCTGCTGAATTTCGACAAGCCGGTATGATCTTTAAGTCAGAAAGCAACGTATGTCTCATTCCACCCAGGACGCCTATAATTAGCACCACAATCTTAACAGAGTGGTCTGGATACAGCCTGCGGAGCTCGGAGAGAAGATCTCGATACTTCCTCCGTTTTTCCTCCTCTTTTAGGACGATGTTGTTCTCTGCGGGAGCCGAGAACTCAATCACAAACATCGTCCTAAGCTGGTGGTCGAGGAGGACTACATCAGGCACATTATCATTCGGTGGAACAGTTCTCCATCTGTTAGCCTTGTTTCAAAGTGTCAGCCTACTGTTCGGTTTAAACTGTAAATTAATTCGTATAACATTATTGATTCACTTACTTACAGGATAGTGACAGTGTGCAAGTGTTATTATTAGTGGAATCACCGTAAAAGCCATTGTAGCAGCAATTTCTCTGTTTATTTGGCTTGTTTACATCGTTTTTTTGTAACTTAGGGAGAAAGTTTATCCCACCAAAGGTCGTTTCTGTGTATGCTAAATAAATTAACTCTAACCATGCAAGATATGATTCAAAGCAAGGTTGAAGTCTCTACTAACTGCACTAGATGCAATAAACCTGCTCGCAGAGGTATTAGATGTATTGTATTGTATCGGTCAGTGGTCGCGCGGTTTAAGGCGTTAGTACTTGAATCGAGGTGACTAGACGGAGTTGGTTCGAGCCCAGCTGCCGGTAGACCGTATATAAGCTATATTCGTGGAGAGGATTGGCACCCTCTCTGTGGGTATGGTAGGGTGGAATAATGTTAGCTTGGGTCAATGTGAGAGATTGATGCCGGTTGATATTTGACTACCCCCCTAATTAATGAGGTTTTCCAGGTTTTCCTCATTCCTGCACTGAATAGTGGTAAGCGGTGGCAACGTAAGTCGTTCCTGGGCGCAAATGCGGCCTGCTTAATAATAATATGCCGTCCCCTCTCCCGCACAATTCTCCGACTTCTGGGCTAATCCCTGTGATTAGAATGAGGGGTAGAGATATTATTATTATTATTATTATTATACGCTGTGGTAACGTGTCGCACAAAAGTTGTTTGAAGATTTTAAAAAATGTCAAATTTCTTGAAGATGACACTGTCTTGTGTTGTTCTGAGGCAGGAGATAGTCAAGTAAATCTTCAGTTTTAAGCTGTAGCTACTGATGAAAACAATGAATCAAGGGATCAAATTAAAGTTGACGCATTTAGAAGAGATCATTCGCCAGAAGAATATGATTATTGCTTATCAAGACATAGCCATTAAATCCATGAATGAGCAAATTTCGATGCTTAAAGATAAGAAGAATGTTGTGGAGGATTCTAATGAAGCACTGAATTCATCTCAGGCAGTTAATAAACCAGTTAACAAAGCGACTAGTAAGAAGCCAATAATTGAACTTACTACACCAGTGACGTCAACTATGTCATGAACTAAGTCGAATGCAATTAATAATAGATCGGTAGCAAATGCTATTCATAATGCTAAAGCTCAAACTTTATGTAAAGATATTATTAATTTAGACAATAATGCTACTAATGGCTCTCAGCCTCGATCAACTCCAACTCTAAAGACTAGATCCAGAAAAATTTTGACTGGCAATCTAGATAATTCTTTAAATTGTCCATTTAAAGCTGCACCTAGTTTTCCCAAACAACAAATTTATGAATATCATATTACTAATTTGGAACCAAGTACCGATTTGACTTCACTTAATGGATACTTAAGAGATTTTGCTCCAAACGTAGTAGTGGAGAAATTGATTAGCAAGAATCCTGAAAAATATTATTCTTTTAAAGTGTCCCTTCCAGCGGCGGAATCTCAGAGGATACTGAATAGTAACATATGGCCACAAGGTGTAACTGTGAATCGTTTTTTTCGCCCCAAAAATTCGAGCAGTGTTACCCAAACGTCAATCTTAAAAAAGATGATATTCTTAACAAGATGAATTCCGGTTTGTCTAATTTTTCGGTATTTCATATCAATGTTCAAAGCCTTTTCAACAAAATTGACGAACTGCAAATGGCTCTTAGTGATAAACATTTTGACATATTGTGCATTTCTGAACATTGGTTGGAGTATGGCAATTTAGAACAGATATATTTGCCTAGTTATTGTCTGGTGTCTTCATTTTGTAGAGAGGGGAAGAATAAGCATGGTGGTGTGGCAATCTTCGCTTCTACTAATATGACATTAGAACCTGTAGACGTTAGTGGTTATTGCAAATCGGTGCATATAGAGTTATGTGCTGCTGAGGTTAGTGGTAGTAATTGATTGTTATTGGCTTTATATAGGTCTTCCTCGAATGGCGACTTAGTAATTTTTAAGGACTGTGTCTTAAATGTAATTGATTTTTATTTGAGTAAGTATAAATATATTATTGTGATTGGTGATTTCAATTTGGATTTTGAAGCAAAGTCTGATTATGTACAAGATTTAGTTAATATGTTTTTGATCTATGGCATAAAGCATTGCATAAGGGTACCCACAAGAATTACTCCAACTACCAAATCAACTCTCGATAATATATTGACTAATATATGCCATGATGATATTGGCTCAGGCATCTTTGATGTAAATATTTCGGATCATCTTGGAGTTTTTGTTACTGTCAAGGGTCATACTGATAGTTGTTTGTCTCGGCCATGCAAAAAGTTACTTAAACGTAATTTAACAAATACAAATTTTGGTAAATTTACAGATAGCTTAGGGTCAGAGGATTCTCTTGCATTATTTTACCCTAATATGAACTCTTGTCAATTAACTGATAGGTTCATGAACCAGTTTATGCATATTATTGAAGATTGTTTTCCTTATGTGTATACTTATAAGAAAAATAATATTAAGTGGTTCACCACTGAGCTTAGAAAAATGAAACGTACACTAAATAGCAGCAAAAAAAGGTTTCGAGCTTCTAATTCGAACGAAGATTGGTTATTTTCAACTTCCCAGAGAGTATAAAAAATCTATTAAGGTTGCCAAGCGTAATACGTATTCTAGTATAATTTATAACTCAGATAATTAATCTAGGGCTATATGGAATATTGTAAATGGGGAGAGATCGGGGGAAAATGCATGCAATAGGTCGGATATATCACCAGAAGAGTTTAATAATTATTTTTCTTCAATTTCGTATGTTATTCTCGGGACCATTGATTCGCCTGACTTTGATCCTATACATCTTTTAAATAACTGTCCTAAGCCTTCCTCTTCTTTTTTTATGTCCGCAATATTAGAGGCCGATGTACGTCAATCTATTTTACAACTGAAAAGTACTAGTTGTCTGGACTATTATGATTTGAATACACGAATATTAAAATCGTCTTTGGAATATATTGTTCCTCCATTGACTCTGCTATTCAACAAGATTGTAGAAGAGGGTTGCTGGCCTAGTGCTCTGAAAATTACAAAAATTTTGCCTGTTCATAAAAAAGGTGAGTTCGTGCTTGGCAATTTTCGTTCCATAGCTATTGTACCTATATTTTCTAAAATCTTGGAAAAACTTGTAAAAGAGCGGCTACTGTCTTATCTGGAGGGTAAGTCGATTTTGCCACCTTTCCAATTCGGATTTAGAAAGGGGTTCTCCACTGTTAGAGCGCTCTTGACAGTGATAGATGAGTAGTGGAATCTCTTGATTGCTGTACCTCAACACATGCTATATTGTGCGATCTCACTAAAGCGTTCGATTGCGTTAATAATACCATATTGCTGCAAAAGCTTGAATATTACGGTATTCGTAATAAAGAAGTACAACTATTCAAATCCTACCTATCGGAGAGGCAGCAATATGTTAGTATTGACAATGTTGACTCAAATTTGTGTCATACATTAAATGGTGTTCCGCAGGGGTCAGTATTGGGGCCTTTATTATTCCTGATTTATATTAATGATTTACCGGCAAATATTTTTGATAGTACATGTATCTTGTTTGCCGATGATACAACCCTGCTCACTCGTGGTAATCTGAATCCAGATGGGAATACTCTGAGCACTGCTGAAATGTGGTTTTCAGTTAATAAACTTAAACTTAATATCGAAAAGACACAAACGTTGACTTTTACTTCAGATAAATGGCATCCAAGATCGAGTACAGCTACATTGCTAGGAATAACATTAGATTCGAGCTTAAATTGGTCCGCTCAAATTAATAAATTATGTCGGAAACTTGCATCACAGATATTTGTGATGAGACAGTTGTGTCCTATTGTGAACAATAGTGTCCTGAGAACAGTATACATTTCATTGTTTCACAGTAGGCTAACATATGGAGTTGCTTTATGGGGCAATTCTAGCTCCGCTTGTAGGGCATTTATTTTACAGAAAGCCGCGTTGCGCCTCATTTCGGCAATTTCTAGACGTGTTCCTTGCAGGGATCTGTTTGTGAAGCAGAGGATTCTACCGCTGCCTTGCGTGTACATCTTGGAATCTCTAGTATTGGTTCATAAAAATGTACCTAATTTATTGAAACATTCTGATTTGCATAAGCACGATACCAGGTATGCGAAAAATCTTGTGGTTCCTTTCTCTCGTATAAACATAACAAAAAATAATAAATATACAATTAGCTTATATAATAAGTTTCAAAATTATTTTAAGGAAAAACAATTAAATCAGATGTCTCTGCAAGGGTTTCGCCGTGTTACAAAAGATTTTTTGCTGTGTCATTGTTTTTACACTATTGACGATTTTATTGTGTTCCTTACGTGATTTATTTTTGTCCTGTTGTGCTTTATTTATTTATTAATATTTATTTATATTATTATTATTATTATTATTATTATTATTATTATTATTATTATTATTATTATTATTATTATTATTATTATTTTTTTTTTCCAGTAAACACCTTCCGAAGCTCCGACATATTCGGAGATGTTCTCTCTCCACTCCGTGGAGTCAGTAATCATTGCGCCCGTAAATCGTGTGTTCTGAGCAGACGTAGCGAACCAAGGACGATTGCCTTCTGCATTCTGCCGGCTAAGATCTCTGCCGAATTATTATTATTATTATTATTATTATTATTATTATTATTATTATTATTATTATTATTATTATTATTATTATTATTATTATTATTATTATTATTATTATTATTATTTTTATTATTATTATTATTATTATTATTATTATTATTATTATTATTATTATTATTATTATTATTATTATTATTATTATTATTATTATTATTATTATTATTATTATTATTATTATTATTATTATTATTATTATTATTATTATTATTATTATTATTATTATTATTATTATTATTATTATTATTATTTTTTTTTTTTCTTCCAGTAAACACCTTCCGAGGCTCCGACACACTCGGAGATGTTCTGGAGAGTCAAGCAATGACCACTCTCCACTCCGTGGAGTCAGTAATCATTGCGCCCGTAAATCGTGTGTTCTGAGCAGACGTAGCGAACCAAGGACGATTGCCTTCTGCATTCTGCCGGCTAAGATCTCTGCCGAATTTCGACAAGCCGGTATGATCTTTAAGTCAGAAAGCAACGTATGTCTCATTCCACCCATTATTATTATTATTATTATTATTATTATTATTATTATTATTATTATTATTATTATTATTATTATTATTGTTAGGGATTTATTTTGCTTTTTAAAACTATAGATGGCATGACGAGTGTGTCGACTGAAAGACGAACAGTAGATTACAGTCCTTTAAAGAGAACGCATCTCTATATCATTTTGTTAAGTTTATGTTATTATAGTTTGTATAATAAAACAAATACCAGCCTCAAATTTTCAAGTGTTATCAATTCAAAACACAATTTGGTCCAGCGAGCCACATTATTGGCAAAATCAAAACAAGTTTGCAATTTGCAAAGAAAACAGAGCATCAAAGACAAAGAGACGAGAGGATTGTGCCGGCCGGCTAGAAGCAACGAGTAGCAACACACGTGCACATAAGCAACTGGAGCGGAGCAGCTGCAGTGAAGATCGCCGGAACATCAAGGTTTCGCAGCGAATCAACAGGGCAACTATATCAGCACAACGAACAGTGAGTCCATTCCATTACTTACCTAAAAAAAAAACATTTACAGTACTTGGCTGTAACAATCTGAAGGGCTATTTTGTAATAGTAATACCTAATATCACGCAATTTCAATATCGTTTATTGCATATCACTCAAAAATAGTAAATTCATTTTTACAAAAATGACTGAGGAGTTTCAAACATTAGTCAGAAAAAGGGCTTTCCTTAAATAAAAATTAACTCATTTTACTAATTACATAAAATCTTTAAATGACAAAGCTAAAACAGGGGAAAATCCCGACGATTTAGATCTTATTCAGTTAAATGAAAGGTTAAATAAAATCACAGAAACATTGTTGTCAGATTTCGATGAAATACAAACAATTCTAGAAAATGCGGCGGAAAACATGGAGGAACAATTTTCCGAGCGCGATGTATTTGAAACTAATTACTATAACCAAATTTCACTAGCAAAACAATTGCTCAAAAAGTACGCAGATGATGACGAATCTGAAAAATCTGTTTCATCAAAAGTTCTTCTAACAAAAACGTAAAACGTTATGAAGTAGATGGCATTAGATTGCCACAGGTAGATATCCCAAAATTTAATGGCGAACATATTCATTGGTTGGAGTTCCGTGACACATTTCGGTCTTTAATTCATGAAAATGAAAGCGTCAAGCCAATTCAAAAATTCCATTATTTAAGGGCTTCGATTGTAGGCAAAGCCGCTGAATTTTTAATGTCCGAGGAATTCTCAGAAGCAAATTACGAGGGTGCTTGGCAGGCCGTGGTAGAGCGATTTGACAACAAGCGTCTTTTAATACACAAACATATCAAAGCATTGTTCGATTTAGAGCCTCTTCAAAAGGATTCTTCAGAAAAAATTCGGAGTGTAATACATACTGTCTGGCGGCACTTACGGGACTTAGAAAAATTAGAGCAATCGACAACAAACTGGGACGCGTTAATTATTCATTTAGTTATCACAAAAATAGACATAACAAGCTCGCGTAAATGGGAAAGTCGTAAAACAAAAACGTCTCCTACGTTAGACGAATTAAAAATCTTTTTAAAAGAGCGTGCCGAATATTTAGAATCTCTCGAAGCAAAGAAGCCATAACAAGTGTATAAAAAGCCAAAACAAAATTCATCAATCATTAGAGGCTTTGTTTCTAGCACGCCCACGTGCGCATATTGTAAACAAGATCATCTTATTTATTCATGTAGCGAATTCACAAATCTTCCAGTTCTAGAACGAATAAAAGGGCACAAAAGGCTAAGTTATGCCTAAATTGTTTGAAGTTTGGGCATAGCAGTAAAGTATGTCGTTTTGGCAATTGTAGGCAGTGCAATCTTAAACATAATACGCTGTTACACATTGAGCGCGAAAAACCCAAAGCCAACGAGTCGCAAGCAGGTGTCCCAGCTGTATCGGCGTCGGCGATGCCGGCGGACCCGGGCGGTTCAAAGGAAAGCGATACGATTTCACACAACGTCTCTTTATCATCCTATTCATCAATGAGGCAAGTTTTGCTGTCCACGGCATGCGTCGAAATATATGATAATAACGGAAAGTCTCATAAAGTTAGGGCTTTATTAGATTCAGGGTCTATGTCTAGCTTTATAACGGCGGATCTTTGCAATAAATTAAAATTAGAAACAACTAAGGTTGACTGCGCGGTAGCAGGTTTAAATCAAGCGTATTCAAAGATAAACAAAAAATGCTATGTCACATTAAAATCTCTAAATTGTGCATATACAGCAAATATTTGGTGTTTAGTTTTGCAAAACATTACCGGTAATCTTCCTAGTATTAAATTAGATACAAAACAATTCGGCATTCCGGGAAACATAAAATTAGCGGATCCTTTGTTTTGTGAGCCCAATCAAATAGATTTATTAATAGGAGCTGATTTATTCTGGAATTTGTTATGCGTTGGTCAAACTTGCATAGGTACTGACAAAGCGGTACTACAAAAAACAAAGTTAGGATGGATAGTGTCCGGCCCTGTAAATATCCAAATGCCCACAAAAATTCAGTGTAATTTTTCAGAAAATATTGACATACAACAACAGCTGTCTCGTTTCTGGGAAATCGAAGAAATTTCTGCGAATAAATCCTTCTCTGAGGAAGAAACTGCATGCGAGGTTTATTTTCAAAAGACAACAAAGCGAGATTCAAGCGGTAGATTTATCGTATCTATTCCTTTCAAGGATTCTATTAATAAATTAGGTGATTCGCGAGAGCAAGCGATCAAACGTTTCATGTCATTGGAAAAAGGTTGCAAGGAAATTACAAATTAAGAGAACAATACGTCCAGTTCATGACCGAATATGCAGAATTAGGTCACATGTCAAAGGTGACCGATCGTAGCGATTTGAGTGGCGATTCTATTTCATGTTTTTACCGCATCAAGGTGTCTTGCGAGAGGACAGTCTCACGACAAAATTGCGCATCGTATTTGACGCGTCGGCTGTGACATCATCGGGATATTCATTAAACAGCTTACAAATGATCGGTCCTACAATTCAGCAAGACCTTCTGTCAATTTTGTTACGCTTTAGGAAACACGCTTATGTTATTTCGGGCGACATTGCTAAAATGTACCGCCAGGTTCTGATCGAAAAATCTCAACGACCTCTGGCGGGAAAACCCAGATTCCGATCTAGCAACATACGAGCTAAACACGGTTACCTATGGCATGGCCGCGGCCGCGTTTTTGGCAATACGGTGTCTTAATCAATTGGCTCTTGATATCGAAGAAAGCAAACCGAATATAGCAAAAATCATCAAGCGTGACTTTTACGTGGACGATTTGCTCTCTGGAGCAGATACAGTTCATGAAGCCTCACAAATATGCAAAGAAGTATCTGATGTATTGTTAACCGGCGGTTTCGAACTGCGTAAATTTTATTCAAATAATCCAGACCTGCTAAAACATATACAGAGTGATAACTCCGCATTGAAAAGTATACAACTCGGATCAAACGAAAACGCAAAAACATTAGGCCTTATTTGGCATTGTCAAACGGACAATTTAACGTACACTATAAGCGATTGCGCGGATAATCAAACGGTCACAAAACGCACAATTTTGTCTAACATCTCCCAAGTATTTGACCCGTTAGGCATACTGAGTCCGTGTATTATAACAGCAAAAATTATTTTGCAAAAGCTGTGGCCAATTGAAAGCATTACGCATGTGGTGGCACGGGCCTAATTGGCTAGCAAGAAGTGAAGCAAACTGGCCGAATTCAAAGTTAAAGGTCGTAGATTTGCCAGACATAAGAGTGAGTAAGGGCGTGTGCCTCTCGTCGCGAGAAATAAGCGAATTCCCGTTCCAAAAGTTCTCAAATATTCACAGGCTCAAAAGAGTCGTCGCTTATTTAATCAGGTTTAGAAACAATTGTAAACAACAAAAAAACTTGCGCAAATATGGCCCACTTTCAGTGCAAGAAATTGATTACGCATTTAAATGTCTAATAAAAATCTTACAGCAACAATCATTTCCCATAGAATATAATAATCTGATAAATCAAAAAGAGATTAGTAATAACAGCAGGCTATTAAGCTTGAGTCCGTTCGTGGATTCCGAAGGTGTCATGCGTGTAGGGGGCGAATTCAAAAGTCAAAATTTACATTTCAAAGAAGCATCCTATACTAATGTGCTCCAAACATCACTTAACTAAAATTCTTTTACAAGTGAACATCTTAGGTTACTCCACGCGGGACCTCAATTGATTTTAGCGTCTTTAAGAGAAAAATTTTGGCCAATTTTGGGTCGTAACCTAGCCAAGAAGACAGTACGTCAATGTGTGACCTGCTTTCGCTTTAACTCTCAAACTGTACAACCAAAGATGGGATCACTCCCACAAGAACGTTTAATACTGGGTCCTCCATTTGACAAAAGCGGTGTTGATTACGCCGGGCCATTCTTGATTAAAGATAGAAAGGGACGCGGAGCTAAGCAGAGCAAGTGTTATGTCTGCCTATTCGTATGCTTTGCTACCAAAGCCATACACTTGGAACTTGTAACTGAGCTAAGTAAAGACGCTTTTATTCTGGCTTTGAAGCGGTTTGTGTCACGGAGAGGCCGACCAACGCAAATTTTTCGGACAACGGTACGAATTTCGTGTCTGCTGCGTCAGAATTAAAAATTTTAGGCAAGTTTTTAGTTAAACATGAAAACGCTATAACCGAATTTGCATCACTAGAAAATATAGATTGGAAATTTAGTCCTCCTCAGTCCCCTCATTTCGGTGGCCTGTGGGAAGCAGGTATCAAATCTAGCAAACAACATCTGAAACGAGTATTGGGCAAAATATGTTTGACGTTCGAAGAGTTTTATACTCTGCTCATTCAGGTTGAAGCAGTCTTGAACTCAAGACCTCTGTTTCCAATGTCGACCGATCCAAATGACTTGCATCCCATCACTCCGGCTCACTTTCTCATAAGCAGACCATGTACCATGTTGCCTGAACCTGACTTCAGTGAAGTTCCCATCAACAGATTAAGTCGATTCCAATTACTAAGCAAACTGCGAAGAGATTTCTGGGTCCGTTGGCAAAAGGAATATGTCAGCGAATTGCAGCAGCGTACCCGTTGGAAAAAGCTATGGCAGTCTACGCTGTGGTTCGTTAGTGCTCATCAAAGACGATAACTCGCCTCCGCAAAGGTGGAAACTTGGGCGTATTGTGGCGTTGCATCCCGGATCAGACGGTATAGCCAGGGTTGCGAGTATTCACACATCCAGTGGGGATCTCAAAGATGCTTCTCAAAAATCTGCCCTCTACCTGTTAGTGAGTGACTAAAAGTGCTAAAAGTTTGTGGCATTTACTGTTGAAAGTATGCACTTTCAAGGGGCGGGTGTATGTTAGGGATTTATTTTGCTTTTTAAAACTATAGATGGCATGACGAGTGTGTCGACTGAAAGACGAACAGTAGATTACAGTCCTTTAAAGAGAACGCATCTCTATATCATTTTGTTAAGTTTATGTTATTATAGTTTGTATAATAAAACAAATACCAGCCTCAAATTTTCAAGTGTTATCAATTCAAAACAATTATTATTATTATTATTATTATTATTATTATTATTTTTTTTTTTTTTCAGTAAACACCTTCCGAGGCTCCGACACATTCGGAGATGTTCTGGAGAGTCAAGCAATGACTACTCTCCACTCCGTGGAGTCAGTAATCATTGCGCCCGTAAATCGTGTGTTCTGAGCAGACGTAGCGAACCAAGGACGATTGCCTTCTGCATTCTGCCGGCTAAGATCTCTGCCGAATTTCGACAAGCCGGTATGATCTTTAAGTCAGAAAGCAACGTATGTCTCATTCCACCCAGGACGCCTATAATTAGCACCACAATCTTAACAGAGTAGTCTGGATACAGCCTGCGGAGCTCGGAGAAGATCTCGATATTTCCTCCGTTTTCCTCCTCTTTTAGTGCGATGTTGTTCTCTGCGGGAGCCGAGAACTCAATCACAAACATCGTCCTAAGCTGGTGGTCGAGGAGGACTACATCAGGCTTATTGGCTTGGATTTGCCTGAGGGTGGGAATGAATAGTTCCAATAAATTCGGCACTTCTCATTCCCCACTACGGATTCTATATCCCCCGGAGCATAAGGCAGCACTGGCGTCTCGTCTATCTCATACGAGTGTCGTAAATGATAATACAACACCCGTAAGGCTGAATCGTGTCTTTGGATATACGCTGTATTATTATTATTATTATTATTATTATTATTATTATTATTATTATTATTATTATTATTATTATTATTATTATTATTATTATTATTATTATTATTATTAATATTAATATTAATAATAATAATAATTATTAATATTATTATTATTATTATTATTATTATTATTATTATTATTATTATTATTATTATTATTATTATTATTATTATTATTATTATTATTATTATTATTATTATTATTATTATTATTATTATTAATATTATTATTATTATTATTATTATTATTATTATTATATATTATTATTATTATTATTATTATTATTATTATTATTATTATTATTATTATTATTATTATTATTATTATTATTATTATTATTATTATTATTATTATTATTATTATTATTATTATTATTATTATTATTATTATTATTATTATTATTATTATTATTATTATTATTATTATTATTATTATTATTATTATTATTATTATTATTATTATTATTATTATTATTATTATTATTATTATTATTATTATTATTATTATTATTATTATTATTATTATTATTATTATTATTATTATTATTATTATTATTATTATTATTATTATTATTATTATTATTATTATTATTATTATTATTATTATTATTATTATTATTATTATTATTATTATTATTATTATTATTATTATTATTATTATTATTATTATTATTATTATTATTATTATTATTATTATTATTATTATTATTATTATTATTATTATTATTATTATTATTATTATTATTATTATTATTATTATTATTATTATTATTATTATTATTATTATTATTATTATTATTATTATTATTATTATTATTATTATTATTATTATTATTATTATTATTATTATTATTATTATTATTATTATTATTATTATTATTATTATTATTATTATTATTATTATTATTATTATTATTATTATTATTATTATTATTATTATTATTATTATTATTATTATTATTATTATTATTATTATTATTATTATTATTATTATTATTATTATTATTATTATTATTATTATTATTATTATTATTATTATTATTATTATTATTATTATTATTATTATTATTATTATTATTATTATTATTATTATTATTATTATTATTATTATTATTATTATTATTATTATTATTATTATTATTATTATTATTATTATTATTATTATTATTATTATTATTATTATTATTATTATTATTATTATTATTATTATTATTATTATTATTATTATTATTATTATTATTATTATTATTATTATTATTATTATTATTATTATTATTATTATTATTATTATTATTATTATTATTATTATTATTATTATTATTATTATTATTATTATTATTATTATTATTATTATTATTATTATTATTATTATTATTATTATTATTATTATTATTATTATTATTATTATTATTATTATTATTATTATTATTATTATTATTATTATTATTATTATTATTATTATTATTATTATTATTATTATTATTATTATTATTATTATTATTATTATTATTATTATTATTATTATTATTATTATTATTATTATTATTATTATTATTATTATTATTATTATTATTATTATTATTATTATTATTATTATTATTATTATTATTATTATTATTATTATTATTATTATTATTATTATTATTATTATTATTATTATTATTATTATTATTATTATTATTATTATTATTATTATTATTATTATTATTATTATTATTATTATTATTATTATTATTATTATTATTATTATTATTATTATTATTATTATTATTATTATTATTATTATTATTATTATTATTATTATTATTATTATTATTATTATTATTATTATTATTATTATTATTATTATTATTATTATTATTATTATTATTATTATTATTATTATTATTATTATTATTATTATTATTATTATTATTATTATTATTATTATTATTATTATTATTATTATTATTATTATTATTATTATTATTATTATTATTATTATTATTATTATTATTATTATTATTATTATTATTATTATTATTATTATTATTATTATTATTATTATTATTATTATTATTATTATTATTATTATTATTATTATTATTATTATTATTATTATTATTATTATTATTATTATTATTATTATTATTATTATTATTATTATTATTATTATTATTATTATTATTATTATTATTATTATTATTATTATTATTATTATTATTATTATTATTATTATTATTATTATTATTATTATTATTATTATTATTATTATTATTATTATTATTATTATTATTATTATTATTATTATTATTATTATTATTATTATTATTATTATTATTATTATTATTATTATTATTATTATTATTATTATTATTATTATTATTATTATTATTATTATTATTATTATTATTATTATTATTATTATTATTATTATTATTATTATTATTATTATTATTATTATTATTATTATTATTATTATTATTATTATTATTATTATTATTATTATTATTATTATTATTATTATTATTATTATTATTATTATTATTATTATTATTACCCACAAGGCTTATTATTATTATTATTATTATTATTATTATTATTATTAAATAGCAGTAGAAGAGGATGTGCAAAATAACCATCGGAGTCAGCCAGCAGCTACTATCATGACAAATGAATCAGGTGAAACTTGGTTAGATATAATCCAACTGAAAATGTCCTACATGGAAGAGATAATAGGACAAAAGGATTTGATAATTAACAATCAAGATATAGCTATTAAATCTCTGAATGAACAAATCCTGATGTTAAAAGAGAGAAAAATTTCCCCAGAAAGTTCCAATCAGACAAAAAATTCGCTTCAAGCAGTTAATAAACCACTTAACAAATCTAGTAACAAGAAGCAAATAGATAAACCTACTACATCAGTGGCTTCAGCTACAACTTCGGCGAACGCCGCAATTAACAATAGGTCTACTTCACCATCAAGATCTACTTCTTCCAGTACTCCAGCTGCTATAACTGTCCGGGATGTATCTAATGCTATACACAACATAGAGGCTCGTCGTTTATGTGACAAGGTGGTAAACATTGAGAGCGATATTGGTTCAAATCCACCGCCTCGCACAAGGAAAAGCCGTAACATTCTTGTTGGTAGTGGTGCCGTTGTCAACGGTTGTCCTTTCCAGGCAGCTTCTTTGGAGAAATTAAAGCATTTCCATGCAACCAACTTTGACGTGGGCGTGGATGAGAAAGCGTTGTATAACTACCTTAAAGGTTTCGCGCCAAGTGTTGTGGTGAAGAAGTTGGTATCCCGAAACCCTGAAGGGTACTCCTCTTTCCAGGTATCTGTAAGCAGTTCGGAGGTACAATGCATATTGAATCAAGACATTTGGCCGAAAGGTGTTAGGGTGAATCGGTTTTTTCTATCAAGAGGACTTGGTCAGGCAAGTTAAGGATAAGTTACAGAGCGAAGTGGAAATATCTCTTGAGTCCTCAATACGTGAGACGTTAGCCTTGGAACGGATGGGTGATCTACCTCGAAGGTCCAGGGGGTATTCAGGTTCTTTCCTGCCAGAAGACAATATCTTTCAAACCCACAGTGTGGAGAAACAGTTGACTTCTTCTAAAAATTGTGTGCAAAATTTCACTCTTAGTATGCTTGGAATTAATGTTCAAAGCCTAGTCACTAAAGTGGATGCAATTAATGTTTTTCTAAGTGACAATTTCTTTGATGTACTATGTATTTCTGAACACTGGCTGGTTGGTGTAGACTTATTACAAGTTAATATATGCAACTTTAATCTGATATCTAGCTTTTGTCGCAAGCTATCAAACAGTCATGGTGGCGTTGCCATCTACTCGCATTCAAATGTAAAACTGTCGGGAGTCAATGTTGACGATTTTTGCATACTATATCATGCTGAATTCTGCGCTGCTGAAATTGTTGGTAAGAATACAGTACTAATTTGTGTTTATAGATCATCTTCTGCTAGTGACATTATTATTTTAAAGACCAATTTGAACTATTAGTTGATTACCTTATTAGACATTTTAGATATTTAATTATTGCTGGTGATGTAAATATTAACCTCGATGCTGAAACACTTCATGCAAAAGATATTCGTAACTTTTTATCCTCATTCGCCATTACTCATTTAATTCATGAACCAACAAGAATCACTGCTAGCACCAGATCAAATTTGGATAACATTATGACTAACATTGACTCCGGTAAGTTGCAGGCCGGCACAATTGACATGCATTTGGCCGATCATCTTGCAGTATTTTTGTATGTAAATATTGGGTCCAGGACAGATAACTCAGTTTGTTCTCGCACTAGAATAGTCTCTGATAAAAATGTTCATGGTTTTATTGAAATGTTGACTGAACTTCAGTGGAGTTACGACACTATCTGTAATTTAAGTAGTAATGACTTTGCTGCATCTATTTTACATACATTATCAGCAATTGCTGAAAACTGTTTTCCTTTAAGATCTGTTTCGTGTAGTAATCGTGGCGTCAAGTGGTTCAATGACAGACTTAGAGCAATGCGTTCAGAATTACGAATGAGTAAATCTGTCTTTGATCATGGCATGTCTCAGGATAACTGGTCCACTTATCATTCACAGCGTGTAAAATATACACAAGCCTTAAGGTATGAAAAACGAAAGGCGTACATTAATGAAATTAATTCATCGACCAATAAAGGTAAAACTATTTGGGGTATTGTTAATAGAGAAAGGAAGTCTAATCATGATCTGAATGTTAACAATTTATTTACTCCTGATGACACACATTTTTCATCCATTAGTAGTACTATTTTAAATTTGATAGCTGATTCCAATATTAGTTCTTTTAATTTTCTTAATAGAGCACCTCGCCCCTCTTTTTCTTTCTTTATGGAGTCTATAGTTCAACAAGATGTTATTACAGCTATTGGTTTGTTAAATAATACTAAAACACTAGACTATTATTGTCTCAATAGTCGTGTTATTAAAGCTTGTTCTGAGTTGGTCGTTGAACCACTGACATTATTATATAATAAGTGTATACATGAGGGTTGTTGGCCTGACTCCCTAAAAATTAGTAAAATTCTACCTCTGTATAAGAAAGGTAATTATAATAATTTGGATAACTATAGACCTATTGCGACAATACCTATAATTGGCAAAATATTGGAAATTATACTTAAGGATAGTTTAGTTGAGTATTTTGAGAGTAGGCATGTCTTTTCTGATGCTCAGTTCGGGTTCAGAAAAGGTAAATCTACAGTTCAAGCTGTACTGACGCTGATTGAAAATATTGTAGAAGGCTTTGATGCGGGCATTGGTCATTTTGTTACAGCGTTTGACCTTGCTAAGGCTTTTGATTGCGTTAACACTGCTATTTTGTTACAAAAATCGGAGTATTACGGCATCAGAGGGAAAATGCTTGATCTCTTACATTCTTATTTTAAAAATAGGCAGCAATTTGTAAGTATTCGTGGAGTGGATTCTGCTCTTTCATCTGTAGTAAATGGCGTTCCACAAGGTTCTGTCCTGGGACCAATACTGTTTCTTGTGTATATCAATGACCTTCCCTTTTCAGTAGAGGGTTATTCTTGTATTTTATTTGCTGACGATACTACGTTGTTTAGTAACAGTAACGCTTCACACGACAATAGACTGAAATCGGTTAAAAATTGGTTCTCATCCAATAAGTTAATGTTAAACGAATCAAAAACTCAGCACTTACATTTTACCTCTGATAAGCGGGTTCCAAAATTATCATTAAAAATGTTGGGTGTTGTTTTAGACACAAGCCTAAATTGGAAACCACATATTGATCGTATTTGTTCAATGATATCTTCACAGATTTTTGCCCTGCGTTATTTAAAGAATTCGCTCTCTTGTGAGCTGTTGCGGACAGTATATTTTGCTATTATCCATAGCCATTTGTCGTATGGAGTGTTACTGTGGGGTAACTCTGTTAACGCTGACAGGGTTTTTGTACTGCAAAAATCAGCTTTGCGTGTGATGGAGGGCTCCCAGCGTGATGCGCATTGCAAACCATTATTTCAAAAGTACAATATATTGCCGTTGCCATGCATGTTTATTTTTGAAACATTACTTCAAATTCATAAGCAACGTGTTAATCTTATTTCTCACTCAGATGTGCATTCCTATGATACACGGGGTGCTGGCAATATTGTGCAGCAGTTTTCTAGGGTTGGTATAACACGGAATAATAAATTAGATGTATCACTGTACAATGGCCTTGTGAACTATTTCAGAGGTAAATATTTGGTAACTTTAAACCTCAACTCCTTTTACAAGTTTGTTAAAACTTTTCTTTTAAAACATTGTTTTTACTCGGTAGACGAATATAAAAAAATAGTAGCCTCACATTATTTACTTAATTCTTAGTTTTTCTGTGACTTCAAATATATTGTAATATATAATGTGGTCAATAAATATATGGTAAATAAATGGTATTATTATTTTATTCAATTTTTAGATATGTACTATCTGTATGAATTTGCTAATATCCATTAGTGCCTACCTATGTATGATTATTATTTAAATATGGAATAAAATTGCATTAAGAAACTAATATGTTATCACTTCTAAAGTAAATATTATTTATTCAAGTCCTTTGATGGATGCCGGCGATCACCTGCCTTATCGCTTAGTTATTATCTACTCATTGATATGTATCGTCAAAAGAACTGCCGGCAGAGAGTCGCTGAATTCTATTTAAACTTGTCCAGAGCTGTTGAGACTCTATACTTTTCGGTAAACGGTCTTCAGCTATATCTGGATATATCCGATTATACCTTTACAATCAATACCTACAAGTGACTGTTGCATTGCATGATACGGCGTAATGTTATCTTATTACCTGTGCCTACTGTAGTGTTCTTAGAATCAATTGAAAGTTGTTTACGAAAAGACAGACGAAATTCCAGGAAATTCATGTATTGTTTACATTAGCCCTAAACAATCTCTTTGACACATACTGACGTCTGATTAAATAACACGCTCTCACATTAAAATTCTAGGAAAATAGCATGATTCATCGTTACAGGTGTTTGCCGACTACTTTGGTAAAATATTTCTGAGACTAAAATGGCGTGCATTATGTTGGAGATTTCATGTGAAATTACAAGATGAACTTGTGACTCAAAGAGTGCGATGTATTGGTGGCTATGTAAATATAATCTTCTAATATACAGGGTTAACTATGACTTAGTACAAATATTTTAAGAGGGGATAGGGAAAAATAAGAATTAACGGAATCACCCTTCAAAAAATTTCCAAACTTATTTATAAAGCCAAAAAAATTTTTTTTCAAAGTTATATTAAATCCCTACTTATCGTCGTCACTGATCTGTCAGCCGCGAGGTTAGGTATAATCTGCCAAAGTCAAAGGTGTCAAACATAGTGACATGTCACCGCATTGACACGTGTATCAGTTAAAGCCGCTTTGAAAGAAAAAAAACTGCAAAATGTAGATTATTATTTAATTATTTAATGAGAAATACGGTATGGTAGCACAGAGAGGCAGCACCTATCTTACTAATACTAATATTTATTTCCAGGATTGATACTTTGAGAGATTTGAAGATTGTTTAATCATCTGTTTTCTTACTTGTTTAAATTAGAACTTGCAAAGATTTTTGTACTTGCTATGGACCTCTCCTTCCCACGATCGTTATTTTTGTGCTAAAGCAAGGTACCTACTACCTATTTGGTTTGGCGGTCTTGACGTTTACCGCCTCGGCATAAAACAGCTGTTCGATGTGGCTCAAAAAGTATTCAGCATAATAGGTACTCGGGAAACGTCTTTGACGCTGTCGCACGATAATATGCATTTGTCACACTCCCATAAATCAGGACCTTATCTGTCATCTAGGCATTTGAATACGACATGTTTGTAAATAAACATAAAATACGCGAAAAATTAAATTTGCGAACAACAAGTACCTACTGAAAAATTATTTCAAACTAATCAGACCATAACCGTATACTTACTGCCACTAATGCAAGAGTCACTCTTCTTCTTCTTCTTCTTTTTATGGCCTACTCACGGCACATAAACAAGGAGAAGAAGAAGAATTTTTAAACTTCATGTATTGTTGTGTAATTAAATTCTGTTAATACTAATAGTAGCAACAATATTAACAGTAATCGACGATGTTTGCATAAAATAATTAGTAATACTTTAAACTATAACATCCCAAGAAGTTTACAGTGTTCTGTAAAAATGACCCTTAAATTATAACTAACTTCGCGTTTCTGCATGGTTTGGAGCATGGAAAGTAGGCAACTAGCAATGCAATATTCATAACCTAGAACTTACTGTTACTTTAAATCAGCTAAGTGACTAATTTTAAACGTGTTATAGTAATTAAGTTTTGGCAGTGTGCAACGACAGAACGAAGATCCAATACCAAATACTGCATCTAACCGGATTAGCTGTTATCTATCAGGTACTTAGACAATTTATTATTTATTATTATTATTATTATTATTATTATTATTATTATTATTATTATTATTATTATTATTATTATTATTATTATTATTATTATTATTATTATTATTATTATTATTATTATTATTATTTTTTATTTTTTTTTTCCAGTAAACACCTTCCGAGGCTCCGACACATTCGGAGATGTTCTGGAGAGTCAAGCAATGACCACTCTCCACTCCGTGGAGTCAGTAATCATTGCGCCCGTAAATCGTGTGTTCTGAGCAGACGTAGCGAACCAAGGACGATTGCCTTCTGCATTCTGCCGGCTAAGATCTCTGCCGAATTTCGACAAGCCGGTATGATCTTTAAGTCAGAAAGAAACGTATGTCTCATTCCACCCAGGACGCCTATAATTAGCACCAGAATCTTAACAGAGTGGTCTGGATACAGCCTGCGGAGCTCGGAGAGAAGATCTCGATATTTCCTCCGTTTTTCCTCCTCTTTTAGGACGATGTTGTTCTCTGCGGGAGCCGAGAACTCAATCACAAACATCGTCCTAAGCTGGTGGTCGAGGAGGACTACATCAGGCTTATTGGCTTGGATTTGCCTGAGGGTGGGGAATGAATAGTTCCAATAAATTCGGCACTTCTCATTCCCCACTACGGATTCTATATCCCCCGGAGCATAAGGCAGCACTGGCGTCTCGTCTATCTCATACGAGTGTCGTAAATGATAATACAACACCCGTAAGACTGAATCGTGTCTTTGGATATACGCTGTGGCCGCATATACCCGACAGGCCGACAGGAGATGCATAAGCGTCTCCGTCGCCTGGCGGCAGGCCCTGCAGCTGGTGTCAGGGACCTCGATACCCAAGACACGACTACGATAGACGAGTGTGTTAATTACACCATCTTGGCAAGCCATTATGAATCCCTCCGTCTCAGAGTTCAGCCCCGCTGACCTCAAAAAAGCAAAGGTCAGCCTTTCAGATAAGCCAAGCCCCTCTAGATGACGGTAGAAGAGACCATGCATTGGCTTATCCTTATGTAGCTGCAGAAGATGACGCGCTTCCGCAGCTTTAATTTGGGCTTTTAACTGAGCAGGATCCGACTCGGTGACGGAGTCTGGATTTTCCCGCTCAGTATCGAACACGAGACCAAGTTCATCGGCTGCTCTTCTCGCTGCCTTATATACAAACGCTCCTATCCCTGCTGCTTCATGGTCTTGGACCATGCAGAGAAGGGGATCCGAGCTCCTGATGACTTTATAGGCCTCCTCCAAAACCACTCTGCCCTGGAGACACTCCAAACTCAAGAGTCCACGGCCTCCCCGATTTCTTGGGAAGTATAACCGCGGAACGGACGATCTTGGATGCAAACTCCGATGGAGATGCATCATTTTGCGGGTTCCTACATCGAGTTGCCTCAGCTCTTCTTGTGTCCATTTCACTACTCCAAAGGAGTAGAGAAGGATCGGAACGGCAAGCATATTTGTGGCACTCACCTTGTTCTTACCCGACAGCTCCGAAGACCAGATCTGTCGGAGGCGGTGCCGATACCTGCCGCGGAGAGCGTTTTTCACCGTAGCCACCTCATGAGTGCCCCGCTGTGGGACACCCAAATAGGTGTACGACTCTCCGGCATCTAGATAGTGAAAGATGCTTCCGTCTATGAGCTGGGCGTCCTCTCCGTATGGACCGCATCGTCCTCTCTTGAGATGAACCAGTGCACATTTGTCCAGCCTGAACTCCATCCCAACCGCCTGGGTGTACTCATGTACCACTCTTAGGGACTGATTTAAATCCTCTCTCCGGAGGCGTAGAGTTTAAGGTCATCCATATTATTATTATTATTATTATTATATATATATTATTATTATTATTATTATTATTATTATTATTATTATTATTATTATTATTATTATTATTATTATTATTATTATTATTATTATTATTATTATTATTATTATTATTATTATTATTATTATTATTATTATTATTATTATTATTATTATTATTATTATTATTATTATTATTATTATTATTATTATTATTATTATTATTATTATTATTATTATTATTATTATTATTATTATTATTATTATTATTATTATTATTATTATTATTATTATTATTATTATTATTATTATTATTATTATTATTATTATTATTATTATTATTATTATTATTATTATTATTATTATTATTATTATTATTATTATTATTATTATTATTATTATTATTATTATTATTATTATTATTATTATTATTATTATTATTATTATTATTTATTATTATTATTATTATTATTATTATTATTATTATTATTATTATTATTATTATTATTATTATTATTATTATTATTATTATTATTATTATTATTATTATTATTATTTTCGTCGTTTTTACACTTGACAATGTTGATAAAAACGACCGCATGGTAGTTGACGGATGATCATTAATTGTCATAGGCGCCGACTTTCCGTAGGAAAAGAGGGTTTTGCCCCAATTTTTAAACATCGAGTTAGAATTCCATAATAATTTTTTATTGTCTCTTAGATCTCCCTGAGCACGTGGTTAAAATTGTTGTACTTAGTCATAGTTAACCCTGTATAAAATTCTCGTGTCACAGTTTTAGACGCCATACTTCCTCGGAAACGGCTTGGACCGATTTTTCTGAAATTTTATATGTATATTCGGTAGGTCTGAGAATCGGTCGTAATCTATTTTCATACCCCTAAGTGATATGGGTGGGTCCATCCTAAACATTTATTTTTTATTTTTTGACAAAATTTTTTAATTTTATTTTTTATGTGACATTAAAATATGCGTACAACCTTAATTTTTACCTTATCCCACAAGCCCCAATTTTTAATAGCCATTTAGTAGTAATTTTATTTTTTTAATCATTGGTAGAACTGAACGATTATCCTTTCGATTGGTTCTCCCGCAGGAGTCGGTGTCACTTTTCACTTCACCTGAAACTTAGAAAAAATATAGACAGCACCAGTGTCCGGTTCATGATATAGATAATGATTATTATTATTATTATTATTATTATTATTATTATTATTATTATTATTATTATTATTATTATTATTATTATTATTATTATTATTATTATTATTATTATTATTATTATTATTATTATTATTATTATTATTATTATTATTATTATTATTATTATTATTATTATTATTATTATTATTATTATTATTATTATTATTATTATTATTATTATTATTATTATTATTATTATTATTATTATTATTATTATTATTATTATTATTATTATTATTATTATTATTATTATTATTATTATTATTATTATTATTATTATTATTATTATTATTATTATTATTATTATTATTATTATTATTATTATTATTATTATTATTATTATTATTATTATTATTATTATTATTATTATTATTATTATTATTATTATTATTATTATTATTATTATTATTATTATTATTATTATTATTATTATTATTATTATTATTATTATTATTATTATTATTATTATTATTATTATTATTATTATTATTATTATTATTATTATTATTATTATTATTATTATTATTATTATTATTATTATTATTATTATTATTATTATTATTATTATTATTATTATTATTATTATTATTATTATTATTATTATTATTATTATTATTATTATTATTATTATTATTATTATTATTATTATTATTATTATTATTATTATTATTATTATTATTATTATTATTATTATTATTATTATTATTATTATTATTATTATTATTATTATTATTATTATTATTATTATTATTATTATTATTATTATTATTATTATTATTATTATTATTATTATTATTATTATTATTATTATTATTATTATTATTATTATTATTATTATTATTATTATTATTATTATTATTATTATTATTATTATTATTATTATTATTATTATTATTATTATTATTATTATTATTATTATTATTATTATTATTATTATTATTATTATTATTATTATTATTATTATTATTATTATTATTATTATTATTATTGTTATTATTGTTATTATTGTTATTATTATTATTATTATTATTATTATTATTATTATTAATTATTATTATTATTATTATTATTATTATTACTATTACTATTATTATTATTAATAAAAATGTTTATTTTCGTCGTTTTACATGACAATGTTGATAAAAACGACCGCATAAGTTGACGGATGATCATTAATTGTCATAGGCGCCGACTTTCCGTAGGAAAAGAGGGTTTTGCCCCATTTTTTAAACATCGAGTTAGAATTCCATAATAATTTTTTATTGTCTCTTAGATCTCCCTGAGCACGTGGTTAAAATTGTTGTACTTAGTCATAGTTAACCCTGTATAAAATTCTCGTGTCACAGTTTTAGACGCCATACTTCTCGGAAACGGCTTGACCGATTTTTCTGAAATTTTATATGTATATTCGGTAGGTCTGAGAATCGGTCGTAATCTATTTTTCATACCCCTAAGTGATAAGGGTGGTCCATCCCAAACATTTATTTTTTATTTTTTGGACAAAATTTTTTAATTTTATTTTTTTATGTGACATTAAAAAATATACGTACAACCCTTAATTTACACCCTTCTATCACAAACCCCAATTTTTTAATAGCCATTTTAGTAATTTAATCATTTTTAACCCTGGTAGATAACTGAACGATTATCACTAGATCAGTTATCCCCGCCAGGAGTCTACCGGTGTCACTTTTCACCACAAACTTAGAAAAAATATAGACAGCGCCAGTGTCGGTTCATGATATAGGTCATGTGACAGGTGCCGCGTTTTCTAGAGACCTAAGGTCCAGAAAATTGATATTTTATTTGCTTTATGTTGGCGGTTGTGCGAATATGATGGCTGCATTGCAATATGAAATTAACTAACTTGCTGTCATTTTAAATGTCATTAAAGAATGTAACATGAATCTGACCAATCATAGTAAATGAGATTCACACTACAATACAACCAACGTAAATTGGCATAAAAACCAAGTTTAAGTGATTCTGGACCTTTTAGGGCAGCCATGAATTAGCGGTTGCCGGCAATATGACACTGGCACAGTCTATATTTTTTCTAGGTTTGTGCTTCTCACCCAGTAAACAGCACGGAGTAAGGATGAGAACGAAGCCGACTACCAAAATATTCACTAGAAATAATTCATATGGCAAAACAACGTTTGCCGGATCACCTAGTAAATATTTAAAATTGTAATCGCAACATGGCTCCGAACATAACTCCTTGCCTGTCTTTATAATTAATATTAAACGTATATTTAGACTTCTCAATTCAAAAAACCATCGACGTAAAGGGGCCCAATTAATAATTAATATTCTATCCATATTTTTTAACAATTGAAAATTATGATCCATATAAAAGAATTATAAAAACTTACCGAGTGACAATGTATGTATTTCATCGATTTGTGAGACATCACTTTTTTTAGAACAAGATTTTTCAGTTATAAGAAACTGAACGTGATCACATTCTTCTTTCGATTTTAAGATATCCATTTCCACTTCTGTACCATGAAGTCTACTCGCTACAGTCTATTAAAAAAATGCATCAGACATGTTACATTAATTTTATTTATATTTACCACTATATTTATATTCTATCTATGACATATTTTATATTCAAATATGTATATTTAGAGTTCATGCAAAATTGGGCCACAGAGAAAAATGAGTATTCTAATATATTATGGTTTTCTCGGTTGCTGTTCCACGACCTAGATAATTGATTGATATCAGTAACATATTTATTATGCACATCCTTAGCCTTTGCTGGAAATCTTTCATAGCTAGAAACGTGCGGCTTGCAGAGGCTAACACCATCCTGCATCTGAACGTGCGCTATCGGTATTTGATAAATTTATGGCCGTAATATTTTATATTTGTATTTTTTAAAATAAACAAAGTCTTTATTTAATTCCAGACTTTCTATAAATTTACGTCAGAAAATTAATTGCTTATGCAAGAAAATAATACAGATATTGTGAGCCCTTAAAAGGGTTCATACAGGGTGTACCAAAATAGAAGGCCATACTATTAACCACATATTCTTTGGACAAAAATAATGCGACTTTCCTTATGCCATTTTTTATTTGGACGCCCCTGTTTCAATATACAGGGTGTTAAAGTTGCATTTTAAAAAAACTATTTTTGTTAATAATTCCATTGTTTTGTAAGATACGGACTTGAAATTTTGCACGTACTTTTATCTTATTCCGGCATACTTATAACATATATAATAACTTTTTACCTAAATAACATTAAATAAAATAATTCATTAATTACTACTAATTTAACAAACGTTCTACTTGCCCACCCTCCTCATTAACACATGTATGTACCCTTTTAAGTAGTGAAAACCTTATCTTTTGAAAGATATTTTCCTTTTGCGTAAGTTCATCAGCTGTCATTACTATTCTCTCTCTGAGATGGTTAATATCGTCTATTTCTGCAGCATAAATCATACCTTTCATATAACCCCAGAAAAAAACAATGGATTAAGGTCAGGAGATCGTGTTGGCCATTGAATAAGTGCGTCTTGTCCTCGACCAATCCAATGATTAGGAAATAAATGGGTATTTAAATACTGCCGGATTTTTCTACCATAATGGGGTGGAACACCGTCAACTGCATCCACATACCGTCACGTACGATAACAGGTAAATCATGTAAACATCTCAAAATTCATTTTGTAGAAAATTTAAGAATAATGCTGAATTTAAATTATTTGGTATGAAAAGGGGACCCAGACATTAACCCTGAATGTAAATTGATGGTGTGCTACAATGGTTGCATGGGGATTCAAATCTGTCCATACGTGGCTGTTATGCATGTTTGTCAATCAATTTCTTGTAAAGCTTGCCTCATCCGTGAATAGAATTTTTCTTACGAACGAGTTGGATGTGATACGGGTGCAGAAGTTGGGTTTTTAAAGTTCGATAAACATCCATTTTTGTACAATTTTCTATTTGTCGAAAAACAATATTTGTACTTGTGCTTGGTTCTTCTTCTACCAGTGCTAAGATTTGTTCCTTTTGTTAAGGGCTTAATTTTCTATGTAGGCCGCAAATTCCGAACTTCTGATCCATAAACTTTCCGGTTTCACGAAGATGCCGATCCAAATTTAAGAAAACCTTTCTTTTAGGATGTGATCTGTTGGGATAAGGGAGCTCACTATTTTTTCCTGACATTCATCGGCCGCTAAGATATTTGTAACCCTTCAATACATGTCGTTTTTCTTCAAAACGGAGCATTTGAACAAAAAATTACGAAAGAGATAAAATGATCAAAAGAAAATTCTACGTTTGATATTTCAAGAAAAAGTTGCATAGGCGTACTTAGAAATAATTGGAGGGGATAAAGGGTACTGCATCCCTCAGTTACCACCATTCGCCCTTCGATTTTTTTCACCAAAATTACATGATAAGTATGCCGAAATAAGATAAAAGTACGTGCAAAATTTCAAGTGTGTATCTTACAAAACAATGGAATTATTAACAAAAATAGTTTTTTAAAATGTAACTTTAACACCCTGTATATTGAAATAGGGACGCCTAAATAAAAAATGGCATAAGAAAAGTAGCATTATTTTGTCCAAAGAATATGTGGTTAATGGTATGGTCTTCTATTTTGGGACACCCTGTATATAGAGGAAATACAGAGGAAATATCTGTTTGCTTTATTTTGTACTAATTTGATTTAATTGACTAAGTGACGTAGACAATTGTAGATCTCAATCGTCTGCAGTAGAAGCATATTGAGATAGAAGTATACAGGGTGTAACTTTGTAGGGGGGAGTGCCTGTAATCTTTACCAACACATATCATGTTTGTTTTCTTAAATTCTGTATTAAAAACTGATTCGTTTTGTTGCCTTTTTTGCAATTTTATAGTACCCCACTGGACAGACCAGCGCTGAGCATATTTAGTTGTAGCGTCACCAGCATTGTTGTCATATTTAATTATTGAAGTGAAAGATGGGGAAATAAGTTCTATTAGAACGCAAGATGTCCACGCCACTCACGAGGTACTGCTTTTTGACACATACATTTTTTTGGAGTGGGTGTTTGCTCTATTATTCCATATAAACAAAAAATAAAAAATGTATTCTTTTACACATAACATAAAACACTATAAAACAACACCAAGTCAACTAACAGAAAACTCAATAATAAATAAATACAAAATCCTTTTTACTAGACTACAGTCTTCTTCTACGGCATTTAATTAAAATATTTGGTGCAAGATTCTTACTTTCTGAGTTTGTTTTTGTTCAACATTAGAGTACTGGCGTTCAAAACACCCATCTCTTAAATGTTGCATCAATCTTACAGACATTTTTTTCTGAAAATTGGGCTTCAGTAAACAGCAGCATCTCTGAGATGTTTGTGGCTCTGACTTAGAATTATATGAACTGGAACCTGAACATGTTGGTGATTGGTCGGAATATAAATTTGCAAAAAATACATCAGTACAAAATGACGACAAGACCCTTTCCCAGTCATTACAAATATGGGCCATTAAAAATAATATAGCACATTGTGCCTTCATATTTTAAAGCCTTGTCATAATGAACTGTCAGTCGATGCACGAACTTTGTTATCAACTCCAAGAAATATAAGTACAAAACTTATTGCTTCGGGCCATTATTACCATTTTGGCATCAGAAAATGCGTCAAAAATCTTTTAATGCGTTGTAACTTACCCGATGATTTTAGCTCTGTTGAAATTGTTATTATTAATACAGAGTTAACTATGACTACAAATATTTTAAGAAGGGGTAGAAAAAATAAGAATTAACGGAATCTCCTTTCAAAAAAATTCCAAACATATATAAAGCGAAAAAAGTTTATTTCGATATTATTTATATTAAATCCTTATTTAACGCCGCCAATGCGAGAATCAGAGTAGGCAACCGGCAAGCACCGGTCATGCAACAGTCGGTCCAGTCGGTGTCGCTGTCATGGTATAATTAAATTCCAGTGTTTACGTTGTAGTTTTGTGTTCTTCTTCACTTTTCAGTGTCTTATTTTAATTTTTATAGTTAATAAATAAAGGAATATGTGTCGGGTATAATTATTTTCCCATACTATAATTCGCCGGTTTGCTTTTCTAGGTTATGGGTGCATACAAAGTTTTATATTACCTACATCCCACTAAGCAAAATAATATTGCTGCAACATTGCCTAAAACTTACAAACGAAGCTGTAAAGTTGCAAAAGCGTTTACAGGAAATTTGCAAGGGAGTTCTGACAAAGTTATAATTTCCACCCAACAACTTTGCAAGGAAACATTATTTTAGAAAGTTTGCTACAACTTTTCTTTATATATTGCTACAAGGTAAAACAAGACTTTAACTAAAAACTTACTTTTAGCAAGTTCACAGTAATGTTAAAATGTGCTTGCCTTGTACACTTTGCCTATAAAATACAAAGTTTATTAAGAAATTACCAATAACAATAACTTTGTTTGAAATATTACCCTTTGCTTTAAATAGTTTAAATACGTCTGTTCTCACAACAGTCAGAGATTGGTTTCAAACTACTACAAATATTTCGAACAGTTAATTTGCGAAATAATAATAGTTGCATCCACCTCCTCCCAGAAGATACTCCTTCGACGAGTGTTTATCGTCTGCCAGCCTGGCAGGGCCAAGCATAAACAAGGGAAGTTCCCCTTAGGGAACTCTTATTCCCTTGTCTGAGGTGCCAAGTGCCAGGGCCCAAATCACAGTATTGATGGGTTGTATTCGTATGAGCTGTATGTCAAGTACGACTCATCGTGTTGATACGAATGGTACGACTCTTTAGAGTTGGGTAGTATTCGTATGTTTCGCATCGCTGGTACGAATCAAATGATTTGAATCCAGCAAATAATAAAGATTTGTATCACTTCGTACCGCATGAGCGTGCGTACGATTTGTGTATTATACGTGCCGGTACCGGTTGTGCGGTGGAATACAATGCTATATCTACTTTGGTACTGATTTAATTAAGATTTTTAAATAAAAATATACAAGGAACTAAATGCCATATGACAGACAATGTATATTATAACATTTTGATAGGTTTTTATATGAAATTATAATTCAAATGGTTCGTCCCGTTTGTTTTTGTTGAATGTTGAATTTAATGAATTTGTATTGCATGCGTAATGCATGCATTTATAAACATTAAAACAGTAGGTACACATGTGTATCTAGCCTAGCATAGCGCGAACTGTATGCTTAGGAAATATTACGAAATATGAATACATAAGACAGACATTAGTATCTACACATACTGTGGCTGCGTTCGCGGCATTGCGGTACGAAAACAGCTTATCATACGGCGCATATGAAGTACGAGCCAACGAGTATTCCTAGCACGTCATAATAGAAGTTAGAGCTATTTGTTATGATATATGAACCGCGCATGCACTGATACAGATACGGATGCTAGTCTAGTATTGCGATACGGCTCTTTGTGTATAATATAGTGATGGGTTGCTATTTAGCGGCCTGCTATTTTTTAACTGCTATTTGGTTAGTAGCAGTAGCAACTGCTACGTGCTCAAAAATTAGCTGCTATTGATTTAACAGGTTGGCATAAATTCATGGCTGTCCTAACGGGTGAATGTGAATGCTAATACGCCAAACTGCTTTACTTATTTAGCAGTTTGGCATACGCCGCTCGCCGCTGTCCTAACGCCAATGCGCCGAATAGATAGCAACTATAGCTATGCAGTGTCGTTTATTCCCGATTTATTATAAATATCTGGGAAATAAAATATATGTTATATGATCTTTAAAACGAGTTAAGTCAATTGTTATATTGAAACGTATACCAATTATACATGCATTTAAATTTTTTACTGTATGTTTCTGTTACACTTGAATGCCGTGCTCTTGGAAAAAAATAGTAGGTTTTTTCGTTGTAAGGGCATAGTATAATTGTCTGCAATGACAAAATATTACAATAAAAAAAATCAAATATGTCACAATAATAGCGAGTTAAGAAAGTAATTTTTCAAATATAATGTTTATCGTTTTCCATACATTTACGTCATTCGCGATACCTATATCAATAAAAATACAAATTTTCCTTTTATTTTGCAAAATCCTATCCTTACTCGCAATAATTGTATCTACAGTAAACAACGGATATATTTTATATTTCTCAGTTTTCTTCTATTATCGTGCCTCTGAAAGTATGGAGTATTGTTAATTATTATTATTGCACTACGCTGTCTGCTAACTCGCTAAGCCGCTAATATTATTTAGCTGCTATTAAAGATGAGTCGAATCCGTATGATTCGTTTAAATTATTCGAATCAAGACACTGATTCGTATAATACGAATCCTCTATACTAAAATGATTTGTACCAGTCGTACCACATAACTGGACTTCCGATAGAAAACCTACACCAAATTTTATCTGAACGGAACCGTACCTACGTGACGCGACTGTTGATTCACATTCACATAACAAATAATTATACAGTTCACAGTTCGGTTCGAAATACGAGCACGGACCGGGCTATTTGTTAGTACTTCTTACTTACTTTACATTCAGTTATATTTTATCTAGGATTCAATTTGTGTTATGATTTGAGATGGGTTGTTATTTGCATATCTGTTATTCTATAACTGTTATCTGTTCAACAACAACAACGACTGTTATTTGTCTGCCAAAATAACAGGTATCAGTTGTCACAGTCCCACTGGGAGGCAGCTGCGCAGAGCATGTGAGTACGGGCCGCGAGCCAACGCGAAGCCGTCTTTTGGAATATTCGTCGCGGTAGAGTAGCGAACAACCGCTCGCAGTCTTTAGAGTTTTCAACAACGGCGATAACCGAAAACAGTTCCAGTTCACAACAACAGCGTTTGCAAAATAACGTAACGGTGGATTGGAGACGACGGTGAATTACAGATCGCAGTTTTTAGGGTTCTCAGCAGCGACGATCACCGATAACAGTTTCAGTTCATCGCAACACAGTGTTTGGAGAATAACGTGGATACGTTATAATAGCGTAGACCCATTCATTTATAATTTTCAATATTTTCAAAAATAGTTATCAATGTAAGTTAATACCGGCAGAAAACTTAGTTTCATTTTATTTCAGTTTATTTGACATTTTTATTTTGGTAAAACAATGAAATAAGAGAATTAGATGTATGATATATTAAATTTAAGGCTGGATTAGGTTTCTAAATTGTATTTATTTAAAAATACAAAATTTAAAAAACATAACAGCCAGATAAAAATAAATGTTTGTTACTATTAAAAAAATAGTTTAAATAAAAATAACTTCATAAATATTTAGAAAACATAAGAGTAACAAAGTGCTAATATTTTAAATAAATAATTATGCAATCAATAATTCTCTTCAGTTTTATGGGCCGTGATTAACGGGTACGGTGTATCCTGTAATCAGTCGATGCCATTCATAGAAACATTTTGAATTTTAAAAGTCAATAACAGTTATCTGTTATTTTGAACTATTATTTAAAAACAACGATAACAGTTGCGACTGTTATTTGAAAATAACGGTTTTGCACATCACTAGTTATGATGATACGAATCTTTGGTACTAATCTTATGGTACGAATCATTTTGTAAAATTATTCGAACGATACGGATCTTGAAAAAGATTCGAATCGCCCAACTCTAATTAAAATAGCAGCTATTTTTAACTGCTAAATAAAAGTAGCAGTAGCAGAAGCAACTGCTACCGAAAAAATAGCTTAGTCGACACATCACTAGTATAATACGTTTGTACCGTACGGCTCTTTAAAAATGGCCGTATTGCCCATCTCTAAATACCTACTAATCAGTATACTGTGGCCCTAATCTTGTAGATATCTTACCAAAATTCGATTACACAGTATCAGTGAGATATAAGTAACGTCATCTGTCGGCTATTAAATATACACTAGTCTTTACGATCATACAATTTTCAGGGCAAAATAATTTACGACTAAAAGGTAAAAAAAAATAACTGAATCGTTTCGTTATTGTGATAGAAACGCATATTCCTCAATTTTGAAGAATATTTATAAACTAACCCGCTCGTTTAGCTGATTTTCTGAAATTAGTCATAAATACTAAAATAGACGAACATTTCTGACAATTTCAAACTAGTTTCTGACTCTTGTGGAAACATACCTAATATTACTATAATTGTAATTTTGATGAAAAATCATTTTAGCAATAGCATGATTAATAGGCAAAATTAAAATTACATTAAATAAGCAAATGGAAACATTTCAAAGAACGTCAGTTAGGTAAATAGTAAATTTCAAAAATTAGGAAGTAAAGATGCTGTGACAAAAATTGGCATTTTGCAAACTAGTGTTGGGTGAAAATACATATACCCGTAAATATGCTATTTGCTTGTGACAAAAATGATAAAGACAGTACTGAAAATTTTGGGAGTTCAAATACTTACTGATGTAAATTCACTGTAATAAGAATTAATAAATTCAAAAAAATTAAATTATATTTAATACATTACATAAAACAAGTTTGTATACCATATGAAAAATATATACATGTCATAGACAAATGTGTGTGCATACAACATTTGAAATTTGTTATCTTTTATGAAGTTCAGCCCCTGTTGATTGAAATTTACGCGTACTATTCCGATATAAGACACTATCACATAGACAACTAAGCTGGAAATATCATGTTACAACATGATTACTGTAAAAGATTGCCATAACTTAAAGTGTTAAATGTTTGGACAAATTATACAAAAAAATTATAGCAACATTAGATTTTAATTTTGATACGATTTCTTAAAGAAAAGTTTCGAAATTTTAATAATTCCGCTGCATTGCAACTTCTCTTTTGTAAACTATAAAGCATCCATTTGAAATATTCTAGCAAGCGTGTAATTACTTTACAGTGTAAAATTACGTATTTAAAATGATTGCAACTTTGTTAAAATGTTATGTAAAGTTCCTTGTTTAGTGGGAGCAGGGATACATTCCTCTGTTCTAATAGTAATTATTAATAATAACTTTCTCAACACAAATATCCAGAACATTAAAAAAATAATAATTAAAAAATATTCAAACAATTAACTATTATACACTGTTCGAAATATTTAGCAGAGAAAGAATTATCGAAGTGAAAAACATGTTTGTTCTTTACGGTATTCATTACTCTGGGAATAATCTACAAAAATGTTATTTTCCATTTTAATACATAAGTATACAGGGTGTCCCAAAATTAGCCTGCCAAAAATTAACTGTGGATTCTACGATCAAAAATAAGAAAAAAAAAGTTATATAATCATAAGTCCGTAGACGCCCCCTAACGGAGATACGGCCCCTTAAATGGGGACTTCAAAATTTGATTCTTCGTAAATATTTCCTAAATAGATCAAGGTAAACTAATCAAATTTGAAATTGAGAATCACAATTAGATCGCGAATCTAATCTTCTGAAAATAATTCCTCATAATTGGTCATAGGCGTGCCAAACTGGGGGTCAGTGGGTAAATATTGCTCTAACTTTCTTGTATCTCAAGATTTTCGTCGTCAGATCAAAAAATTAAAAATTCTGGTCTATTTTACATGAAAAAGGTACTCCTATTTCAATCCGATAAACTGCTCTGTTTTCGAGTAATCTTAATTTAAAAATTTTGTAACATACCACATAGATTAAATTCTTTAGATAATTATTGAATAGAGCTTTGTCTGTGGATGTTCATTAGCATACCTAGATGTTTGGTATCAGAGAACATACATATGACTTCATTGATAGGAATTGTAGGAGATTTGATATATATTAGCTTAAAATACCTTTCTTAAACAGTAAAAAATGTTACAAAAGCTAATAATATGGAATATATGGGTAGATATCAGTGGCGGCTCGTGGTCGAAAATGGCGGGGGTTCACAAAATCAAAAACAAATAGATTTTAATTTTAATATAACCATTTCAATGTATTAAAAAGTTATTGTGTACAGTGCTTAAACATAAAGTCCATTCTTCTGTTCTTATTAGCAGCAAACTTGTCAATAACAGCTTCATTGAAGTTCGGCATATCCTCTATAAGTTTTTTCTCGATAGATAAAATCGCTAAGGCCGTCAGTCTTTCTTGGTTCATAGAACTTCGTAAAAAAGTTTTTATGCGCTTTAATGTTGAGAAATTTCTTTCCGCTTCAGCTTCAGTAGTCATTTGGAATAGTAACAATTATTTATAAAAGAGCAAATGTGGCAGAAAATATGTTTTGAAGATTATTATCTATTATGAATTTTAAGAGATTCATTGCACCAAACATATTTCTAAAATCAGGTCTTCTGTAAATTAGTTCTAATTCGGCTTGGAGACGAATTTCATCTAAAAATGGATATGCTTCTACTGTTGCTTTTAAATGATGCAATGGAAAATTCTTCTCGAATTGTGGAAATTTGTGTGAATAAAAAAGTAAAGCTGCATTCAAATGTTTAGTAAAACAGAACCTTTCTTTTACATGTGTAATTATAACATCACACACTTCCTTGGCTGCAACAATTTTTGAAATATAAGAATCTTTATTTACACGGCGTCGCTTGTTTTGAGTAGTAATAGTAGTACATTCAGAAAGTTCATTTTCAACTGTTCGTAGATTATCTCTTTCTTTTTGAATACAATCTTCAAAACATGATATGGTTGCGTGTACTTTTACGGGATCTGTTTGCGTTGTTTGTAGTTGATTATACAAAATATCAGCATGCGGCAATATCTGATGAAATACTGTTAACCAGAACACAAATTTTAAATCCTGCAACATGCGACAAATAGCGGTGGCCTGATTGATTGTCACAGTTTGTTTTGAAGTCGTTTCTATTTTTTCCATACATTTAATCAACAATTCACGATATTCATATACTGTGCTTATCGTTCTGCTTTTAAAATTACATATTGTAGCAGAAGACCGTGGAACTCTTTGGCCAACAATTTCATCCAAAATTGCTACCCGTTGTGGGGAATGAGAAAAAAAATTGCAATGTCACTTAAATTTGAAAAAAATACCCGTACTTCTTGATTCTGACTTGTTGCTTGAGATAAAACTAAGTTTAGCTGATGGGCGTAGCAGTGAACATAAAAGGCATATTTGTATTCATTTTTAATAAGAGTTTGAACACCTGAATGACATCCACTCATTACATTTGCGCCGGCCACTTGTAACATACAATCTAACAACTCATTTTGAATTATTTTTGAAATTCCTTTAAAAACAGTAGATTTTTCAAAATGATCTATTAGAGCTACATCTAATTCGGCACTAAAATTTATTAACCCTCTGAATATTCCGGGATTTAATGAACTGTCTTTTTCGTTGTGACCTCGAAGAGCTAACTCGAAAGCCCCGCAAAATTTTTTGCAGTCAATAATTTTTGAAAGTACATATCGATTTTTTCTTACTTGTTCATTTTGTTGTTGAATACTGCGTCTGTATGCACTGTCTAACTGCTGCCGAATATCTACTTTTCCCAGCAATTTCATTTCCAATTGTGCATTAATGTGAGCATGGGTATTTTCATGTTTTTTAATTTTTTGTGCCAAATGACCCAAGTCTGTTACTCCAGTTTTTGTCCAGGCTGGTTCTGCAATGCCGCGACCGAATAACAAGCAGGGAAAACAAAATAAGCGATTGGTTGTACTGCACCCACAAATCCAATCATTTTTCTCATATATTTCCATTTTAAATTTTCTATTAATGTCTCTAGATTTACACTTGGTAGTCTGCTGCAAGTTAATTTCCGGTTTAGGTTTGCCTGCATTTCTGACTTAAATTTTTTGCTCATAACTCAGAGAGTTGAAATTAAGTTTTAAATATTCCACAGTAAAATTGTTTATATCCATACTTAATTAATTAATTGATTTCTGTAATTCTGTAACGACCGTAATACAAAATATTCAGCACAAACCTAATGAATAATAACATTACTTAAAAGAATAATCAGTAAATGATCACGAGCACGCCCGCTATGATAGAGATCCATATACATTCGACGTAAGCCCCACCCATTTGAACGCACGTGCGATACACTGTCGCCAAGGTAATGTGCTGGTCGCTGATGCTGACCGTAGTCACCGTCAACACACGAATTATTTAATAGTTAAAGTCAAATGGTTAGATTACTGACTTCATAATTATAATATATTTATATTAAAGATATCTAATTATATATTTAATTTATATAAGTTAGTAGGTAACTTAGTAAGTATAAATTAAATTTATTTTTTTTGTGAATTTTCTCAGGGGGTTCACGTGCGCATATGCACGAGCCGCGCCTGGTAGATATTGTGGGTGTAATTCAACGCAGGTTGGGGCTTTTGTCCACTGAGTAGTTAGTTTCACACAATATCGTTAATACCTGAAAATATATGAAAAAAATACCTACCACAACAGTTTAAAATGGAAACTATAAATAGGCAAAATATCCCTAGTAGGCTCTAAGAAAATACTGTCGACTTATTTAACACATATTAAAGGTGTTATTCAAGCGTTAAAAATATGTTAAATATTAAAATACTTTTAAAATGCATATCAGTAATGTAATTATTTGTAAATTTTTGAATTTTAATATAGCCTATTAATACTTCAAAAAATTTTAAAATAAACTGACAGATAACTTTTCAAAGTCTACTAGAGACAATTTGACCGCTTGTATATCATATCTAATATTTTTGTGGTAGGATTTCACAAAATTTTTAAATTAATATTACTCGTAAACGGAATAATTTATCGAAGTAAAACAAGAATACCTATCTTTTTTTGTAAAATTGTTTAACTTTTTTAATTTTTTGATATGACGGCAAATACCTCGAGATATGAAAGAGTTAGAGCAATATTTATAAAATAACCCCCCCAGTTTGGCATGCCTATGACTGATTACGGTATTGTTTTAGAACATTAGATTTGCAATCTAATTGCGTTCTCAATTTAAAATTTGATTACTTTATATCGATCCGTTTTGAAAATATTTGCATAAAATGAAATTTTGGGGTCCCCCTTTAAAGAGCAATAGCTCCGTTAGGGGGCGTTTACGGACTCATGATTATATAGCTTTTTTTTCTTATTTTTGATCGTAGAAGTCACAGTTAATTTTTGGCAGGCTAATTTTGGGACACCCTGTATATATGGAGCTAATACCATGAATATCTTGTTTTTTATTCATACAAAACTGTTCCTTATTAATTTCCACAATCTCAAGATAAAGCCTCGTAGTTAAATTGTTTTCAATGTGTAATATTTTAGCATTATTGTGATTAATACGATGTCCTGTACATACATGTTCAGCTAAAGCACAAGATCTTTTTTCCGTTCTACAATCACTTTTATGTGATATAAGCCTTGTTCGCGGTAGCGATTCCGAACTAGTTCAGGATTAATTTACGGATGAGAGCAAGCGCAGTTTGCATTTCTGACGATCAAATTCAAACTGCGCCTGAGCACATCCGTAAATTAATCCTGAACTAGTTCGGAATCGCTACCGCGAACAGGGCTATAATTCGAGAATTTAGCGTTCTAGACGTTTGACCAACATACTTCAAATTGCAATTATTACAAGGTAAACTATAAACAACATTAGTTCTTTTCATCATATCATCTTTGTCTTCATGTTTTGTATATAAATATTTTTGTTTAAATAAATTGATCTCTCGTTGAGAGTTATTTAACGGACGGTAATAACCAATAAAAAAGATTTTCTGATCTGGAGTCTGCCCTCCTATTACCCAAAACATCAGTGACGACAACAATATATGAATATTTTTTAACAACTTTTTTGGATATGAATTATTAATTAAAATTTCATACAACTTAGTAATGTTCTTTTACCTCAAGGATGGGTGACAAATTGTATATAGGTATACAGTTTTTAATTGCCAATACTAAGTTAGTTTTCATTTTTTCTGTATGGTAGGCGTTGTAATTAATATACTACCAGAACTAGTAGACTTTATATACTAATCCAGGATCACTTTATTATCTGTTGTCCTGATTAATTTGGATCAAAGAAAGGAATACCCCTTTTATTTTCAATTTCGATGGTAAACTGTATATGGCACTTATAACTATTAATACTTGTAATATTTCATCATCTCCACCCTGAGGAATTGACAAATTAACATATGTTTTAATGAAAGGTAAATTAAAGCTTAATTTAGGAATACAAGTATCTAACAACTCATCTATGACAATCTTTGCAACAATAGGAGAGGCAGTAGCCCCCATTGGGGTACCTAAAATTTGTTTATAGAATTTATTGTTAAAGCTGAAAAAAGTTCTATCAAATATAAACTGTAAAGTATTAAGAAATTCTTCAAGACCAAAATTGCAAATGTGTGTCCATATTTTTCTTATATTATTATTAACAACATTCCATGGTCTGTTACTGAAAAGAGAGACTACGTCCAGGCTAACTATTACCTATAGTCAAGGCTATTACATCACCTGCTAGCAATTGTTTATCATAAAATAATAAAATTAGAGAATTCAAAAGTCTTTAAGGCTTACGGTGAGCGCTCTATAAAACAATATAAAGTTTTCGCTCACTAACTCCTCAAGGGATAAAGATAAAAATATGCGGGTTTTTTTTAATAGACTACAAATATTATTTTACATCGACGCTGTGTTTTGAAATTTTGAAAAAGTGTAAAACTATTTTTTTTTTAATGAATTTTGCTCTTTTTCGAAATTTCAAAACACAGCGTCGATGTAAAATAATATTTGTAGTCTATTAAAAAAACTGCATATTTTTATCTTTATCCCTTGAGGAGTTAGTGAGCGAAAACTAAAAAAATATTTCTTAGCAATAAAATGCTGCCACCTTGCGGTAGCCTTGATAAAAGAGACGATCACATTAGATTCTAAATGTCCAACACTAAGAGAAGTGATTCAGGCTAACGGTAAATGCCCTATCAAACGGGATATAGTTTTCGCTCAATATGCGATTCTTTCTAATAGACGAGAAATATTATTTTACATCAACGCTGTTTTTTAAAATTTTGAAATAATGTAAAATTATATATAAAGCTGTTTATAGGCTTTTTAGGCCCAGAGCAATGTAAAATTATTTGTTTATTTAAAATTTTTCACTCGATGTAAAATAATATTTACGTATTCATTAAAATATAATTAATATTTTTAATAAATATTAAAAAAATATGGAATGCAAACGGGTAGTTGAAATTTATGGAATACTTATATAAAAATGTTATTGAAATATAGTTTTGTTTATCTAATTTTATTTTTGTCGCATAGTATTTTTTTACATGGCACCGATGGTTTGCTTATCAGCAATTCAATAAATAATAATAATTATACTTACTATTTGTTGCAAATCCAAACTTAGTAGAAATACACATAGAAAGAAAAAATGTGCCAAACGCATTTTATTCTACAAATTAAATTATCTCTTTATTTCATATTTTGTGATATAAGTTGAGCCCTATGTCACGTGAAAGTATTTATATTTTAGTATAAAAGGAACAAACAAAAAATTAAGCATCGCAATTAGTTTAACTATTTTGGATCCTACCGTTAAAAGTGATTTTTTTGTTAGAAAGTGTTATGTGTCGTTCCAGATGGAGAAACACATTCTGGTCAACTTTTTTTATTGTCGATTATTTAATAAAACATTATTCTTGATTTTAAAAAAAATGTTGCTTATCTTGAGATATTACAAACTGTAGTCCTACTTATGATAAAATATGGTGATCGAAAGTAAAAAATTTTCAAATTTTCCATCTTTATTTTTGGGAACAAATTAAACGCTCGTTAAATTATTTAACTGCACGATACATTTTCCGAATAAAATAATATAGAAATAGGATATTTTATTTGAATGCACGATAGATACATTAAGAAATGTTTGGTAAACATAATAACTGTTCGGTTAAATTTTAAATTTTCAGTGAAAAATGTATTCGCAAACTGGAAATAATAGTTGCACGAGGGAAAAAATAAATGTTCGATAAAAACAACAAATGCTCTCTAAACATATAAATGTGTTCATCACAAATAATACTAGCTAGTTAAAAATAATAAATGCTCGGTAAAAATATTAATTGCTCGATAAAACTATTCATCGCAGAATAAGTATATTAAAAACTCGGTAAGAATATTAAATACTCGGTAAAAATATTAAATATTTAATGAGAATATTAAATGAACCGTTAAATATATATATATATATATATATAGGGTGTTCCCTCTAAGACTTTCAGTGCGAATATCTCAGCTACTATTGCAGCTAGTGCGACAAAATTTGGTATACTGGCACTAGATGGCGTGTAGAATTCGACGATGCCATTAATTTTTATACAGGGTGTTCAGTTTTGCAGATAATCGATTTAAGTTCGATTTTTTGGTAGTCAACCTCGGTAAAATATGTATTTTAATTGGAATATTCTTAATTATGAACACATTATGATAAAAAAAGTCCCGAAAATTTTTTATTTTATCATAAAAAAACGTCTATGAAAAGTACCCAAATTTCATTGTTTTGTCATGCAAAATGTGTATAGCCGTGAGTCCAATTTACACACAACAATCGCATGGATAGACGTCAAAACGTAAAGTGACAGGAACTGTCAAAGCAAGTTTGACTATTTTTGTAGGAATTTTATTATAAATACGTAACACCACAAGGTACATTAAATCTGCGTACGTATTTGCAATAATGCTAGTTTTGTTAAAAAAATGGAATTTAGAGGTTATTAGCTGTTCGCGTACGCTGAGCTTTATTCGGCATGAATACTCTGAAAATATGTGAAACATGTTTGTTTAATTGTATAATACGACTATTCTGGGAAATAATAAAAGCGATAAAGAACAATCCCTACGAGAAGACATTAAATTTATGAACACGTCACGCCCTTGACTCGCTGCTTTGTGCTTTACCACAGACAGAGGACTGTTGACTGTTGTTTACTGTGAATATGCTGCAGAGCGCAGACGCAGAGCCCGACTCTCTCGAGGTCTGAACGATGTGTAAACTTAACCTAGAGTTCCAAATAATGAAAATAATGAATAAAGCCTCTTCAACAAGTGGTAAAAATGTTTTAAAGCCTAGAAACAATCAGATAAAAATGCAATGGATTCCTTGAGTGAAAGCTTCAGTTCCAGTATTACAAAAATATATCTGTTATAAAAACTACTCCACATCAAATGTGAGTAAAATTTCGAGCCATATACCTAGGTGTGCTAAAAATTACTTTCATACAGTAAAAGCTTGATAGAACGAGATGTGTAAGTACTAAGTATAACGATTAATGGGAACTGAGACGAAAGACGAAGGAAAAATATCAGTGTACTTAGTAGGTAATTATATCTTGCATATTATTTTTACATTGAATATGAGTTGTAGTTCCTGGTACTTATGTTTCATATTAGCTAATTCATTTCAAAGAACTATGGGGTTAAATTTATAAGAAATAGCCTAGTTACGCAAAATCTAGGATTATCTTTACCTAATTAGTTTCAGATGGAGAAGCTATTGGGGGCTTACTTTCAAGAACAGAGATGAGGAAACATATTTCAGTATTTGTAGGAGACCAGAATGAATATAAACATATTAATTTCATCTTGTGGTATGCAGAAATTAAAAATGTCTACAAAAATGTTTCGTCTCACCTCTAGGTAGGAACTTAGAAAACAAAGTGCTGTTATGGAAGCAGGTTTACATACACAATTACGTTAATCATTGATTAAAAGATTCGATAAAATACTGAAGAAGCCAGATGCCAAGATTAGTTTATATTCGTGCGACAGAGATGAGACGAGGAAAATTTTGCTAGAACACATTAGACTTTACGTTTTGCTATAAATAAAAACATACCTAACTTTCTGTACTTGGTTTAATTATTTAATAAAATTAAAGTTCATGGAATGTGTAAGTTAACGAGTGAATTAAATAAAAATATAAATAATGCAAGTATGGCGGAAATTAAAGTTTATTAAATTGTTATCGTTTGTATTTATTATACACTACAGCAAATAATCCTTGTGTTTAATAATTCTATAACAAAATTAACATGTCTAAAACATAAATATCAGTGAGAACTGTTAATATTCAGTTCTTATAAGGTAGGTATAATTACAAAAAAAAATAGATAATATAAAAAACTCACTTTGAAAAGTATTCTACATTTTCAAGACTAAATGAAAGATTTTTTTCAAAAAGTAATACGTACCTACAGTGGTTTTTATTAGTGGCTAAATTGATTAACTTGACCCTTCATCTTCAAGTATTCATTATTTCTTAAGCATCTGTGTTTAATAATTCAGGTAGAATAAATAAAGACAAATACAAAATTTAATTTATTTACAATAAAATAAAACTACAATAAATTAAAAGTACCTAAGTACTTACATACATTTAATCGATTTTATGTTAAACAGTTCTGTATTCTAATTTGCAGAGCACCGTTCAATCTAAGGGATGGTCAAGCATGTACGATTAGAAACAAATCTTACCATTTCATTGTTCGATACCTACCTTATTACATTATGTTGTGTATATTGTAACAACAGTTAACTTTCAACATTTTTAAGATATTCTAACGAGATGTTTTCATACTCTACATAGAATTATGAAATTAGTTAAATTTCTTAAATTTATTCGTTTAGAAATTTTAAAACCCACGACAACTGAATTTAATGTCTTATAGAATACTCTTCAAAGTGAGTTAGAGACTTCTTTATAATATTATCCATCATTCCATATTTAGAATTCTTTCCAAGAAAATGTCTGTAATATTTTTCGCTTATTCGTTCTAGTGTCTGTTTTAATGTAGGTACTAATTTGTGGCACTAACACACATAACTGAAACATAAAAACAATAATTACAAATTATTATCTAGCTTTAAATGACTATTTGATAGGTACCTACTGGGTATAGTAGGTTTGCAGGTGATTCTTCCTAGCAAAAACCAGTTGCTTTATTCTAGTTCTGTATCATATGAAATACAGAAATTGTAGTTCATTGTTTACTATTTTACAGATGTAGAGTTCTTCTTAAACATCTTCACAAAGTGTTGAAATATGTGCACAAGAATCAATCATTTCTAGGTTATGCTTTCGTAATATTTATTTAGTCGGGCTGGGGTACCCATACGAGTATATTTATTTAGTCATATGGAGGTACCTAGGTTCAGTAGGGGTTCAGTTCAGATTAGATCTGACTTTCAACGACAAACATGTTCACATTATAATTATAAAGTTTTAGGAATCGTTTTGCTCGAATTTATTTGTTGCTAAATAAGTAATCCATAATTACAGCAGTTGGAAAAGAGAGATATTCTTTAAGTACTTACACACTTTTGTAAATTATTTTGTGATATAACACCATTGTGTATACGTAAATTGCATTAAATACATTATTTAGCGTTTTTATGTAAAATAAAATACTTTATGCCATTAATATTTGACAATTCAATGACAATTCATAGTTTTGACGTTTAGCGATGTTAGTTTCTTCTGTGTAAGTCTGGCTCAAGGCTATGCACGTTTTACATGACAAAACAATGAAATTTTGGTACTTTTGGAGGCGTTTTTATGTTAAGATTTGAAATGTTTGAATGTTTATTTATCAGAATGTATTCATAATTAAGTATATTTCAATTTAAACATAAGTTTTAGCAGGGCTGACAACCAAAAAATCAAAATCAAATCGATTTCTTGGAAAATGGAACACCCTGTATAAGAATTGATTTTATCATCAGATTCTACGTGCCATCTAGTGTCAGTATACCAAATTTCGTCGCACTGGCTATGATGGTTTCTGAGATATTCGCACTGAAAGTCTTAGAGGGAACACCCGGTATATACAGGGTGTCCGGAAAAGACGTGTACAACGGAAGACCACAGACTCCTGGGTACAAAATAAGCCGATTTAGCCCAATTTACTTATTTCCAAAATTGCTTCGTTTCGCCGCTAGGGAGCGCCAAAGTTCACAAAAATTTTTTGTTTATTCCGAATATCTCGAAAACGACTTGATCGATGTTAACCATTTTTGGGCTACGCAGTTATAAGTCTAACCGACACTTTTTGACATTATTTAAAATCTTTTGCAGTCATTAGAAATATAAGAAAAATCATGTATCATGCAAATATAAGCACATATTTTTTAACCCCCTGTACAATTACTCTCAGTTTGTTTCTATTAGTAGTTGACTTTATTTAGAAACTTTTTTTACACTTTCATAATTTTGAACAGATGAGTAGTTTAGGCAGAAAAACTATTTTTCGTATGTCAACAATATCAGCATTCGTTCTGCAACAAATAACGGAGTACCAGAAGTACGCTCTGATATTTTAAGTATCAACTTCAATACATATTCCGAACAAGTAGATATGCTTTTGGTTTATGGAGTTTGTCAAGATAACAGCCGCAAAAGTGTTAGGGTCTACATGGACAGATTCCCTCATCGACGAGTGTCAAATCATCAAACTTTTGCCAACATCGAAAGGCGACTTCGCGAATTTGGTTCTTCAACCAAATGAATACGGTTCAAGGGCGTCAACGTACCACGAAAACTATAAAGGTGCAGGAACAAATCGTAGATAAGATAGAAGAGAACCCAAAAATTGGTGCAAGGCGCATTGGACAAGAAATAGGGATACCAAAACCATAGTTCATGATGTTTTGAAGGAGCAGTAACTACATCCGTACCACAATCGGTTTATGACCGGTTCATCAACCAATTGACCCTGAAAAACGTTTAGCATTGTGTAATTTTATACAAGATCAAAGAGTCCATGATATTAATTTCAGCAAAAACATTTTATTTACAGATGAAGCATATTTTGCTAGGTCAGGAATTATTAATATCCATAACAAACACGTTTATACTGATGAAAATCCACACTGTACTGAAGATAAGACATTTTCAATATGAATTCAGAGTAAACGTGTGGACGGAAATTATAGGCAACTTTATTATTGGCCCGGTTGTGTTTCCACATCGATTAAATGGGGTCAACTATTTAAATTTTTTACTTAATTTATTGGACGATTTACCGTTACTACTTCGTCGTAACATATGGTTTATGCTCGATGGTGCACCCCCCATTTTACAATACCCGTTAGTCAGTATTTACATAATCTGTATCCTAACAGGCGGATTGGAAGAGAAAACGATGCTCCTATAAAATGGCCACCTCGAGCACCAGACTTACCTCCTAGCGATCATTTTTGTAAAGTATATGCCTACGCAGTTAATAATAAAGAGGATTTTTAGGTGAATCCAAGACGCAGTTAACATTTTACGAGGTAATCCATGGAGAGCACTACAACTTCGTAAAACCGTAAAACGGATTACTTATTGCGTACGAGAAAAGGTGGTCACTGAGCATTTATTGTAAAGAGATCATAACTTTTTTTATTTGCTATATTAATCTTATTATCTCGTATTTATTAAATAGAATATAAATGAATTTTGGAATTTTCGTTATTTGTTGCAGAACGAATGCTGATATTGTTGACATACGAAAAATATTTTTTCTGCCTAAACTACTCATCTATTCAAAATTCTTAAAGTATAAAAAAAGTTTATAAATAAAGTCAGCTACTAATAGAAAAAAACTGAGAGTAATTGTACAGGGGGTTAAAAAAAATATGTGCTTATATTTGCATGATACATGATTTTTCTTATATTTCTAATGACTGCAAAAGATTTTAAATAATGTCAAAAAGTGTCGGTTAGACTTATAACTGGTTAACATCGATCAAGTCGTTTTCGAGATATTCGGAATAAACAAAAATTTTTTGCGAAATTTGGCGCTCCCTAGCGGCGAAACGAAGCAATTTTGGAAATAAGTAAATTGGGCTAAATCGGCTTATTTTGAACCCAGGAGTCTGTGGTCTTTCGTTGTACACGTCTTTTCCGGACACCCTGTATATATATATATATATATATGCAGTAAAAAACAATAATTACTCTCTAGAAAGTGTAAATGCACAGTTATAAAAATTATTTGCAGAAAATAAATTCTTAATTTTGAAAAATTGACTGTAGGTTAGGTTAGGTTAAACAATGAAATCAGACCGGGCCAGTCATTTGTTCATTTCACTGCTTGCAAATCATTCTATTGCGCATACGCGCTTTTAGATTCAAATCTGCGAACCAGTATTAAATATCGTTCATAAAGTAATGAACACTTTTGAAATTTGTATCGTGCAAAATGAATAAAATATTGAAACATACTTTTAAAACTTATCGAGCATTTAGTATTTTTATTATGCAAATTCTTATATTCTAATATATTAAAATGCGCGATTGCCTCTCGCTCCCACCGGGGGTGCGGAAAAGTGGAGTTTTGCCGCCACAAAGGCTTTTTGCGAGCCGCGCCGGCGAGTGGCGCGCGAGGTCGAGTTTGGCCTTTTTTGCGTAGCTTAGGCGTATTTCGGTGGGTTCTTTTTACCTTTTTCGGGGCGAATTTTGCGTTTTTCCGGAGGTCCGCCGGCGTTACTTTTCCGTTTTCGCGAGGAAACGAGACAAAAGTCGAAAAAAACGCCCCTTATCGGAAGTCCGGAAGCCGCCCGGAGGCCGGTCTCGCTCCGCGCCACGTTTGTCGGGCGGGCCCGTCGCGGACGCGGCCGCGGGCGAGTCTCTTTATTTGGTCCTTTCTCCGTCGCGACGAGGCGCTCGGCGGGCCGTTTTTCGCGTTTTTCTAGGTAAATTTTCCGTTTTCGGAGGGTCCTCGCCGGCCGATCTCGGCGAGCGAGATGGATATAGCGGAGGCGGAGCTTATCGCCCGGGAATCGGAGAAACGTCAGTCGGATATGGGTAGACGTCAAACTATTTCGGATTCGATATTTTCCTATTTTCCGCATTCATTTCCAGAAATGCCATGTTGAAACGTAAACTTTGAACCTTCTACAATGTGTCGCGTGCCTCAGATTTAGGTTTAAAATTCGATTTTATAGGAAAATAGCGAAAGTTTTGGTCAATTACACGTTCGGCTGCATTCGCCTTCGCTCGGCCGTCCGAAACGTCAAACGGCTAGCCGGACGGTGCACGGCCGGTGACAGCTCCGGATAAAACTTAGGAACGTTCGCTAAACGGATCGATCGGAGGCCCGCAAAAGCCGGAAAAGGTAAATTTAAAGTCCCTAGATGCTTTCTGTTATGCGAGCGCTGGGTTTTGAATTCGAATTTGTATCGAATTTTGCGTAATACCGAACCGAGACGTGGAGAAGAGCCTGGCAATATGGCGGGTCCTCACAAAACCTTCAAAAACGTTACATTTTGCAAAGTAAGTACCTTTATTTCCATAAAGCCATATCGAAACGTAAACTTTGAACCTTCTACAATGTGTCGTGTGCCTCAGATCTGTTTAGGTTTAAAATTCGATTTTATAGTGAAAATAGCAAAAATTTTCGTCTACTACAGAAACGTCAAATGGCGAGTGCGCGGTGACATTTCCGAATAAATCGCAGAAAATTTCGCTAAATGGGCCGACCCGAGGCCCTCTAACGCCGAAAACGGTAAATTTGAAGTCTCTAGATACGTTGTGTTATGCGAGCGTTTGGTTTTGAATTCGTTTTCGTATCGAAATTTGCGAAAATCCTAAGCAAGACGGGGTCAAAATGACGTAAGCCATAGAACAGCTGTCAAATATTTCCATCCGCTATTGCTATTTGCATTGAACTTTGCATAAACAGAATGAATAGGTGGTATCAGTGAGCTAGACAATATGGCAGACCAAGACGGGGTCAAAATGACGGAAGCCATAGAACAGCTGTCAAATATTTCCATCCGCTATTGCTATTTGCATTGAACTTTGCATAAATAGAATGAATAGGTGGTATCAGTGAGCTAGACAATATGGCACACTTCAAGTCGCTTCGCTTATATACAGTGCGACTCAAAAGCTCGATGTACGGGGTGTTACGATAAAAATTGACGAGAAAAAATAAAATTACAGATTCGAGGAAATTCTCGGTTTTTCGCTTCGGAGGGGTTCTGTGACGTTCGTAGGCCCGTCTTAAATGCAAAGTGTTGGAAAAATGTGAAACGTTAAAAAATGTCAAAATTAAGGAACTGAACATTTTTTGATACTAAACTTCCGTCGGGGACTCTTACCGCACTAATTATTGAAAAAATACGGGTGTTTAAAATCCGAACCATTCCTAAAAATCCTGAACATTTTGTGGATTTAAAATTTTTTTTCTTTCTGATGAAACTTTTACAATAGTTTGTAAAAAACTATAAAAAATATATACTTTGGTATTATTATGTATATGAATACATACTTATGAAAAAATACAGTGTAAAATAAAGAACCATTCTCTAGATCCACAAAATATATGGAATTTATATTTTTTTATGAAACTTTTAACGAATGTAAAAAAATTATACTAATTAAAATATACAGTTTTCATAACGAAACCAAACCATACTCTAAGAATCACCAAAATAATTCATTGAATATTTTTTTATTAACGTTTTCACGATGGTCTATAAGAAATATATTCTAATTAAAAACTACTGGGTGTTTAAGAAAACTGAACAAATATTGAAACTCCCAAAATTCATGGAAATTTTTTTATTTATTAAACTTCCATCAAGGATTTATTATGACACTCACTATCGAAGCAAATACAGAGTGTTTAATAATAACGAACCATTCTCTAAAAATTTTCAAAATTCATGGAATTAAAAATTCTTTTGATGAAACTTTATACAATGTTCTGTAGGAAAAATATACTAATTAAAAATACAGAGTGTTTAAAAATAACGAACCATTCTCTAAAAATTTTCAAAATTCTTGGAATTAAAAATTCTGTTTGATGAAATTTTATACAATGTTCTGTAGGAAAAATATACTAATTAAGAAATACAGAGTGTTTAAAAATAACGAACCATTCTCTAAAAATCCTCAAAATTCATGGAATTAGAAAATTCTTTTTTATGAAACTTTATACAATAGTTTTTAAAAATCTATATTAATGAAAAATTACAGGGGTTTTAAAAATACCGAACCGTTCCCTAAAAATCCTGAATATTTGTGGATTTAAATTTTTTTTTTTCTTTCTGATGAAACTTTTTACAATAGTTTGTAAAAAAACTATAAAAAATATATACTTTGGTATTATTATGTATATGAATACATACTTATGAAAAAATACAGGGTGTAAAATAAAGAACCATTCTCTAGATCCACAAAATTTATGGAATTTATTATTTTTATGAAACTTTTCACGATTGTAAAATATTATACTAATGAAAATATACAGGGTGCTTAACGAAACCAAACCATACTCTAAGAATCCCCACAATAATTCATTGAATATTTTTTATTAACCTTTTCACGATGGTCTCTAAGAAATATATACTAATTAAAAACTACTGGGTGTTTAAGAAAACTGAACAAATATTGAAACTCCCAAAATTCATGGAAATTTTTTTATTTATTAAACTTCCATCAAGGATTTATTATGACACTCACTATCGAAGCAAATACAGAATGTTTAACAATAACGAACCATTCTCTAAAAATTTTCAAAATTCATGGAATTAAAAATTCTTTTGATGAAACTTTATACAATGTTCTGTAGGAAAAATATACTAATTAAAAATACAGAGTGTTTAAAAATAACGAACCATTCTCTAAAAATTTTCAAAATTTTTGGAATTAAAAAATTCTCTTTGAAGAAATTTTATACAATGTTCTGTAGGAAAAATATACTAATTAAGAAATACAGAGTGTTTAAAAATAACGAACCATTCTCTAAAAATCCTCAAAATTCATGGAATTTGAAAATTCTTTTTGATGAAACTTTATACAATACTTTGTAAAAATCTATATTAATGAAAAAATACAGGGGTTTAAAAACCGAACCGTTCCTAAAAATCCTGAACATTTGTGGATTAAAATTTTTTTGCTCTCTGATGAAACTTTACAATAGTTTGTAAAAAACTATAAAAATATATACTTAGGTATTATTATGTATATGAATACATACTTATGAAAAAATACAGGGTGTAAAATAAAGAACCATTCTCTAGAAATCTAGAAATTTATGGAAGTTATTTTTTTATGAAACTTTTCACAATGGTCTGTAAGAAAACTATACTAATTAAAGAACTACTGGGAGTTTAAAAAGACTGAACCAATATTGAAACTCCCAAAATTCATGGAAAATTTTTCAAAATCATTGAATTAAAAAATTCTTTTTGATGAAATTTTATACAATGTTCTGTAGGAAAAATATCGCAATAAAGAAATACAGACGATTTAAAAATAACGAACCATTCTCTAAAAATCCTCAAAATTCATGGAGTTAAAAAATTCTTTTTGATGAAACATTTCACATTAGTTTGTTAAAAACTATACTAATGAAAAAATACAGGAGGTTTAAAAAAACCGAACCATTCTCTAAAAATCAACAAAATTCATGGAATTAAAAAATTCTTTTTGATGAAACTTTTTAAAATGTTCTGTAGGAAAAATATACTATTGAACAAATACGGTGTTTAAAAAACCGAACTGTTCCCTAAAAATCCTGAAAATTCGTGGATTTAAATTTTTTTGCTTTCTGATGAAACATTTTACAATAGTTTGACAAAAACTATAAAAATATATACTTAGGTTTTATTATGTATATAAATACATACGTATGAAAAATATAGGTGTAATATAAAGAACCATTCTCTAGATCCACAAAATTTATGGAATTTATTTTTATGAAACTTTTGTGATTGTAAAAAATTATACTAATGAAAAATACAGGGTGTTTAGCAAAACCAAACCATTCTCTAAGAATCCTCACAATTCATAGAATATTTTCTTATGAACACAATGGTCTGTAAAAACTATATTAATTAAAAGACTACTGGGTGTTTAAAAAAATGAACCATTCTCTATAAACCTTCATGGAAGTATAATATTTTCTTGATGAAACTTTTAACAATGGTCTATATGGAAACTATTTTCATGAGAACAATACAGGGTGTTTAAGAGAATCGAATCATTTTAAAAATCCTAAAAACTTGAAATTAAAAACTCTTTTTTGGTTTTTGATTAAACTTTTTAAGATAGTTTGTAAAAAAACTATAAAAAATACATATTTAGGTATTATTATGTAGCTATATAAATACATACTTATGAGAAAATACAGTGTGTAAAATAAAGACCAATTCTCTAGATCCACAAAATTTATGGAATTTAATTTTTTTATGAAACTTTTCACGATTCTAAAAAATTATACCGATTAAAAAATACTGGGTGTTTAAAAAAACAAAACCATTATTTAAATATCCTCAAAATTCATGTAATATTTTCTAATGAAACTTTTCACAACGGTCTGTAAGAAAACTATACTAATTAAAAAACTACTGGGTGTTTAAAAACCGACCGTTCTCTAGAAAGCTTCATGGAAGTATAATATTCCTTTGATGAAACTTTTAACAATGGTCTATATGGAAACTATTTTAATGAAAACAATACAGGGTGTTTAAGAAAACTGAACCAATATTGAAACTCCCAATATTCATGGAATAAATTTTTTTTTGCCTCGGATGTGTTGTAGGATGTAATAAAGATCGTTTTATATAAAAAGTGTTGGAAAAATGTTTATCTTTAAAAGTCTCTAAATTAAGAGAACTGACTAATTTATTTTAGTCAACTTCCATCGGAGGTCTCTTAACGAACTAATTATCGAAAAATACATGGTGTTTAAAAAAACTAACCCTACTCAAGAAAGGTCAAGTCGGCGAATGCCGACTTGCCACCTTTCTAGTTCTAATATATTAAAATGCGCGATTGCCTCTCGCTCCCACCGAAGTGCGGAAAAGCGGCAAAGTGTCCTAAAGGCTTTTTCGCGAGCCGCGGAGCGCGCGCCGAAGGCGCGAAGCGCCTTCGGTCCCGGATTGTCGCTTAGGCGTATTTCGGTGAGTTCTTTTACCTTTTTCGGGGCGAATTTTGCGTTTTTCCGGAGGTCCGCGGCCGCCGGTTTTCGATTTTCGCGAGGAAACGAGACAAAGTCGAAAACCACGCCCATTATCGGAAGTCCGGAAGCCGCCCGGAGGCCGGTTTCGCTCCGCGCGACGTTTTCGGGCGAGCCGTCGGGGACGCCGTCGCGGGCGATTCTCTTTATTTGGTCCTTTCTCCGTCGCGACGAGGCGCTCGGAGGCCGTTTTCGCGTTTTTCTAGGTAAATTTTCCGTTTTTCGGAGGGTCCTCGCCGGCCGTTTTCGGCGAGAGGGATGGAGATAGCGCGGGAGGAGCTTATCGCCCGGGAATCGGAGAAACGTCAGTCGGATATGGGTAGACGTCAAACTATTTCCGATTCGATATTTTCGTATTTTCCCGCATTCATTTCAACAAAGCCATGTCGAAACGTAAACTTTGAACCTTCTACAATGTGTCGCGTGCCTCAGATTTAGGTTTAAAATTCGATTTTATAGGAAAAATAGCGAAAGTTTTGGTCAATTACACGTTCGGCTGCATTCGCCTTCGCTCGGCCGTCCGAAACGTCAAACGGCTAGCCGGACGGTGCACGGCCGGTGACAGCTCCGGATAAAACGTAGGAACGTTCGCTAAACGGGCAGATCTGAGACCCGCCAAGGCCGGAAAGTTAAATTTAAAGTCTCTAGATACTTTCTGTTATGCGAGCGCTGGGGTTTGAATTCAATTTGTATCGAATTTTGCGTAATACCGAACCGAGACGTGGAGAAGAGCCTGGCAATATGGCGGGTCCTCACAAAACCTTCAAAACGTTACATTTTGCAAAGTAAGTACCCCTTTATTTCCATAAAGCCATATCGAAACGTAAACTTTGAACCTTCTACAATGTGTCGTGTGCCTCAGATCTGTTTTAAAATTCGATTTTATAGTGAAAATTGCGAAAATTTGCGACGTCAAATGGCGAGTGCGCGGTGACATTTCCGAATAAATCGCAGAAAATTTCGCTAAATGGGCCGACCGGAGTCCCCCCAAAGGCCGAAAAAGGTAAATCTGAAGTCTCTAGATACGTTGTGTTATGCGAGCGTTTGGTTTTGAATTCGTTTTTGTATCGAAATTTGCGAAAATCCTAAGCAAGACAGGGTCAAAATGACGTAAGCCATAGAACAGCTGTCAAATATTTCCATCCGCTATTGCTATTTGCATTGAACTTTGCATAAATAGAATGAATAGGTAGGTGGTATCAGTGACCTAGACAATATGGCAGACCAAGACGGGGTCAAATTGACGGAAGCCATAGAACAGCTGTCAAATATTTCCATCCGCTATTGCTATTTGCATTGAACTTTGCATAAATAGAATGAATAGGTGGTATCAGTGAGCTAGACAATATGGCACACTTCAAGTCGCTTCGCTTATATACAGTGCGACTAAAAAAGCTCGATGTCCGGGGTGTTACGATAAAAATTGACTAGAAAAAAATAAAAATTACACATTCGAGGAAATTTTCGGTTCTTTCGCTACGGAGGGGTTCTCTGACGTGCGTAGGACCGTTTTATATACAAAGTGTTGGAAAAATGTCGAACGTTAAAAAAATGTAAAAATTAAGGGAACTGAAAATTTTTTTGGTACGAAACTTCCGTCGGGTGACTCTTACCGCACTAATTATCTAAAAAAATACGTGTTTAAAAAATTCGAACCGTTCCCTAAAAATCCTGGACATTCGTGGATTTAAAATTTTTTTTTTTCTTTCTGATGAAACTTTTTACAATAGTTTGTAGAAAAAATGTAAAAATATATACTTTGGTATTATTATGTATATGAATACATACTTATGAAAAAATAAAGGGTGTAAAATAAAAACCATTCTCTACATCCACAAAATTTATGGATTTTATTTTTTTATGAAACTTTTGACGATTGTAAAAATCATACTAATGAGAAAATACAGGGTGCTTAACGAAACCAAACCATACTCTAAGAATCCTCACAATAATTCATTGAATATTTTTCATGAAACTTTTCACAATGGTCTGTAAGAAAACTATGTATACTAATTAAAAAACTACTGGGTGTTTAAAAAAACTGAACCAATATTGAAACTCCCAAAATTCATGGAAATTTTTTTTTATTAAACTTCTATCAAGGATTTATTATGACACTCACTAACGAAGCAAATACAGAGTGTTTAATAATAACGAACCATTCTGTAAAAATCCTCAAAATTCATGGAATTAAAAAATTCTTTTTGATGAAACTTTATACAATGTTCTGTAGGAAAAATATACTAATTAAGAAATACAGAGGTTTAAAAAACCTAACCATTTCCTAAAAAAAAACAAAACTCATGGAATTAAAAAATTATTATTGATAAAACCTTATACAATGGTTTTTAAAAATATATAAAAATGAAAAAATAAAGGAGGTTTAAAAAAACCTAACCATTTCCTAAAAATCAACAAAATTAATGGAATTAAAAAATTCTATTTGATGAAATTTTATACAATGTTCTGTAGGAAAAATATACTAATTAAGAAATACAGAGTGTTTAAAAATAACGAACCATTCTCTAAAATTCCTCAAAGTTCATGGAATTAGAAAATTCATTTTGATGAAACTTTGTACAATAGTTTTAAAACAACTATACTAATGAAAAATACAGGAGGTTTCAAAAACCGAACCGTTCCCTAAAAATCCTAAACATTCGTGGATTTAAATTTTTTTTTTCTGATGAAACTTTTACAATAGTTTGTAAAAACTATAAAAATATATACTTTGGTATTATTATGTATATGAATACATACTTATGAAAAATACAGGGTGTAAAATAAAGAACCATTCTCTACAGCCACAAAATTTATGGAATTTAATTTTTTATTAAACTTTTCACGATTATAAAAATTATACTAATGAAAAATACAGGGTGCTTAACGAAACCAAACCATACTCTAAGAATCCACAATAATTCATTGAATATTTTTTGAAACTTTTCACAATGGTCCGTAAGAAAACTATACTAATTAAAAAATTCTGGGTGTTTAAGAAAACTGAACCAATATTGAAACTCCCAAAATTCATGGAAATTTTTTATTTATTAAACTTCCATCAAGGATTTATTATGACACTCATTAACGAAGCAAATACAGAGTGTTTAATAATAACGAACCATTCTCTAAAATTCCTCAAAATTCATGGAATTAAAAAATTCTTTTTGATGAAACTTTATACAATGTTCTATAGGAAAAATATCCTAATTAAGAAATACAGAGGATTTAAAAAAACCGAACCATTCTCTAAAAATCAACAAAATTCATGGAATTAAAAAATTCTTTTGATGAAACTTTTACAATGTTCTGTAGGAAGAATATACTATTGAACAAATACGGGTTGATTAAAAAAACCGAACGGTTCCCTAAAAATCCTGAAAATTCGTGGATTTAAAATTTTTTTTTTGCTTTCTGATGAAACTTTTTACATTAGTTTGTCAAAAACTATAAAAATATATACTTAGGTTTTATTATGTATATAAATACATACGTATGAAAAATACAGGGTGTAATATATAGATCCATTCTCTAGATCCACAAAATTTATGGAATTTATTTTTTATGACTTTTCACGATTGTAAAAATTATACCGATGAAAAATACAGGGTGTTTAACAAAACCAAACCATTCTCTAAAAATCCTCACAATTCATGGAATATTTTCTAATGAAACTTTTCACAACGGTCTGTAAGAAAACTATACTAATTAAAAAACTACTGGGTGTTTAAAAACCGACCTTTCTCTAGAAACCTTCATGGAAGTATAATATTCCTTTGATGAAACGTTTAACAATGGTCTATATGGAAACTATTTTAATGAAAACAATACAGGGTGTTTAAGAAAACTGAACCAATATTGAAACTCCCAAAATTCATGGAATAAAATTATTTGTTTTGCTTCGGATGGGTTGTCGGATGTACGAAAGACCGTTTTATATACAAAGTGTTGGAAAAATGTTGAACGGTAAAAAATCTCAAAATTAAGAGAACTGACTAATTTATTTTACTCAACTTCCATCGGGGTCTCTTAACGCACTAATTATCGAAAAAATACATGGTGTTTAAAAAAAACTAACCCTACTCAAGAAAGGTCAAGTCGGCGAATGCCGACTTGCCACCTTTCTAGTTCTAATATATTAAAATGCGCGATTGCCTCTCGCTCCCACCGGGGGTGCGGAAAAGTGGCAAAGTATCTCCTCAAAGGCTTTTTTCGCGAGCCGCGCCGGTCGGTCCTGGGGTTGTCGCTTAGGCGTATTTCGGTGGGTTCTTTTTACCTTTTTCGGGGCGAATTTTGCGTTTTTCCGGAGGTCCGCCGGCGTTACTATTCCGTTTTCGCGAGGAAACGAGACAAAAGTCGAAAAAAACGCCCCTTATCGGAAGTCCGGAAGCCGCCCGGAGGCCGGTCTCGCTCCGCTCCACGTTTTTCGGGCGGGCCCGTCGCGGACGCGGCCGCGGGCGAGTCTCCTTATTTGGTCCTTTCTCCGTCGCGACGAGGCGCTCGGCGGGCCGTTTTTCGCGTTTTTCTAGGTAAATTTTCCCTTTTTCGGAGGGTCCTCGCCGGCCGATCTCGGCGAGCGAGATGGATATAGCGGAGGCGGAGCTTATCGCCCGGGAATCGGAGAAACGTCAGTCGGATATGGGTAGACGTCAAACTATTTCGGATTCGATATTTTCCTATTTTCCGCATTCATTTCCAGAAATGCATGTTGAAACGTAAACTTTGAACCTTCTACAATGTGTCGCGTGCCTCAGATTTAGGTTTAAAATTCGATTTTATAGGAAAATAGCGAAAGTTTTGGTCAATTACACGTTCGGCTGCATTCGCCTTCGCTCGGCCGTCCGAAACGTCAAACGGCTAGCCAGACGGTGCGATGCCGTTGACAGCTCCGGATAAAACTTAGGAACGTTCGCTAAACGGGCCGTTCGGAGATCCGCAAAGGCAAAAAAGGAAAATTTAAAGTCCCTAGATGCTTTCTGTTATGCGAGCGTTGGGTTTTGAATTCGAATTTGTATCGAATTTTGCGTAATACCGAACCGAGACGTGGAGAAACCTGGCAATATGGCGGGTCCTCACAAAACCTTCAAAATGTTACATTTTGCAAAGTAAGTACCCTTTATTTCCATAAAGCCATATCGAAACGTAAACTTTGAACCTTCTACAATGTGTCGTGTGCCTCAGATCTGTTTTAAAATTCGATTTTATAGTAAAAATTGCGAAAATTTGCGACGTCAAATGGCGAGTGCGCGGTGACATTTCCGAATAAATCGCAGAAAATTTCGCTAAATGGGCCGACCGGAGCCCCCCAAACGCCGAAAACGGTAAATCTGAAGTCTCTAGATACGTTGTGTTATGCGAGCGTTTGGTTTTGAATTCGTTTTGTATCGAAATTTGCGAAAATCCTAAGCAAGACGGGGTCAAAATGACGTAAGCCATAGAACAGCTGTCAAATATTTCCATCCGCTATTGCTATTTGCATTGAACTTTGCATAAATAGAATGAATAGGTAGGTGGTATCAGTGAGCTAGACAATATGGCAGACCAAGACGGGGTCAAAATGACGGAAGCCATAGAACAGCTGTCAAATATTTCCATCCGCTATTGCTGTTTGCATTGAACTTTGCATAAATAGAATGAATAGGTGGTATCAGTGAGCTAGACAATATGGCAGACCAAGACGGGGTCAAAATGACGGAAACACTTCAAGTCGCTTCGCTTATATACAGTGCGACTCAAAAAGCTCGATGTACGGGGTGTTACGATAAAAATTGACGAGAAAAAAATAAAAATTACAGATTCGAGGAAATTTTCGGTTCTTTCGCTTCGGAGGGGTTCTCTGACGTGCGTAGGACCGTTTTATATACAAAGTGTTGGAAAAATGTCGAACGTTAAAAAAATGTAAAAATTAAGGGAACTGAAAATTTTTTTGGTACGAAACTTCCGTCGGGGAACTTTTACCGCACTAATTATCGAAAAAATACGGGGTGTTTAAAAATTCGAACCGTTCCTAAAAATCCTGGACATTCGTGGATTTAAAATTTTTTTGCTTTCTGATGAAACTTTTACAATAGTTTGTAGAAAAACTGTAAAAATATATACTTTGGTATTATTATGTATATGAATACATACTTATGAAAAATACAGGGTGTAAAATAAAAACCATTCTCTACAACCACAATTTTTATGTTTTTTAATTTTTTTATGAAACTTTTGACGATTGTAAAAAAATCATACTAATGAGAAAATACAGGGTGCTTAACGAAACCAAACCATACTCTAAGAATCCTCAAAATAATTCATTGAATATTTTTACATGAAACTTTTCACAATGGTCTGTAAGAAAACTATGTATAATAATTAAAAACTACTGGGTGTTTAAAAAACTGAACCAATATTGAAACTCCCAAAATTCATGGAAATTTTTTATTTATTAAACTTCCATCAAGGATTTATTATGACACTCACTAACGAAGCAAATACAGAGTGTTTAATAATAACGAACCATTCTCTAAAAATTTTCAAAATTCATGGAATTAAAAATTCTTTTGATGAAACTTTATACAATGTTCTGTAGGAAAAATATACTAATTAAAAATACAGAGTGTTTAAAAATAACGAACCATTCTCTAAAAATTTTCAAAATTCTTGGAATTAAAAATTCTGTTTGATGAAATTTTATACAATGTTCTGTAGGAAAAATATACTAATTAAGAAATACAGAGTGTTTAAAAATAACGAACCATTCTCTAAAAATCCTCAAAATTCATGGAATTAGAAAATTTTTGATGAAACTTTATACAATAGTTTGTAAAAATCTATATTAATGAAAAAATACAGGGGTTTTAAAAATACCGAACCGTTCCCTAAAAATCCTGAATATTTGTGGATTTAAAATATTTTTTTTCTTTCTGATGAAACTTTTTACAATATGTAAAAAAACTATAAAAAATATATACTTTGGTATTATTATGTATATGAATACATACTTATGAAAAAATACAGGGTGTAAAATAAAGAACCATTCTCTAGATCCACAAAATTTATGGAATTTATTTTTTTTATGAAACTTTTCACGATTGTAAAAATATTATACTAATGAAAATATACAGGGTGCTTAACGAAACCAAACCATACTCTAAGAATCCCACAATAATTCATTGAATATTTTTATTAACCTTTTCACGATGGTCTCTAAGAAATATATACTAATTAAAAACTACTGGGTGTTTAAGAAAACTGAACAAATATTGAAACTCCCAAAATTCATGGAAATTTTTTATTTATTAAACTTCCATCAAGGATTTATTATGACACTCACTATCGAAGCAAATACAGAGTGTTTAATAATAACGAACCATTCTCTAAAAATTTTCAAAATTCATGGAATTAATAAAATTCTTTTTGATGAAACTTTATACAATGTTCTGTAGGAAAAACATACTAATTAAGAAATACAGAGTGTTTAAAAATAACGAACCATTCTCTAAAAATTTTCAAAATTCTTGGAATTAAAAAATTCTGTTTGATGAAATTTTATACAATGTTCTGTAGGAAAAATATACTAATTAAGAAATACAGAGTGTTTAAAAATAACGAACCATTCTCTAAAAATCCTCAAAATTCATGGAATTTGAAAATTCTTTTTGATGAAACTTTATACAATACTTTGTAAAAATCTATATTAATGAAAAAATACAGGGGGTTTAAAAAAACCGAACCGTTCCCTAAAAATCCTGAACATTTGTGGATTAAATTTTTTTTTTTGCTCTCTGATGAAACTTTACAATAGTTTGTAAAAAAACTATAAAAAATATATACTTAGGTATTATTATGTATATGAATACATACTTATGTAAAAATTCAGGGTGTAAAATAAAGAACCATTCTCTAGAAATCTAGAAATTTATGGAAGTTATTTTTTTATGAAACTTTTCACAATGGTCTGTAAGAAAACTATACTAATTAAAGAACTACTGGGAGTTTAAAAGACTGAACCAATATTGAAACTCCCAAAATTCATGGAAAATTTTTCAAAATCATTGAATTAAAAAATTCTTTTTGATGAAATTTTATACAATGTTCTGTAGGAAAAATATCGCAATAATGAAATACAGACGATTTAAAAATAACGAACCATTCTCTAAAAATACTCAAAATTCATGGAGTTAAAAAATTCTTTTTGATGAAACATTTCACATTAGTTTGTTAAAAACTATACTAATGAAAAAATACAGGAGGTTTAATAAAACCGAACCATTCTCTAAAAATCAACAAAATTCATTGAATTAAAAAATTCTTTTTGATGAAACTTTTTACAATGTTCTGTAGGAAAAATATACTATTGAACAAATACGGGGTGTTTAAAAAACCGAACTGTTCCCTAAAAATCCTGAAAATTCGTGGATTTAAATTTTTTTGCTTTCTGATGAAACATTTTACAATAGTTTGTCAAAAACTATAAAAATATATACTTAGGTTTTATTATGTATATAAATACATACGTATGAAAAATATAGGGTGTAATATAAAGAACCATTCTCTAGATCCACAAAATTTATGGAATTTATGTGATTGTAAAAATTATACTAATGAAAAATACAGGGTGTTTAGCAAAACCAAACCATTCTCTAAGAATCCTCACAATTCATAGAATATTTTCTTATGAACACAATGGTCTGTAAGGAAACTATATTAATTAAAAGACTACTGGGTGTTTAAAAAAAATGAACCATTCTCTATAAACCTTCATGGAAGTATAATATTTTCTTGATGAAACTTTTAACAATGGTCTATATGGAAACTATTTTCATGAGAACAATACTGGGTGTTTAAGAGAATCGAATCATTTTAAAAATCCTAAAAACTTGAAATTAAAAACTCTTTTGGTTTTGTTGAAACTTTTAAGATAGTTTGTAAAAAACTATAAAAATACTTACTTAGGTATTATTATGTAGCTATATAAATACATACTTATGAAAAATACAGTGTGTAAAATAAAGACCAATTCTCTAGATCCACAAAATTTATGGAATTTAATTTTTTTATGAAACTTTTCACGATTGTAAAAAAATATACTGATGAAAAATACAGGGTGTTTAACAAAACCAAACCATTCTCTAAAAATCCTCACAATTCATGGAATATTTTCTAATGAAACTTTTCACAACGGTCTGTAAGAAAACTATACTAATTAAAAACTACTGGGTGTTTAAAAACCGACCGTTCTCCAGAAACCTTCATGGGAGTATAATATTCCTTTGATGAAACTTTTAACAATGGTCTATATGGAAACTATTTTAATGAAAACAATACAGGGTGTTTAAGAAAACTGAACCAATATTGAAACTCCCAATATTCATGGAATAAATTTATTTTTTGCTTCGGATGGGTTGTCGGATGTACGAAAGACCGTTTTATATACAAAGTGTTGGAAAAATGTTGAACGGTAAAAAATCTCAAAATTAAGAGAACTGACTAATTTATTTTACTCAACTTCCATCGGAGGTTTCTTAACGCACTAATTATCGAAAAAATACATGGTGTTTAAAAAAAACTAACCCTACTCAAGAAAGGTCAAGTCGGCGAATGCCGACTTGCCACCTTTCTAGTTCTAATATATTAAAATGCGCGATTGCCTCTCGCTCCCACCGGGGTCGCGGAAAAGTGGCAAAGTATCTCCTCAAAGGCTGTTTTCGCGAGCCGCGCCGCGCGAGCCGAACGCTTCGCGCCCTTCAGTCCTGGGGTTGTCGCTTAGGCGTATTTCGGTGGGTTCTTTTACCTTTTTCGGGGCGAATTTTGCGTTTTCCGGAGGTCCGCCGGCGTTACTATTCCGTTTTCGAGGAAACGAGACAAAAGTCGAAAAAACGCCCCTTATCGGAAGTCCGGAAGCCGCCCGGAGGCCGGTCTCGCTCCGCTCCACGTTTTCGGGCGGGCCCGTCGCGGACGCGGCCGCGGGCGAGTCTCCGTATTTGGTCCTTTCTCCGTCGCGACGAGGCGCTCGGCGGGCCGTGTTTCGCGTTTTTCTAGGTAAATTTTCCGTTTTTCGGAGGGTCCTCGCCGGCCGATCTCGGCGAGCGAGATGGATATAGCGGAGGCGGAGCTTATCGCCCGGGAATCGGAGAAACGTCAGTCGGATATGGGTAGACGTCAAACTATTTCGGATTCGATATTTTCCTATTTTCCCGCATTCATTTCCAGAAATGCATGTCGAAACGTAAACTTTGAACCTTCTACAATGTGTCGCGTGCCTCAGATTTAGGTTTAAAATTCGATTTTATAGGGAAAATAACGAAAATTTGGGTCAATTACGCGTTCGGGGGCATTCGCGTTCGCTCGGCCGCCCGAAACGTCAAACGGGAAGCCGGACGGTGCACGGCCGGTGACAGCTCCGGATAAAACGTAGGAACGTTCGCTAAACGGGCAGATCTGAGACCCGCCAAGGCCGGAAAAGGTAAATTTAAAGTCTCTAGATACTTTCTGTTATGCGAGCGCTGGGTTTTGAATTCGAATTTGTATCGAATTTTGCGTAATACCGAACCGAGACGTGAGAAGAGCCTGGCAATATGGCGGGTCCTCACAAAACCTTCAAAACGTTACATTTTGCAAAGTAAGTACCCCTTTATTTCCATAAAGCCATATCGAAACGTAAACTTTGAACCTTCTACAATGTGTCGTGTGCCTCAGATCTGTTTTTAAAATTCGATTTTATAGTAAAATTGCGAAAATTTGCGACGTCAAATGGCGAGTGCGTGGTGACATTTCCGAATAAATCGCAGAAAATTTCGCTAAATGGGCCGACCGGAGCCCCCCAAAGGTCGAAAACGGTAAATCTGAAGTCTCTAGATACGTTGTGTTATGCGAGCGTTTGGTTTTGAATTCGTTTTTGTATCGAAATTTGCGAAAATCCTAAGCAAGACGGGGTCAAAATGACGTAAGCCATAGAACAGCTGTCAAATATTTCCATCCGCTATTGCTATTTGCATTGAACTTTGCATAAATAGAACGAATAGGTAGGTGGTATCAGTGAGCTAGACAATATGGCAGACCAAGACGGGGTCAAAATGACGGAAGCCATAGAACAGCTGTCAAATATTTCCATCCGCTATTGCTATTTGCATTGAACTTTGCATAAATAGAATGAATAGGTGGTATCAGTGAGCTAGACAATATGGCACACTTCAAGTCGCTTTTATTTACAGTGCGACTCAAATATGCTCGATGTACGGGGTGTTACGATAAAAATTGACGAGAAAAAAATAAAAATTACAGATTCGAGGAAATTTTCGGTTCTTTCGCTTCGGAGGGGTTCTCTGACGTGCGTAGGACCGTTTTATATACAAAGTGTTGGAAAAATGTCGAACGTTAAAAAATGTAAAAATTAAGGAACTGAAAATTTTTTGGTACGAAACTTCCGTCGGGGACTCTTACCGCACTAATTATCGAAAAATACGGGGTGCTTAAAAATTCGAACCGTTCCTAAAAATCCTGGACATTCGTGGATTTAAAATTTTTTTTTTGCTTTCTGATGAAACTTTTTACAATAGTTTGTAGAAAAACTGTAAAACATATATACTTTGGTATTATTATGTATATGAATACATACTTATGAAAAATACAGCGTGTAAAATAAAAACCATTCTCTACATCCACAAAATTTATGGATTTTATTTTTTATGAAACTTTTGACGATTGTAAAAATCATACTAATGAGAAAATGCAGGGTGCTTAACGAAACCAAACCATAGTCTAAGAATCCTCACAATAATTCATTGAATATTTTTCATGAAACTTTTCACAATGGTCTGTAAGAAAACTATGTATACTAATTAAAAACTACTGGGTGTTTAAAAAACTGAACCAATATTGAAACTCCCAAAATTCATGGAAATTTTTTATTTATTAAACTTCCATCAAGGATTTATTATGACACTCATTAACGAAGCAAATACAGAGTGTTTAATAATAACGAACCATTCTCTAAAAATCCTCAAAATTCATGGAATTAAAAAATTCTTTTTGATGAAACTTTATACAATGTTCTGTAGGAAAAATATACTAATTAAGAAATACAGAGGGTTTAAAAAAACATAACCATTTCCTAAAAATCAACAAAACTCATGGAATTAAAAAATTATTTTTGATAAAACCTTATACAATGGTTTGTAAAAATCTATACTAATGAAAAAATACAGGAGGTTTAAAAAACCTAACCATTTCCTAAAAATCAACAAAATTCATGGAATTAAAAATTCTATTTGATGAAATTTTATACAATGTTCTGTAGGAAAAATATACTAATTAAGAAATACAGAGTGTTTAAAAATAACGAACCATTCTCTAAAATTCCTCAAAGTTCATGGAATTAGAAAATTCATTTTGATGAAACTTTGTACAATAGTTTTAAAACATCTATACTAATGAAAAAATACAGGAGGTTTCAAAAACCGAACCGTTCCCTAAAAATCCTAAACATTCGTGGATTTAAATTTTTTTTTGCTTTCTGATGAAACTTTTACAATAGTTTGTAAAAAACTATAAAAATATATACTTTGGTATTATTATGTATATGAATACATACTTATGAAAAATACAGGGTGTAAAATAAAGAACCATTCTCTACAGCCACAACATTTATGGAATTTAATTTTTTTTATTAAACTTTTCACGATTATAAAAAATTATACTAATGAAAAAATACAGGGTGCTTAACGAAACCAAACCATACTCTAAGAATCCCCACAATAATTCATTGAATATTTTTTTATGAAACTTTTCACAATGGTCTGTAAGAAAACTATACTAATTAAAAAAATTCTGGGTGTTTAAGAAAACTGAACCAATATTGAAACTCCCAAAATTCATGGAATTTTTTTTTTATTTATTAAACTTCCATCAAGGATTTATTATGACACTCATTAACGAAGCAAATACAGAGTGTTTAATAATAACGAACCATTCTCTAAAATTCCTCAAAATTCATGGAATTAAAAAATTCTTTTTGATGAAACTTTATACAATGTTCTATAGGAAAAATATCCTAATTAAGAAATACAGAGGATTTAAAAAAAACCGAACCATTCTCTAAAAATCAACAAAATTCATGGAATTAAAAATTCTTTTGATGAAACTTTTACAATGTTCTGTAGGAAGAACTGTTCCTAAAAATCCTGAAAATTCGTGGATTTAAATTTTTTTGCTTTCTGATGAAACTTTTTACATTAGTTTGTCAAAAACTATAAAAATATATACTTAGGTTTTATTATGTATATAAATACATACGTATGAAAAATACAGGGTGTAATATATAGATCCATTCTCTAGATCCACAAAATTTATGGAATTTATTTTTTTATGAAACTTTTCACGATTGTAAAAAATTATACCGATGAAAAATACGGGGTGTTTAACAAAACCAAACCATTCTCTAAAAATCCTCACAATTCATGGAATATTTTCTAATGAAACTTTTCACAACGGTCTGTAAGAAAACTATACTAATTAAAAACTACTGGGTGTTTAAAACCGACCTTTCTCTAGAAACCTTCATGGAAGTATAATATTCCTTTGATGAAACGTTTAACAATGGTCTATATGGAAACTATTTTAATGAAAACAATACAGGGTGTTTAAGAAAACTGAACCAATATTGAAACTCCCAAAATTCATGGAATAAAATTATTTGTTTTGCTTCGGATGGGTTGTCGGATGTACGAAAGACCGTTTTATATACAAAGTGTTGGAAAAATGTTGAACGGTAAAAATCTCAAAATTAAGAGAACTGACTAATTTATTTTACTCAACTTCCATCGGGGTCTCTTAACGCACTAATTATCGAAAAATACATGGTGTTTAAAAAAACTAACCCTACTCAAGAAAGGTCAAGTCGGCGAATGCAGACTTGCCACCTTTCTAGTTCTTATATATTAAAATCCGTTGTTTTTTCTCGCTCCCTCCGGGCGGGCGGAAAAGTGGGGTTTTGCCGCCACAAAGGCTTTTTTGGCGAGCCGCGCAGCGGCGAGCCCGGGTTTGCGGAGTCGGATTCGGTCTTTTTTGCGTAGCTTAGGCGTATTTCGGTTGGTTCTTTTTACCCTTTTCGGGGCGAATTTTGTGTTTTTCCGGAGGTCCGCGGCCGCCGGTTTTCGATTTTCGCGAGGAAACGAGAGAAAAGTCGAAAACCACGCCCATTATCGGAAGCCCGAAAATCGGTCGGAGGCCGGTTTCGCTCCGCGCGACGTTTTTTAGGAGAGCCCGTCGGGGACGCGGTCGCGGGCGAGTCTTTTTATTGGGTCCCTTCTCCGTCGCGACGAGACGCTCGGCGGGCCGTTTTTCGCGTTTTTATAGGTAAATTTACCGATTTTCGGAGGGTCCTCGCCGGCCGTTCTCGGCGAGCGAGATGCAGATAGCGCGGGAGGAGCTTATCGCCCGGGAATCGGAGAAACGTCAGTCGGATATGGGTAGACGTCAAACTATTTCGGAATCGATATTTTCGTATTTTCCCGCATTCATTTCCACAAAGCCATGTCGAAACGTAAACTTTGAACCTTCTACAATGTGTCGCGTGCCTCAGATTTAGGTTTAAAATTCGATTTTATAGTGAAAATAGCGAAAGTTTTGGTCAATTACGTTCGGCGGCATTCGCGTGCGCTCGGCCGCCCGAAACGTCAAACGGCGAGCCGGACGGTGCGGTGCCGTTGACAGCTCCGGATAAAACTTAGGAACGTTCGCTAAACGGATCGATCGGAGGCCCGCAAAAGCCGGAAAAGGTAAATTTAAAGTCCCTAGATGCTTTCTGTTATGCGAGCGCTGGGTTTTGAATTCGAATTTGTATCGAATTTTGCGTAATACCGAACCGAGACGTGGAGAAGAGCCTGGCAATATGGCGGGTCCTCACAAAACCTTCAAAACGTTACATTTTGCAAAGTAAGTACCCCTTTATTTCCATAAAGCCATATCGAAACGTAAACTTTGAACCTTCTACAATGTGTCTGTGCCTCAGATCTGTTTTTAAAATTCGATTTTATAGTAAAATTGCGAAAATTTGCGACGTCAAATGGCGAGTGCGCGGTGACATTTCCGAATAAATCGCAGAAAATTTCGCTAAATGGGCCGACCGGAGCCCCCCAAAAGCCGAAAACGGTAAATCTGAAGTCTCTAGATACGTTGTGTTATGCGAGCGTTTGGTTTTGAATTCGTTTTGTATCGAAATTTGCGAAAATCCTAAGCAAGACGGGGTCAAAATGACGTAAGCCATAGAACAGCTGTCAAATATTTCCATCCGCTATTGCTATTTGCATTGAACTTTGCATAAATAGAATGAATAGGTAGGTGGTATCAGTGAGCTAGACAATATGGCATACCAAGACGGGGTCAAAATGACGGAAGCCATAGAACAGCTGTCAAATATTTCCATCCGCTATTGCTATTTGCATTGAACTTTGCATAAATAGAATGAATAGGTGGTATCAGTGAGCTAGACAATATGGCACACTTCAAGTCGCTTCGCTTATATACAGTGCGACTCAAAAAGCTCGATGTACGGGTGTTACGATAAAAATTGACGAGAAAAAATAAAAATTACAGATTCGAGGAAATTTTCGGTTCTTCCGCTTCGGAGGGTTCTCTGACGTGCGTAGGACCGTTTTATATACAAAGTGTTGGAAAAATGTCGAACGTTAAAAAATGTAAAAATTAAGGAACTGAAAATTTTTTGGTACGAAACTTCCGTCGGGGACTCTTACCGCACTAATTATCAGAAAAAAATACGGGGTGTTTAAAAATTCGAACCGTTCCCTAAAAATCCTGGACATTCGTGGATTTAAAATTTTTTTTTTTTGCTTTCTTATTAAAATTTTTACAATAGTTTTTATAAAAACTGTAAAAAATATATACTTTGGTATTATTATGTATATGAATACATACTTATGAAAAAATACAGGTTGTAAAATAAAAAACCATTCTCTACATCCACAAAATTTATGGATTTTATTTTTTTTATGAAACTTTTGACGATTGTAAAAAAATAATACTAATGAGAAAATACAGGGTACTTAACGAAACCAAACCATACTCTAAGAATCCTCACAATAATTCATTGAATATTTTTTCATGAAACTTTTCACAATGGTCTGTAAGAAATCTATGTATACTAATTAAAAAACTACTGGGTGTTTAAAAAAACTGAACCAATATTGAAACTCCCAAAATTCATGGAAATTTTTTTTATTTATTAAACTTCCATCAAGGATTTATTATGACACTCACTAACGAAGCAAATACAGACTGTTTAATAATAACGAACCATTCTCTAAAAATCCTCAAAATTCATGGAATTAAAAAATTCTTTTTGATGAAACTTTATACAATGTTCTGTAGGAAAAATATACTAATTAAGAAATACAGAGGGTTTAAAAAACCTAACCATTTCCTAAAAATCAACAAAACTCATGGAATTAAAAATTATTTTTGATAAAACCTTATACAATGGTTTGTAAAAATCTATACTAATGAAAAATACAGGAGGTTTAAAAAACCTAACCATTTCGTAAAAATCAACAAAATTCATGGAATTAAAAATTCTATTTGATGAAATTTTATACAATGTTCTGTAGGAAAAATATACTAATTAGGAAATACAGAGTGTTTAAAATAACGAACCATTCTCTAAAATTCCTCAAAGTTCATGGAATTAGAAAATTCATTTTGATTAAACTTTGTACAATAGTTTTAAAACATCTATACTAATGAAAAAATACAGTAGGTTTCAAAAAACCGAACCGTTCCCTAAATATCCTAAACAATCGTGGATTTAAATTTTTTTGCTTTCTGATGAAACTTTTACAATAGTTTGTAAAAAACTATAAAAATATATACTTTGGTATTATTATGTATATGAATACATAGTTATGAAAAATACAGGGTGTAAAATAAAGAACCATTCTCTACAGCCACAAAATTTATGGAATTTAATTTTTTATTAAACTTTTCACGATTATAAAAATTATACTAATGAAAAATACAGGGTGCTTAACGAAACCAAACCATACTCTAAGAATCCCCACAATAATTCATTGAATATTTTTTATGAAACTTTTCACAATGGTCTGTAAGAAAACTATACTAATTAAAAATTCTGGGTGTTTAAGAAAACTGAACCAATATTGAAACTCCCAAAATTCATGAAAATTTTTTTTTATTTATTAAACTTCCATCATGGATTTATTATGACACTCATTAACGAAGCAAATACAGAGTGTTTAATAATAACGAACAATTCTCTAAAAATCCTCAAAATTCATGGAATTAAATAATTCTTTTTGATGAAACTTTATACAATGTTCTGTAGGAAAAATATACTAATTAAAAAATACAGACTGTTTAAAAATAACGAACCATTCTCTAAAATTCCTCAAAATTCATGGAATTAAAAAATTCTTTTTGATGAAACTTTATACAATGTTCTATAGGAAAAATATCCGAATTAAGAAATACAGAGGATTTAAAAAAACCGAACCATTCTCTAAAAATCAACAAAATTCATGGAATTAAAAATTCTTTTGATGAAACTTTTACAATGTTCTGTAGGAAGAATATACTATTGAACAAATACGGGGTGTTTAAAAAACCGAACTGTTCCCTAAAAATCCTGAAAATTCGTGGATTTAAAATTTTTTTTTTGCTTTCTGATGAAACTTTTTACATTAGTTTGTCAAAAAACTATAAAAATATATACTTAGGTTTTATTATGTATATAAATACATACGTATGAAAAAATACAGGGTGTAATATATAGATCCATTCTCTAGATCCACAAAATTTATGGAATTAATTTTTTTTTATGAAACTTTTTACGATTGTAAAAAAATTATACCGATGAAAAATACGGAGTGTATAACAAAAAAAAACCATTATATAAAAATCCTCAAATTTCTTGTAATATTTTCTAATTAAACTTTTCACAACGGTCTGTAATAAAACAATAATAATTAAAAAAATACTGGGTGTTTAACAAAACCAAACCGACCTTTCTCTAGAAACCTTCATGGAAGTATAATATTCCTTTGATGAAACGTTTAACAATGGTCTATATGGAAACTATTTTAATGAAAACAATACAGGGTGTTTAAGAAAACTGAACCAATATTGAAACTCCCAAAATTCATGGAATAAAATTATTTGTTTTGCTTCGGATGGGTTGTCGGATGTACGAAAGACCGTTTTATATACAAAGTGTTGGAAAAATGTTGAACGGTAAAAAATCTCAAAATTAAGAGAACTGACTAATTTATTTTACTCAACTTCCATCGGGGGTCTCTTAACGCACTAATTATCGAAAAAATACATGGTGTTTAAAAAAAACTAACCCTACTCAAGAAAGGTCAAGTCGGCGAATGCCGACTTGCCACCTTTCTAGTTTTATATATTAAAATGCGCGATTGCCTCTCGCTCCCACCGCGGGTGCGGAAAAGTGGCAAAGTATCTCCTCAAAGGCTTTTTTCGCGAGCCGCGCGACGCGAAGGGCGCGACGCGCCCTTCGGTCCTGGGGTTGTCGCTTAGGCGTATTTCGGTGGGTTCTTTTTACCTTTTTCGGGGCGAATTTTGCGTTTTTCCGGAGGTCCGCCGGCGTTACTTTTCCGTTTTCGCGAGGAAACGAGACAAACGTCGAAAAAAACGCCCCTTATCGGAAGTCCGGAAGCCGCCCGGAGGCCGGTTTCGCTGCGCGCGTGGTTTTTCGGGCGTTGCCGTCGGGGACGCGGTCGCGGGCGAGTCTCTTGATTTGGTCCTTTCTCCGTCGCGACGAGGCGCTCGGCGGGCCGTTTTTCGCGATTTTCTAGGTAAATTTTCCGTTTTTCGGAGGGTCCTCGCCGGCCGTTCTCGGCGAGAGGGATGGAGATAGCGGAGGAGGAGCTTATCGCCCGGGAATCGGAGAAACGTCAGTCGGATATGGGTAGACGTCAAACTATTTCGGATTCGATATTTTCGTATTTTCTCGCATTCCTTTCCACAAAGCCATGTCGAAACGTAAACTTTGAACCTTCTACAATGTGTCGCGTGCCTCAGATTTAGGTTTAAAATTCGATTTTATAGGAAAAATAACGAAAATTTGGGTCAATTACGCGTTCGGGGGCATTCGCGTTCGCTCGGCCGCCCGAAACGTCAAACGGGAAGCCGGACGGTGCGGTGCCGTTGACAGCTCCGGATAAAACTTGGGAACGTTCGCTAAACGGGCCGTTCGAAGACCCGCCAAGGCCAAAAAAGGTAAATTTAAAGTCTCTAGATACTTTCTGTTATGCGAGCGCTGGGTTTTGATTTCCAATTTGTATCGAATTTTGCGTAATACCAAACAGAGACGTGGAGAAGAGCCTGGCAATATGGCGGGTCCTCACAAAACCTTCAAAATGTTACATTTTGCAAAGTAAGTACCCATTTATTTCCATAAAGCCATATCGAAACGTAAACTTTGAACCTTCTACAATGTGTCGTGTGCCTCAGATCTGTTTTTAAAATTCGATTTTATAGTAAAAATTGCGAAAATTTCCGACGTCAAATGGCGAGTGCGCGGTGACATTTCCGAATAAATCGCAGAAAATTTCGCTAAATGGGCCGACCGGAGCCCCCCAAAGGCCGAAAACGGTAAATCTGAAGTCTCTAGATACGTTGTGTTATGCGAGCGTTTGGTTTTGAATTCGTGTTTGTATCGAAATTTGCGAAAATCCTAAGCAAGACGGGGTCAAAATGACGTAAGCCATAGAACAGCTGTCAAATATTTCCATCCGCTATTGCTATTTGCATTGAACTTTGCATAAATAGAATGAATAGGTAGGTGGTATCAGTGAGCTAGACAATATGGCAGACCAAGACGGGGTCAAATTGACGGAAGCCATAGAACCGCTGTCAAATATTTCCATCCGCTATTGCTATTTGCATGGAACTTTGCATAAATAGAATGAATAGGTGGTATCAGTGAGCTAGACAATATGGCACACTTCAAGTCGCTTCGCTTATATACAGTGCGACTCAAAAAAGCTCGATGTACGGGGTGTTTCGATTAAAATTGACTATATAAAAATAATAATTACAGATTCGATGAAATTTTCTGTTCTTTCGCTTAGGAGGGGTTATGTGACTTTAGTAGTACCGTTTTATATACAAAGTTTTTGAAACATGTCGAAAGTTAATAAAATGTAAAAATTAAGGGAACTGAAAATTTTTTTGGTACGAAACTTCCGCCGGGGGACTCTTCCCGCACTAATTATCGAAAAAATACGGGGTGTTTAAAAATTCGAACCGTTCCTAAAAATCCTGGACATTCGTGGATTTAAAATTTTTTTTGCTTTCTGATGAAACTTTTACAATAGTTTGTAGAAAAACTGTAAAAATATATACTTTGGTATTATGTATATGAATACATACTTATGAAAAATACAGCGTGTAAAATAAAAACCATTCTCTACATCCACAAAATTTATGGATTTTATTTTTTTATGAAACTTTTGACGATTGTAAAAAATCATACTAATGAGAAAATACAGGGTGCTTAACGAAACCAAACCATACTCTAAGAATCCTCACAATAATTCATTGAATATTTTTCATGAAACTTTTCACAATGGTCTGTAAGAAAACTATGTATACTAATTAAAAACTACTGAGTGTTTAAAAAAACTGAACCAATATTGAAACTCCCAAAATTCATGGAAATTTTTTTTTTTTTATTAAACTTCCATCAAGGATTTATTATGACACTCACTAACGAAGCAAATACAGAGTGTTTAATAATAACGAACCATTCTCTAAAAATCCTCAAAATTCATGGAATTAAAAAATTCTTTTTGATGAAATTTTATACAATGTTCTGTAGGAAAAATATACTAATTAAGAAATACAGAGTGTTTAAAAATAACGAACCATTCTCTAAAATTCCTCAAAGTTCATGGAATTAGAAAATTCATTTTGATGAAACTTTGTACAATAGTTTTAAAACATCTATACTAATGAAAAATACAGGAGGTTTCAAAAAGAACCGTTCCCTAAAAATCCTAAACATTCGTGGATTTAAATTTTTTTTTTTGCTTTCTGATGAAACTTTTACAATAGTTTGTAAAAACTATAAAAATATATACTTTGGTATTATTATGTATATGAATACATACTTATGAAAAATACAGGGTGTAAAATAAAGAACCATTCTCTACAGCCACAAAATTTATGGAATTTAATTTTTATTAAACTTTTCACGATTATAAAAATTATACTAATGGAAAAATACAGGGTGCTTAACGAAACCAAACCATTCTCTAAGAATCCTCACAATAATTCATTGAATGTTTTTTTATGAAACTTTTCACAATTGTCTGTAAGAAAACTATACTAATTAAAAAAATTCTGGGTGTTTAAGAAAACTGAACCAATATTGAAACTCCCAAAATTCATGGAAATTTTTTTTTATTTATTAAACTTCCATCAAGGATTTATTATGACACTCATTAACGAAGCAAATACAGAGTGTTTAATAATAACGAACCATTCTCTAAAAATCCTCAAAATTCATGGAATTAAATAATTCATTTTTATGAAACTTTATACAATGTTCTGTAGGAAAAATATACTAATTAAAAAATACAGAGTGTTAAAAATAACGAACCATTCTCTAAAATTCCTCAAAATTCATGGAATTAAAAAATTATTTTTGATGAAACTTTATACAATGTTCTATAGGAAAAATATCCTAATTAAGAAATACAGAGGATTTAAAAAAACCGAACCATTCTCTAAAAATCAACAAAATTCATGGAATTAAAAAATTCTTTTTGATGAAACTTTTACAATGTTCTGTAGGAAGAATATACCATTGAACAAATACGGGGTGTTTAAAAACCGAACTGTTCCCTAAAAATCCTGAAAATTCGTGGATTTAAAATTTTTTTTTTGCTTTCTGATGAAACTTTTTACATTAGTGTGTCGAAAAACTATAAAAATATATACTTAGGTTTTATTATGTATATAAATACATACGTATGAAAAATACAGGGTGTAATATATAGATCCATTCTCTAGATCCACAAAATTTATGGAATTTATTTTTTTTTATGAAACTTTTCACGATTGTAAAAGAATTATACCGATGAAAAAATACGGGTGTTTAAAAAAACCAAACCATTCTCTAAAAATCCTCACAATTCATGGAATATTTTCTAATGAAACTTTTCACAACGGTCTGTAAGAAAACTATACTAATTAAAAACTACTGGGTGTTTAAAAACCGACCTTTCTCTAGAAACCTTCATGGAAGTATAATATTCCTTTGATGAAACGTTTAACAATGGTCTATATGGAAACTATTTTAATGAAAACAATACAGGGTGTTTAAGAAAACTGAACCAATATTGAAACTCCCAAAATTCATGGAATAAAATTATTTGTTTTGCTTCGGATGGGTTGTCGGATGTACGAAAGACCGTTTTATATACAAAGTGTTGGAAAAATGTTGAACGGTGAAAAATCTCAAAATTATGAGAACTGACTAATTTATTTTACTCAACTTCCGTCGGGGGACTCTTACCGCACTAATTATCGAAAAATACATGGTGTTTAAAAAAACTAACCCTACTCAAGAAAGGTCAAGTCGGCGAATGCCGACTTGCCACCTTTCTAGTTATATATTAAAATACGCGATTGCCTCTCGCTCCCACCGGGGGCGCGAAAAAGTGGGGTTTTGCCGCCACAAAGGCTTTTTGCGAGCCGCGCGGCTGAAGTGTTGGAAAAATGTGAAACGTTAAAAAATGTACAAATTAAGGGAACTGAACATTTTTTTGGTACGAAACTTCCGTCGGGGGACTCTTACCGCACTAATTATCGAAAAAAATACGGGGTGTTTAAAAAATCCGAACCATTCCCTAAAAATCCTGAACATTTGTGGATTAAAAATTTTTTTTTTCTTTCTGATGAAACTTTTTACAATAGTTTGTAAAAAAACTATAAAAAATTTTGAACATTCTACAATGTGTCGCGTGCCTCAGATTTAGGTTTAAAATTCGATTTTATAGTGAAAATAACGAAAGTTTGACTCAATTACACGTTCGGCGGCATTCGCGTTCGCTCGGCCGTCCTAAACGTCAAACGGCTAGCCGGACGGTGCACGGCCTGTGACAGCTCCCCATAAAACGTAGGAACGTTTGCCAAACGGGCCGTTCGGAGCCCCCTGAATAACAGAAACGGTAAGTTTAAAGTCTCTAGATACTTTCTGTTATGCGAGCGCTGGATTTTGAATTCATTTTTGTATCGAAATGTGCGAAAATCCGATCCAAGACCGGGGAGAAGAGCCTGGCAAATGGCGGTCTTCACAAAACCTTTAAAACGATTAGATTCTGAAAAGTAAGTACCCCTTTATTTCCATAAAGCCATATCGAAACGTAAACTTTGAACCTTCTACAATGTGTCGTGTGCCTCAGGTTTAGGTTTAAAATTCGATTTTATAGTGAAAATATCGAAATTTTAGTCCACTACACGTTCGTTTTGAGTTCATTTTTGCATTGAACTATGCATAAATACGAATGAATACGTGGTATAAATGAGCTAGACAATATGGCGGACTTCAATTATTTTAAGTCGCCTCGCGTATATACAGTGCGACTCAAAAAAGCTCGACGTACGGGGTGTTACGATAAAAATTGACGAGAAAAAAATAAAAATTACAGATTCGAGGAAATTTTCGGTTTTTTCGCTTCGGAGGGGTTGTCTGACGTGCGAAAGGCCGTTTTATATACAAAGTGTTGGAAAAATGTTAAACGTTAAAAAAATGTCAAAATGAAGGGAACTGGAAATTTTTTTGGTACGAAACTTCCGTCGGGGGCTCTTACCGCACTAATTATCGAAAAAAATATAGGGTGTTTACAAAAAACCCACCCGTTCCCTAAAAATCATGAAATTTCGTGGATTTAAAATTTTTTTTTGCTTTCTGATGAAACTTTTTACAATAGTTTGTAAAAAAACTATAAAAAATATATACTTTGGTATAATTATGTATATAAATACATACGTATGAAAAAATACAGGGTGTAAAATAAAGAACCATTCTGTAGATCCACAAAATTTATGGAATTTATTTTTTTTATGAAACTTTTCACGATTGTAAAAAAATTATACTAATGGAAAAATATAGGGTGCTTAACGAAACCAAACCATTCTCTAAGAATCCTCACAATAATTCATTGAATGTTTTTTTATGAAACTTTTCACAATTGTCTGTAAGAAAACTATACTAATTAAAAAACTACTGAGTGTTTAAGAAAACTGAACCAATATTGAAACTCCCAAAATTCATAGAAAATTTTTTTTTTATTTATTAAACTTTCGTCAAGGATTTATTATGACACTCACTAACGAAGCAAATACAGAGTGTTTAAAAATAACGAACCATTCTCTGAAAATCCTCAAAATTCATGGAATTAAAAAATTCTTTTTGATGAAACTTTATAAAATGTTCTGTAGGAAAAATAGACTAATGAAGAAATACAGAGTGTTTAAAAATAACGAAACATTCTCTAAAAATCCTCAAAATTCATGGAATTAAAAAATTCTTTTTGATGAAACTTTATAAAATGTTCTGTAGGAAAAATAGACTAATGAAGAAATACAGAGTGTTTAAAAATAACGAAACATTCTCTAAAAATCCTCAAAATTCATGGAATTAAAAAATTCTTTTTGATGAAACGTTTCACAATAGTTTGTAAAAAACTATACTAATGAAAAAATACAGGAGGTTTAAAAAACCGAACCATTCTCTAAAAATCAACAAAATTCATGGAATTAAAAAATTCTTTTTGATGAAACTTTTTACAATGTTCTGTAGGAAAAATATACTAATGAAAAAATACGGGGCGTTTAAAAAAACCGAAACGTTCCCTAAAAATCCTGAAAATTCGTGGATTTAAAATTTTTTTTTTGCTTTCTGATGAAACTTTTTACAGTAGTTTGTAAAAAAACTATAAAAAATATATACTTTGGTATTATTATCTATATAAATACATACATATGAAATAATACAGGGTGTAAAATAAAGAACCATTCTCTAGATCCACAAAATTTATGGAATTTATTTTTTTTATGAGACTTTTCACAACGGTCTGTAAGAAACTATTTTAATGAGAATATAACAGGGTGTTTAAGAAAACTGAACCAATATTGAAACTCCCAAAATTCATGGAAAAAATTTATGGAATTTAATTTTTTTTTATTAAACTTTTCACGATTGTAAAAAAATTACACTAATGAAAAAATACAGGGTGTTTAACAAAACCATTGAACCAATATTGAAACTCCCAAAATTCATAGAAAAAACTTATGGAATTTTTTTTTATGAAACTTCACGATTGTTAAAAAATTATACTATTGAACAAATACAGGGTGTTTGGCAAAACCAAACCATTCTCTAAGAATCCTCACAATTCATGGAATATTTTCTTATGAACCTTTACACAATGGTCTGTAAGAAAACTATACTAATTAAAAAACTACTGGGTGTTTAAAAAAACTGAACCATTCTCTAGAAACCTTCATGGAAGTATAATATTCTTTTGATGAAACTTTTAACAATGGTTTATATGGCAATTATTTCAATGAGAACAATACAGGGTGTTTAAGAAAATCGAATCATTCTAAAAATCCTAAAAACTTGGAATTAAAAACTCTTTTTTGGTTTTTGATGAAACTTTTTAAGATAGTTTGTAAAAAAACTATAAAAAGTACATACTTAAGTATTATTATGTAGCTATATAAATACATACTTATGAAAAAATACAGGGTGTAAAATAAAGACCAATTCTCTAGATCCACGAAATTTATGGAATTTAATTTTTTTTATGAAACTTCACGATTGTATAAAAATTATATTGAGGAAAAATATAGGGTGTTTAAAAAACCGAATCATTCTCTTGAACTCCTCAAAATTGATATAATTAATTTTTTTTTATAAAACTTTTCACAATAGGCTGCAAAAAAACTACCCTAATGCAACAATGCAGTGTTTTAGAAAATCGAACAATTCTCTAGAAACCTTCATGCAAGTATATTCGTGGAACTAAAAATGTTTTTTTATGAAACATTTTACATATTCTGAAGTAAAACTATACTAATGAAAAAATACTGGATGTTTAAAAAAATCTAATCATTCTAAAAATCCTTAATACTTAGAATTAACATTTCTTTTTTGGTTTTTGATGAAACTTTTTACAATAGTTTGTAAAAAAACTATAAATAATACATACTTAGGTATTATTATTATGTATACAAATACATACTTATGAAAAAATACGGGGTATATAATAAAGAACCATTCTCTAGATCCACAAAATTTATGGAATTTAATTTTTTTTATGAAACTTTTCACCATTGTAAAAAAATTATACTAATGAAAAAATACAGGGTGCTTAACAAAACCAAACCATTCTCTAAGAATCCTCACAATCCATGGAATATTTTCTTATGAACCTTTTCTCAATGGTCTGTAAGAAAACTATCCTAATTAAAAAACTACTCGGTGGTTAAAAAAACCGAACCATTCTCTAAAAACATTCATGGAAGTATATTCCTTTGATGAAACTTTTAACAATGGTCTATATGGAAACTATTTTAATGAAAACAATACAGGGTGTTTAAGAAAATCGAATCATTCTAAAAATCCTAAAAACTTGGAATTAAAAACTCTTTTTTGGGATTTGATAAAACTTTTTAAGATAGTTTGTAAAAAAACTATAAAAAATACATACTTAGGTATTATTATGAAGCTATATAAATACATACTTATGAAAAAATACAGGGTGTAAAATAAAGACCAATTCTCTAGATCCACAGAATTTATGGAATTTAATTTTTTTATGAAACTTTTCACCATTGTAAAAAAAGTATACTAATGAACAAGTACGGGGCGTTTAGCAAAACCAAACCATTCTCTAAGAATCCTCACAATTCATGGAATATTTTCTTATGAACCTTTTCACAATGGTTGGTAAGAAAACTATACTAATTAAAAAACTACTGGGTGTTTAAAAAAACTGAACCATTCTCTAGAAACCTTCATGGAAGTATAATATTCTTTTGATGAAACTTTTAACAATGGTCTATATGGAAACTATTTTAATGAGAACAATACAGGGTGTTTAAGAGAATCGAATCATTCTAAAAATCCTAAAAACTTGGAATTAAAAACTCTTTTTTGGTTTTTGATGAAACTTTTTAAGATAGTTTGTAAAAAAACTATAAAAATACATACTTAGGTATTATTATGTAGCTATATAAACACATACTTATGAAAAAATACAGGGTGTAAAATAAAGACCAATTCTCTAGATCCACAAAATTTATGGAATTTAATTTTTTTTATGAAACTTTTCACGATTGTAATAAAATGATACTGAAGAAATAATACGGGGTGTTTAACAAAACCAAACCATTCTCTAAGAATCCTCACAATTCATGGAATATTTTCTAATGAAACTTTTCACAACGGTCTGTAAGAAAACTATACTAATTAAAAAACTACTGGGTGTTTAAAAAACCGACCGTTCTCTAGAAACCTTCATGTAAGTATAATATTCCCTTGATGAAACTTTTAACAATGGTCTATAAGGAAACTATTTTAATGAGAACAATACAGGATGTTTAAGAAAACTGAACCAATATTGAAACTCCCAAAATTCATGGAATAATTTTTGTTTGCCTCGGATGGGTTGTCGGATGTACGAAAGACCGTTTTATATACAACGTGTTGGGAAAATGTTGAACGTTAAAAAAATCTAAAAATGAAGAGAACTGACAATTTTTTTTTACTCAACTTCCATCGGGAGTCTCTTAACGCACAAATTATCGAAGAAATACATGGTGTTTAAAAAAAACGAACCCTACTCAAGAAAGTCAAGTCGGCGATAGCCGACTTGCCACCTTTCTAGTTCCTATATATTAAAATGCGCGATTGCCTCTCGCTCCCACCGGGGCGGCGAAAAAGTGGCGTTTTGCATTACCAAAGGCTTTTTTCGCGAGCCGCGCGGCGTTGTCCTTGGGTTGTCGCTTAGGCGTATTTTGGTTGGTTCTTTTTACCCTTTTCGGGGAGAATTTTGCGTTTTTCCGGAGGTCCGCGGCCGCCGGTTTTCGATTTTCGCGAGGAAACGAGACAAAAGTCGAAAAAGCGCCCCTTATCGGAAGTCCGGAAGCCGCCCGGAGGCCGGTTTCGCTCCGCGCGACGTTTTTCCGGCGAGCCCGTCGGGGACGCGGCCGCGGGCGAGTCTCTTTATTTGGTCCTTTCTCCGTCGCGACGAGGCGCTCGCGGGCCGTTTTTCGCGTTTTTCTACGTAAATTTTCCGTTTTTCGGAGGGTCCTCGCCGGCCGTTCTCGGCGAGCGAGATGGATATAGCGGAGGCGGAGCTTATCGCCCGGGAATCCGAGAAACGTCAGTCGGATATGGGTAGACGTCAAACTATTTCGGATTCGATATTTTCGTATTTTCCCGCATTCCTTTCCACAAAGCCATGTCGAAACGTAAACTTTGAACCTTCTACAATGTGTCGCGTGCCTCAGGTTTGAGTTTAAAATTCGATTTTATAGTGAAAATAACGAAAATTAGGGTCAATTACACGTTCGGCGGCATTCGCATTCGCTCGACCGCGGCCGTCCTAAACGTCAAACGGCTAGCCGGACGGTGCACGGCCTGTGACAGCTCCCCATAAAACGTAGGAACGTTTGCCAAACGGGCCGATGGGAGCCCCCCGAATGCCAGAAAAGGTAAGTTTAAAGTCTCTAGATACTTTCTGTTATGCGAGCGCTGGGTTTAGAATTCGTTTTTGTATCGAAATGTGCGAAAATCCGATCCAAGACCTAGGAGAAGGGCCTGGCAAATGGCGGTCTTCACAAAACCTTCAAAACGATTACATTCTGAAAAGTAAGTACCCCTTCATTTTCATAAAGCCATATCGAAACGTAAACTTTGAACCTTCTACAATGTGCCGCCTGTCTCAAGTCTAGGTTTAAAATTCGATTTTATAGTGAAAATAACGAAAGTTTGACTCAATTACACGGTCGGCGGCATTCGCATTCGCTCGGCCGCCCGAAACGTCAAACGGCAAGCCGGACGGTGCGGTGCCGTTGACAGCTCCGGATAAAACTTAGGAACGTTCGCTAAACGGGCCGATCGGAGACCCGCAAACTACAGAAAAGGTAAATTTAAAGTTTCTAGATACTTTCTGTTATGCGAGCGCTGGATTTTGAATTCATTTTTGTATCGAAATGTGCGAAATTCCGATCCAAGACTGGGGAGAAGAGCCTGGCAAATGGCGGTCTTCACAAAACCTTCAAAACGATTAGATTCTGAAAAGTAAGTACCCCTTTATGTCCATAAAGCCATATCGAAACGTAAACTTTGAACCTTCTACAATGTGTCGTGTGCCTCAGGTTTAGGTTTAAAATTCGATTTTATAGTGAAAATATCGAAATTTTAGTCCACTACACGTTCGGCCGGCGCCCGGCCGCCGAAACATCAAACGGCCAAAAGGTAACTTTGAAGTCTCTAGATACGTTCTGTTATGCGAGCGCTTTGTTTTGAGTTCATTTTTGCATTGAACTATGCATAAATACGAATGAATCCGTGGTATAAATGAGCTAGACAATATGGCGGACTTCAATTATTTTAAGTTGCTTCGCGTATATACAGTGCGACTCAAAAGAGCTCGACGTACGGGGTGTTACGATAAAAATTGACGAGAAAAAAATAAAAATTACAGATTCGAGGAAATTTTCGGTTTTTTCGCTTCGGAGGGGTTGTCTGACGTGCGAAAAACCGTTTTATATACAAAGTGTTGGAAAAATGTTAAACGTTAAAAAAATGTCAAAATTAAGGGAACTGGAAATTTTTTTCGTACGAAACTTTCGTCGGGGGTCTCTTACCGCACTAATTATCGAAAAAAATATAGGGTGTGTACAAAAAACCCACCCGTTCCCTAAAAATCATGAAAATTCGTGGATTTAAAAATTTTTTGCTTTCTGATGAAACTTTTACAATAGTTTGTAAAAACTATAAAAATATATACTTTGGTATTATTATGTATATAAATACATACGTATGAAAAATACAGGGTGTAAAATAAAGAACCATTCTGTAGATCCACAAAATTTATGGAATTTATTTTTTTTATGAAACTTTTCACGATTCTAAAAAAATTATACTAATGGAAAAATACAGGGTGCTTAACGAAACCAAAACATTCTCTAAGAATCCTCACAATAATTCATTGAATGTTTTTTTATGAAACTTTTCACAATTGTCTGTAAGAAAACTATACTAATTAAAAAACTACTGAGTGTTTAAGAAAACCGAACCAATATTGAAACTCCCAAAATTCATAGAAAATTTTATTTATTAAACTTTCGTCAAGGATTTATTATGACACTCACTAACGAAGCAAATACAGAGTGTTTAAAAATAACGAACCATTCTCTGAAAATCCTCAAAATTCATGGAATTAGAAAATTCTTTTTGATGAAACTTTATAAAATGTTCTGTAGGAAAAATAGACTAATGAAGAAATACAGAGTGTTTAAAAATAACGAAACATTCTCTAAAAATCCTCAAAATTCATGGAATTAAAACATTCTTTTTGATGAAACGTTTCACAATAGTTTGTAGTAAAAAACTATACTAATGAAAAAATACAGGAGGTTTAAAAAAACCGAACCATTCTCTAAAAATCAACAAAATTCGTGGAATTAAAAAATTCTTTTTGATGAAACTTTTTACAACGTTCTGTAGGAAAAATATACTAATGGAAAAATACGGGGTGTTTAAAAAAACCGCAACGTTCCCTAAAAATCCTGAAAATTCGTGGATTTAAAATTTTTTTTTTTTTGCTTTCTGATGAAACTTTTTACAGTAGTTTGTAAAAAAACTATAAAAAATAAATACTTTGGAATTATTATGTATATAAATACATACGTATGAAAAAATACAGGGTGTAAAATAAAGAACCATTCTCTAGATCCACAAAATTTATGAAATTTATTTTTTTTATGAAACTTTTCACGATTGTAAAAAAATATACTAATGAGAAAATACAGGGTGCTTAACGAAACCAAACCATTCTATAAGAATCCTAACAATTCATGGAATATTTTTTTATGAAACTTTTCACAATGGTCTGTAAGAAACTATTTTAATGAGAGCAATATAACAGGGTGTTTAAGAAAACTGAACCAATATTAAAACTCCCAAAATTCATGGAAAAAATTTATGGAATTTAATTTTTTATTAAACTTTTCACGATTGTTAAAAAATTACACTAATGAAAAATACAGGGTGTTTAACAAAACCATTGAACCAATATTGAAACTCCCAAAATTCATAGAAAAAACTTATGGAATTTTTTTTTATGAAACTTCACGATTGTTAAAAAATTATACTAATGAAAAAATACAGGGTGTTTAGCAAAACCAAACAATTATCTAAGAATCCTCACAATTCAAGGAATATTTTCTTATGAACCTTTTCACAATGGTCTGTAAGAAAACCATACTAATTAAAAAACTACTGGGTGTTTAAAAAACCGACCGTTCTCTAGAAACCTTCATGGAAGTATAATATTCCTTTAATGAAACTTTTAACAATGGTCTATATGGAAACTATTTCAATGAAAACAATACAGGGTGTTTAAGAAAACTAAACCAATATTGAAACTCCCAAAATTCATGGAATAACTTTTTTTTTGCCTCGGATGTACGAAAGACCGTTTTATATACAACGTGTTGGAAAAATGTTGAACGTTAAAAAAATCTCAAAATGAAGAGAACTGACAATTTTTTTTTACTCAACTTCCATCGGGGGTCTCTTAACGCACAAATTATCGAAAAAATACATGGTGTTTAAAAAAACGAACCCTACTCAAGAAAGGTCAAGTCGGCGATAGCCGACTTGCCACCTTTCTAGTTACTATATATTAAAATGCGTGATTTCCTCTCGCTCCCACCGGGGCGGCGAAAAAGTGGGGTTTTGCGTCCCAAAAGGCTTTTTTTGCGAGCCGCGCAGCGGCGAGCCCGGGGGCGCGAAGCCGGGTTCGGTGTTTTGGTTGTCTGTTAGGCGTATTTTGGTTGGTTCGTTTTACTTTTTTCGGGGCGAATTTTGCGTTTTTCCGGAGGTCCGCCGGTGTTACTTTTCCAATTTCGCGAGGAAACGAGACAAAAGTCGAAAAAAACGCCCCTTATCGGAAGTACGGAAGCCGCTCGGAGGCCGGTTTCGCTCCGCGCGACGTTTTTCCGGCGAGCCCGTCGGGGACGCGGCCGCGGGCCAGGAGGCTTCTTTCGTCCTTTCTCCGTCGCGACGAGGCGCTCGGCGGGCCGTTTTTCGCGTTTTTCTAGGTAAATTTCCCGTTTTTCGGAGGGTCCTCGCCGGCCGATCTCGGCGACCGAGATGGATATAGCGGAGGCGGAGCTTATCGCCCGGGAATCTGAGAAACGTCAGTCGGATATGGGTAGACGTCAAACTATTTCGGATTCGATATTTTCGTATTTTCCCGCATTCCTTTCCACAAAGCCGTGTCGAAACGTAAACTTTGAACCTTCTACAATGTGTCGCGTGCCTCAGATTTAGGTTTAAAATTCGATTTTATAGTGAAAATAACGAAAATTTGGGTCAATTACGCGTTCGGGGGCATTCGCATTCGCTCGGCCGCCTGAAACGTCAAACGGCAAGACGGACGGTGCGGTGCCGTTGACAGCTCCGGATAAAACTTACGAACGTTCGCTAAACGAACCGATCGGAGACCCGCAAATGCCAGAAAAGGTAAATTTAAAGTCTCTAGATACTTTCTGTTATGCGAGCGCTAGGTTTTGAGGTCGTGAGGACAAGACGGGGAAAGATAAGCCAGGCAATATGGCGGTCTACTATTTCGAGCTGCAAAAAATTATATAGGTATAAGGTATTTGCGAATTTTGTAATATTGAAGCAATTTTGAAGATTAATTTATTCTATTTTAGTTACAGACATTTATGAAAATGTGTTACGTTTTATTATTCCCAGTAGTCAAAGTATTTAAGTACTTTATTTACGTTTCTAAGCTCTGGCTAATTGGCATGCCCAAAGCCACACGTCATTCACACACACACATTTACGTTTCTGGATAGCTTCTTCATCGTTACATTGTAGGTACATCAAATGTAATTATAGGCACCTATTTCTTATTTCAACATACCTATCTGTCGGGTACATTTAATTATGTTTTTTCTTATTTTAATACCACATACTCTCTACCAAAATAAATCTTTAAAATGGCGTATATGCCCTCAATGCCAAACAAAATTTAATTCAAATTTCATTCCATCTTAAATTTTATACAATTTTTTTTATCTTATAATACTATCATATAATTCTAATTTTATATAAATTACGATAATAGATCCCCTACACTCATGTTCACCTTTATTAATATGAACAAATACGTACTGTCATACAATTCACATTTTATATAAATTACGTTAATAATAATAATAATAATAATAATAATAATAATAATAATAATAATAATACCCATAGATTAAAGTCATAATAATCGTTTCTGAAGAAATATGATTCTGTGATAACCTACCTCATTGTTAAGAACTATTTACTAACAACTCTTTTATTATATCAAATAAATGCATAAAATACAAACATAAGCCATTACGTATCCTCACGTTTTGTTTAACCTCTATGTCTATCATTCCCTACTGAACACTCCCTAGACCATTAACCATGGATTGGATAGATCAAGAATTGTAACACCATTTAAACTAATTTTTCAAACAAAAAAAGATTACAGGTTCTACGTTTTACCACAGATAAATTAAGCTAATTTATCTCAAGGATTGTCCAGTATACAATCCTTGAATTTATCTGTGGTTTTACGTATCTTCTTCTCTTATTTATGGCCTCCACCATTAGGTACTTGGCCAGCGCAAATTTTACGTATCATGATAATTCACATTCGACTTAAGGTGAGCCCACAATAAAATTTTTCGCGTTTTGCTTTTTCAGTTATGAAATTCTATTGAAGCTGCAAAATTTAAAATAATAATATTAACGGGACAAATGCTGAATATTTTCAACTTTTTACATTAAAATTTTTTTGTTTACGTTTAGACCGAGTTTATGTTATGTTTATAAAACTTGAAAAATTGTTTCAGTAATAGTCACATTTACCCAAAACAGTAATTAATGTAAAAATATTTATTTTGCACGTTCCCACCTAGATTTTCTTAATTCTGCGTCACCAATACCATTCCACAACGCAAAAAGCAAAACGCGAATGATTTCGTTGGAAACGCACCTTTACACTTTCTGATCGTTTGTCTTTGGTAACCTACAAAAACAAATGCATATCTAAAAATCAACAAATTATATTTTTTCCACGCCATTTTTATATGTGAAGTTTATTTTCGTGAATTTCCTTTTACGTACATAAACTTCTGTTTTCATATAATTTCAATCCGTTTTTTTTAAAACGATTTCATCTGCATACTAACTTAAACAGTAAGTACATTTCACTATCATAATTTAATTCCCTATTTAGGTACACTTCAAATTACTACATTTGCATTTAATATGTTACATCATTTATTTATTTTTAGATCAATTACAATGCCCCGTAAAGGTAAAAAAAGATTGACTCAACCGAAGGGAGTCAATATCAAAGGTCGGGTCACAAAAAAATGTGTTCCTGTAAAGACTTCAACTGCTGTTTCCCAGTCTCCTTCACAAAGTGAAATAGTGGTACAACAAAATAAATCCATTAAACCAGCAGGTGGACCACTAATGAAAGACACACAACCAGACGAAACAGATTATAGTCTCCCTGACTCCTTTTTAAGCAGAAAAGCTGGACCTTCATCTTCCTTAGGTAAGTTTGTTCATATATATTTTTAACGACAAAAACATGAGTGTATGTATGTCTTTTGAAAGAACATAATCATATCTCTTCAATATAAAACTGACCGCTGCATCTCTAAAAATGAAATTTAAAAAGGTAATACTGGTTGCCCTATTAAATTTAATAATACAATACATGAATAAGTTATACCTGTTTAGTGTCGCTAGAAATTACCGGTTTCGAGATATTGTCATTTGAATTGTTTAATGTAATTTTAACTGCACAGGGTAAGTAAGTAACTAGATAAAAAACGTCAGAGTAAAACAATTAAGCAAAATATGCCTTGATTAAATTACACTCACCGAGACACAAAGTATTTTATGTGAATCATTTTTTCACAAGAAATTGGAAAAAATAAATTCTACATAAAATATCCCGTATCTCGATAAGGAGTGACATTTTACCAAGACATATTTTGTTAAATTATTTTACTTTAATGTCCTCTATCCATATCCCATTGGCCCATTTATTACATATCTCCCTATGCAGTTGACATCACATTGAATGATTTAAATGCCAATATCTCCAAAAAGGATAATTCCTAGCGTTTCTAAAAAGCTATAACTTTTTGATGTAACATTGACTGAAAAAGATATTTTACTATCAAAAGCTAATATACAGTGTGTAGCAAAAACATAGTTCAGGAAAGCGATATAAGTGATGGCCTCTATAACGTATGCCAAAACTATGACAAAATTTAATTTTAAAAAAAAAACCTTGGGTATACCAAATGTCATTTAAATCCATCAATTACTTCAAGAATTATTAAAAAAAATTTAAATTGATAAATTTAATCAAAATTTGGTATACCCAGATTACTATGTACACTAGAGTAAATACAACGAAGTACCTCACATTCTGGATTATCTGGGTATTATACATTAGAAAAGATCCTCTGTTATTTCAAAAATTTAAAAACGAAATGAAGGCAAAATGATATTTTTTATCACAAAATTGTTCTTCAATACATTTATTATATTAATTATTTTTGTATAAAAATATTTTTGCAATCGACTTAATGATAGAAACACACAAGTACCTAGGTTTGTATCTATAAGTTATTTTTTAATCTACAAGTGACAATACTATACATATTGTCACGGAATTTGCCCCACTCACTCCCAAACCGACGACTGTGGCACCGCGAATTGCCTAAGATTGCGCCGATCGCCCCTACGCGATTCTGGTAAACAAACAACATGCCGCTGATCGAGATCGTCCTGGAAAAATCTGGAATCGACGAGAAGCATTCGAGTCGTACGAGAAAATGGATCTAGAGATACTGGAATATATCTGGAATATTCGTTGGGTCTATAAAAGAAGAATAATCGGCCGAGTTAGTTAGTCTTGTATAAGTCTTGTATAAGTCTTGTATTACAGTCTGAATTAAAGTGTTTAGTTGGAGATATCAAAGTGATTTAGATAGCGATTAATTAAATAAGTGTTTAGTTGAGTTATAATTAGTGTAATTAGTAGTGTTCAGTAGTTAATAAAGAAGTAATTAATTAACGGATTCTTTTTCTGGAAGTAAGAAAAAGACGGATTGGGAAATCCGTGACAATTTGGTGTCGGAAGTGGATTTAACTGGAAGTTTGAGAAGCTTTCTGGAACCCTGTGCGTGAGTGGGTTTAAGTGGAAGTTGGAAGAACTTTCTGGAACCCTGTGCGTGGGTGGAATAAATACCCAAGTGTGATATATCACTGCACTCGTCGTGACTCAAGGAAGCGAACGGTGGTATTCGCGAAGGACAATCTCGAACATTCTAGAACTTTGTACGGGAGTGAGACAAATACCCAAGTGTGATATATCACCGCACTCGTCTTGACTTCAGGAAGTGAACGGTGTTATTCGCGAAGGACAATCTCGAACATTCTAGAACTTTGTACGGGAGTGCGACAAAGACCCAAGTGTGACATATCACTGCACTCGTCGTGACTCAAGGAAGTGAACGGTGGTATTTGCGAAAGACATTCTCGAACATTCTAGAACTTTGTACGGGAGTGCGACAAAGACCCAAGTGTGATATATCACCGCACTCGTCTTGACTTAAGGAAGTGAACGGTGTTATTCGCGAAGGACAATCTCGAACATTCTAGAACTTTATACCAAAGTGAGACAAAGGCCCAAGTGTGGCATATCACTGCACTCGTTTCATTGTAAGGAAGGCAACGGTGATATCTAGAAATACATTCGTGGACATTCTAGAACATTCTAAAAAAAAAATAAAGTGAATGCCTGTAACTAGAAGCCAAGTCAATATGGATGCACAACTGGCGAAACTGTTAGAAATGATGCAAACGATGCAAGAACAGGGACGTATGATGCAAGAAAAGTTGGAAGAACAAGGGCATAAAATGGAAGACCAGACAAAAACAATGCAAGAAAAATTTGAAGAACAAGGGCATAAAATTGAAGATCAGTCCCAAACTATGCAAGAGAAATTAGAAAAGAAGAACAAGGGTGTAAAATGAAAGATCAGATACAGACAATACAACAGGAAATGAGAGATCAAACGAAAGAAATGCAGACAAAGTTAGAAAAATTGGAGAATACACTAGAAGAGAAACTAGAGGAGCAGTCACATAAAGTGGAAAAACAAGTAGAAGAGAAGCTGTTAGAACAAAGAAAAGAAATCAACGAAGAAATGTTAGCACAAAAACAAGAAATAGACGAAGAAATAAACTTGGTTAGAGAAACCTGCGAAGAGCTTCGACATACATTAGACAAGATAGCAAAGCAGGACGTAATCAAATCAGAAGGACCTGTTATCCGAACTCAGAAGACGAGACCCCTGAATTCGACGGCAAGGTTTCCTGGAATGTATATCTGCGTCAGTTCGAAGCAGCAGCTGCAGCAAACGAATGGTCTGACTATGAAAAGGCTACAGCTCTGATAGTTGCTCTACGAGGAAGCTCTTGACGTCTTACAAGGAGTTCCTGCTGGGCAACAGAATAGCTACGATATTCTAAAACAGCATATGGAAATGAGATATGGGGATAAACACCTGCAGCAAGTGTACCAGGCACAATTGAAAAATCGTCACCAACAAAGTGGAGAGAATTTACAACATTTTGAGACCGATGTTGCCAGACTGGTTCGATTGGCTTATCCAACAGCCCCGTCCGAATTTGTAGATCAGCTCTCCATCCAAGTTTTTATCGACGGCCTAAGAGATTGCGAAACTCAGCAGGCACTACGGCTCGCTAGACCTAAAACGTTGAATGACGCTCTTTCACATGCGCTGGAATTCGAGGCAGCAAAGATGGCATCCGGTAGACATGTTAAAGTTCGGGCCATCAGTGATAACAGCGATAGTATGGCAAATGGAGACCTAATAAAGACACTAAAGGAGATTATTGATAAATTCAGCCCATCTACTGGGCCAAAGAAAGAACAATTTGATAGTCGAAGGGATCGCTTTCTTAAATGCTGGAACTGTGGACAGACAGGACATCTAAAAAGACAGTGTAGGGCCCCGGTCACGGATCAGCAAAAGCGCGACTCCCAGGCGGCAGCTACACAGGAAAACTAGGGTCAGCCGGCTTGACGGGGCAAAAGCCGGCTGCGTCCTCCTACCATGCCCCACGAGAAGAAGTTACGTTGTCACGTCTCCAGGACTCTGACTCCTTGCTAGTAGAAGGCATTATTTTTGGTCGTATGTTTCCTATGGTAATCGACACTGGAGCGGCAAGAACTATTGTACGACCGGATATTATTGGTGATTGGCGTATTAAGAGCCCTGCCAAGCGTTATGTCCTTACAACAGCCAATGGACAACAACTGCCAGTCAAGGGGGAATGCGAGCTTGACATAGAATTAGGAGATATCAAATTCAAACACAGAGCCCTGGTAGCAGATATATCGGACAATGTCATACTCGGATTAGACTTACTACGAGCAAAGGGGGTGAACTTAGATTTGAATGCTGGTACGCTACGGATAATGGGTGAGGAAGTAGTGCTAACGACCACCACTGAGAATAACGCTGTACGGAGACTTGTTGTTAAAGAAGATGTGGTACTACCTGGTCAGACCGAAACATTGGTTGCCACTGTAATGGATGGGGAAATGTCTTGCAGTGTTGGAGTGGTGGAACCCAGTAATCCGGATCTGTTCAATAAATCTATAGTCACCGGCCGCACCCTGATTAAACCAGAGAAAACGACAATAGTACGGGTAGTTAACCTGAAAACCTTTCCACAGAAAATTACAAAGGGAACTGAAGTAGGAGTCTGTGAACCTGTTATCATGGTCAGAACACTCAAAGAAGACAACGAAATGGAGAAGAAACCAAACAAGACCAGTCTACCGGAATGTCTAAGGGACATCGTGGATAGGGCCAAGGAAAGGTTAACAGAGATGGAGGTGGAACAACTGGAAGAGCTGCTAAGTGAAAATGAAGATGTGTTTGCACTTAAACCGGGCGACTTTGGGAGAACAAATGTAGTGAAGCATCGAATCGATACTGGTTCATCATCTCCTATAAAGCAGCCACCACGAGGACTTCCACTAGCCAAGCGAGAAGAAGTTAACAAGATGTTAATCGAGATGCAAAATCAAGGCACCATAGAGCCATCTCAGAGTCCTTGGGCTTCTCCTGTAGTTCTGGTCAAGAAGAAAGACGGCTCCACCCGATTTTGTGTGGACTACAGAAAATTAAATGACGTCACCAAGAAAGACAGTTACCCATTACCGAGGATTGACGATACTCTGGACACCTTGGCTGGTGCGCAATGGTTTTCCACTTTGGATTTAAAGAGTGGATATTGGCAAGTCGAGGTCAGCCCAGAAGACAAGGAAAAGACAGCATTCACTACCGGAAATGGATTGTGGCAGTTCAATGTAATGCCATTTGGTCTATGTAATGCCCCTGCCACTTTTGAACGACTGATGGAAACTGTACTTCATGGCCTGCATTGGGAGACCTGCTTGATTTACTTGGACGACGTGGTGGTGCTGGGACGCTCTTTCCAGGAGCACCTGAAGAACGTGTCCGAAGTGTTCAAGAAGTTGAAAGCAGCGAACCTGAAGTTGAACCCGAAGAAGTGCAGTCTGTTCCAAAGGAGGTCAGATACTTAGGCCACATTATTACTCCAAACGGTGTGAAAACAGACCCGGAGAAGACAGAGTGCATAAAGAACTGGCCGGTTCCTAAAGACAAACATCAAGTTCGAAGTTTTCTTGGCCTATGCACATACTATCGACGATTCGTCCAAGGATTCTCGGACATTGCCAAGCCTCTTCATAAACTCACAGAAGACAACATCCCGTTCGAATGGACGACGAAATGCCAGCAAGCCTTTGAGACGCTGAAAGAGGCCCTCTGCACTACCCCGATTTTGACATACCCAATACCTGGACAACCATTTATAGTGGACACGGACGCAAGCAACATTGGAATTGGCGGAGTTCTTTCCCAAATACAAGATGGCCAAGAGCGAGTAGTGGGCTACTTCAGCAAAGTCCTGTCAAAAGCCGAAAAGAACTATTGTGTGACTCGGAAAGAATTACTTGCCATCGTCAAGAGCCTAGAACACTTTCATAAATACTTGTATGGCCAAGAATTCCTCCTAAGAACGGATCACGCTTCCCTTAAATGGCTGCTCCAGTTTAAAAACCCGGAAGGACAGATGGCCAGGTGGCTGGAACGGCTCCAAGAATATCACTTTGTTGTTGAACATCGAGCCGGTAGGAAACATGGAAATGCAGATGCCCTTTCTAGGAGACCCTGTCCTGTCAACTGCAAGCACTGTAGTAGTCTTGAAAGGAAAGAGGACATCTCATCAGTTCCTTGCAAGGTGGTAGCAGCCCAACCTGAAGACAGATGGAGTTCAGCGGCGATTCGGGAAGACCAGCAAGCTGACTGTGACATCAAGCCCTTACTAGACTGGAAAGAAGCCAACAACCGACCCTCATGGGTTGAAGTCAGCGGTAAAAGCCCAACATTAAAGAGCTATTGGGCTCAATGGAATTCCTTGGTGTTGGAAGACGGTGTCCTAAAAAGAGCATGGGAGAACAATGACGGAACGTAGGTCAAGAAACAAGTACTACTCCCGAGGTGCCGGGTCAAGGAAGTGCTGCAGGAAGTACATGGAGGTACTGGGGGTGGACATTTCGGTATCAATAGGACTCTACAGAAGATTAGGGAGCGTTTCTACTGGTTGAGCTGTAGGACGGATGTAGAAGATTGGTGCCGAAAATGTGACGTATGTGCAGCCAGCAAGGGACCGAAGACCCGTTCCAGAGGCAAAATGCGCCAGTACATCGTAGGAGCACCGTTCGAGAGAAAACTCAGAATGGAAACCGATATCTGTTAGTCGCCATGGACTACTTCAGCAAATGGCCGGAAGTATACCCCCTTCCCAATCAAGAGACCACGACCGTAGCAGAAGCCCTAGTCAACAACCTGTTCTGCAGATTTGGTGTGCCCATGGAACTGCATTCAGATCAGGGCAGAAATTTCGAATCAGGTGTGTTCCGAAAGGTCTGCGAGCTTATGAGAATACGGAAAACCAGGACCACCCCACTGCATCCCCAGTCAGATGGTATGGTGGAACGCTTCAACGCCACACTAGAAACCAATCTGAGGATGTTTGTGAACGAGAACCAAACAGACTGGGACAAGCTCATTCCACTCTTCCTGTTAGCTTACCGCTCAGCTGTCCATGAAACTACTGGGAAGACTCCCGCAAGGATCATCTTTGGTAGAGAGCTTCGCCTTCCAGCAGATTTGATATTTGGTCGTCCTGCGGAACAGCCCACCGAGCCAGACACTTACACCCATGAGCTAGAACGAAGACTAGCAGCCGTACACGATCAAGTCAGATCTCGAATGCGACTAGAGAGCGATCGCATGAAGACTCGATACGACGTCCGGGCCAATACAGTCGGATTCCAACAAGGTGACCTGGTGTGGCTGTACAACCCCACGCGGAAGAAAGGAAGATCGCCTAAACTACAGAACCGTTGGGAGGGTCCCTACACCATCATTAAAAGAATCAATGATGTCGTCTACCGGATACAGAGGACTCCCAGGAGTAAGATGAAGGTCGTCCATCTGGAGCGTCTGTCCCCGTATAGAGGTGTAGCCGATCGGGACGATCGGTCCTAAGGAGGGGGCAGTGTCACGGAATTTGCCCCACTCACTCCCAAACCGACGACTGTGGCACGGCGAATTGCCTAAGATTGCCCCGATCGCCCCTACGCGATTCTGGTAAACAAACAACATGCCGCTGATCGAGATCGTCCTGGAAAAATCTGGAATCGACGAGAAGCATTCGAGTCGTACGAGAAAATGGATCTAGAGATACTGGAATATATCTGGAATATTCGTTGGGTCTATAAAAGAAGAATAATCGGCCGAGTTAGTTAGTCTTGTATAAGTCTTGTATAAGTCTTGTATTACAGTCTGAATTAAAGTGTTTAGTTGGAGATATCAAAGTGATTTAGATAGCGATTAATTAAATAAGTGTTTAGTTGAGTTATAATTAGTGTAATTAGTAGTGTTCAGTAGTTAATAAAGAAGTAATTAATTAACGGATTCTTTTTCTGGAAGTAAGAAAAAGACGGATTGGGAAATCCGTGACAATATAATATACAGAATACATCAATTTTTAGTTAACAAACTTGAAAGGTGATTAGAATTTCGAAAAATAATGTTAGTTTATTATATGTTCATTATTTTGGAATTTTATAAAAGAAATATTAGGTGTTAAATTAAAAAAAAAAAGAATTTTTTATATATACTTACCAAGACAGTAAAGATATATGAACTATATTTGGCACACAGAGTACCTAAATAAGGTCTCATAAAATGTGTCCATATGTGTATATCAAACAATACACAGCTTGCAACTTTAATTTATAAACAAATGGTCCATTGAAATGTTACATTATTTTGGTCTTAGCATGCATTTTTTAGAGGACGCAATTTTATTGTTTAGATGTGAGGAGGGATCAAAAAAAGCTTAACTTGAAGTTTGTGGAGTCACAACCCTCCAACTTCGGCCGCCATATTGGAAGAAGGGGGTTAAATTGTTTTTAGTATTTATCAAGTAAACTATTGGTCATACAAAATTTTTTTAAAAACATTTTTTATTGCAAATTAAATCCTCTACAATTTTAGTCCAGTAACTTTTTGTTGTAAAATCAAAAATAACAAAAATATTAAAGAAAAACAATCAAAATTTTTGTACAAATTTTCTATTGGACGCCATAATTTATTTATTTTCTTATTTAAAAAAAAAATGACAGAGCATTTTTGTAGAGTGGTTTTCAACGAAGAATTTTTTATTATATACTTTTTTTTTATATTCATTAGTTTGGGTTTTACAGCGCTGTGAAGTAAACACTAGTTTTTTCTATAGTCCATTGAAACCTTACATATGGAGTTGCATTTTTTAGAGGACGCAATTTTATTGTTTAGATGTGAGGGGGGGGGGTCAAAAAAAGCTTAACTTGAAGTTTGTGGGGTCACAACCCTCGAGGTTTGGCCACTATCTTGGAAAAAGTGGTAAATTGTTTTAGCATTTATCAAGTAAACTATTGGTCATACAAAAATTTTGTAAATACATTTTTTATTTAAAATTGAATCCTCTACAATTTTAGTTCTGTAACTTTTTGTTGTAAAATCAAAAATAACAAAGATATTAAAAAAACCATCAAAATTTTTGCACAAATTTTTCTTTTGGACACCATAATTTATTTATTTTCTTATTTTTAAAAAAATTCCATCAGAGCATTTTTTTAGAGTGATTCTCATCAAAGAATTTTTATTATAAACTTTTTTTATGATATTCAATAGTTTGGGTTTTACAGCGCTGTGAAGTGACACTAATTTTTCCTATAGTCCATTGAAAAGTTACATTTGGGATTGCATTTTTTAGAGGACGCGGTTTTATTATTTAGATGTGAGGGGGGGATCAAAAAAAGCTTAACTTGAAGTTTGTGGATTCACAACCCTCGAGGTTTGGCCGCTATCTTCGAAAAAGGGGTGAAATTGTTTTTAGCATTTATCAAGTAAACTATTGGTCATACAAAAATTTTGCAAATACATTTTTTATTTAAAATTGAATCCTCTACAATTTTAGTCCAGGAACTTTTTGTTGTAAAATCAAAAATAACAAAAATATTAAAAAAAAAACCATCAAAATTTTTGTAGAGTGGTTTTCAACGAAGAATTTTTATTATATACTTTTTTTATTATATTCATTAGTTTGGGTTTTAAAGCGTTGTGAATTGAACACTAATTTGCCTTACTGATAAGTATACATTTATATCAATGTAAAACCCAAACTAATGAATATAAAAAAAAGTATATAATAAAAATTTTACGTTGAAAACCACTCTACAAAAATGCTCTGATGTCATTTTTTTCCTAAATAAAAAAATAAATAAAATATGGCGTCCAAAAAAAAAATTTGTCCAAACATTTTGATGGTATTTCTTTAATATCTTTGTTATTTTTGATTTTACAACAAAAAATTACTGGACTAAAATTGTAGAGGATTCAATTTGCAGTAAAAAATGTTTTTTAAAGAATTTTGTATGAGCAATAGTTTACCTGATAAATGTTAAAAACAATTTAACCCCCTTTTTCCAAGATGGCGGCCGAAGTTGTAGAGGTGCGACCGCACAAACTTCAAGTTAAACAATAAAACTACGTCCTCTAAAAAATGCAACCCCAAATGTAACTTTTCAATGGACTATAGGGAAAATTAGTGTCACTTCACAACACTGTAAAACCCAAACTAATGAATATAATAAAAAAAGTATATAATAAAAATTCTTCGTTTAAAATCACTCTACAAAAATGCTCTGATGTCATTTTTTTTTTAAACTAAGAAAATAAATAAATTATGGTGTCCAAAAGAAAATTTGTACAAAAATATTAAAGAAAAACAATCCAAATTCTAATTTATTTTTTTATTTAAAAAAAAATAACATCAGAGCATAACACTATTGAAATGTCTATAATAAAAGACATTGTAAAAATAATTAGAAACTATGCCATATGATTGATATAAATGTATACTTATCAGTAGGGATAATTAGTGTTCACTTCACAGCACTGTAAAATCCAAACTAATGAATATAATAAAAAAAGTAAATAATAAAAATTCTTCGTTTAAAATCACTCTACAAAAATGCTCTGATGTCATTTTTTTTTAAACTAAGAAAATAAATAAATTATGGTGTCCAAAAGAAAATTTGTACAAAAATATTAAAGAAAAACAATCCAAATTCTGATTTATTTTTTTACTTAAAAAAGAACAACATCAGAGCATAACAATATTGAAATGTCTATAATAAAAAACATTATAAAAATAATTAAAAACTATGCCATATCATTGATATAAATGTATACTTATCAGTAGGGAAAATTAGTGTTCACTTCACAGCACTGTAAAATCCAAACTAATGAATATAATAAAAAAAGTAAATAATAAAAATTCTTCGTTTAAAATCACTCTACAAAAATGCTCTGATGTAATTTTTTTTAAACTAAGAAAATAAATAAATTATGGCGTCCAAAAGAAAATTTGTACAAAAATATTAAAGAAAAACAATCCAATTCTAATTTATTTTTTATTTAAAAAAAATAACATCAGAGCATAACACTATTGAAATGTCTATAATAAAAAACATTGTAAAAATAATTAGAAACTATGCCATATGATTGATATAAATGTATACTTATCAGTAAAGAAAATTAGTGTTCACTTCACAGCACTGTAAAATCCAAACTAATGAATATAATAAAAAAAGTATATAATAAAAATTTTTCGTTGAAAACCATTCTACAAAAATGGTATATCATTTTTTTTTAAAATAAGAAATATATAAATTATGGCGACCAAAAAAAAAAAAATTGTACAAAAATTTTGATTGTTTTTTTTTAATATCTTTATTTTTGATTTTACAACAAAAAGTTACTGGACTAAAATTGTAGAGGATTCTATTTGCAATAAAAAATGTTTTTAAAGAATTTTGTATGAGCAATAGTTTACATGATAAATACTAAAAACAATTTAACCCCTTTTTCCAAGATGGCGGCCGAAGTTGGAGGTTGCGACCCCACAAACTTCAAGTTAAGCTTTTGATCCCCTCCTCACATCTAAACAATAAAACTACGTCCTCTAAAAATGCAACCCCAAATGTAATTTTTCAATGGACTATAGGAAAATTAGTGTCACTTCACAGCGCTTTAAAACCCAAACTAATGAATATAATAAAAAAGTATAATAAAAATTCTTCGTTGAAAATTACTCTACAAAAATGCTCTGATGTAATTTTTAAACTAAGAAAATAAATAAATTATGGCGTCAAAGAAAATTTGTACAAAAATATTAAAGAAAAACAATCCAAATTCTAATTTATTTTTTATTTAAAAAAATAACATCAGAGCATAACACTATTGAAATGTCTATAATAAAAACATTGTAAAAATAATTAGAAACTATGCCATATGATTGATATAAATGTATACTTATCAGTAAAGAAAATTAGTGTTCACTTCACAGCACTGTAAAATCCAAACTAATGAATATAATAAAAAAGTATATAATAAAATTTTCGTTGAAAACCATTCTACAAAAATGGTATATCATTTTTAAATAAGAAATATATAAATTATGGCGACCAAAAAAAAAATTGTACAAAAATTTTGATTGTTTTTTTAATATCTTTATTATTTTGATTTTACAACAAAAAGTTACTGGACTTAAATTGTAGAGGATTCTATTTGCAATAAAAAATGTTTTTTAAAAAATTTTATATGACCAATAGTTTACATGATAAATACTAAAAACAATTTAACCCCCTTTTTCCAAGATGGCGGCCGAAGTTGGAGGGTTGCGACCCCACAAACTTCAAGTTAAGCTTTTTTTGATCCCCCCTCCCCTCACATCTAAACAATAAAACTACGTCCTCTAAAAAATGCAACCCCAAATGTAATTTTTCAATGGACTATAGGGAAAATTAGTGTCACTTCACAGCGCTTTAAAACCCAAACTAATGAATATAATAAAAAAAAAGTATAATAAAAATTCTTCGTTGAAAATTACTCTACAAAAATGCTCTGATGTAATTTTTTTTAATAAGAAAATAAATTATGGCGTCCAAAAGAAAATTTGTACAAAAATTATTAAATAAAAACAATCCAAATTCTGATTTATTTTTTATTTAAAAAAATGACATCAGAGCATAACAATATTGAAATGTCTATAATAAAAAACATTATAAAAATAATTAGAAACTATGCCATATCATTGATATAAATGTATACTTATCAGTAGGGATAATTAGTGTTCACTTCACAGCACTGTAAAATCCAAACTAATGAATATAATAAAAAAAGTATATAATAAAAATTCTTCGTTGAAAACCACTCTACAAAAATGGTCTGCTGTCATTTTTTTAATTACAAATATATAAATTATGGCGTCAAAAGAAAATTTGTACAAAAATTTTGATTGTTTTAATATCTTTGTTATTTTGATTTTACAACAAAAAATTACTGGACTAAAATTGTAGAGGATTCAATTTGCAATAAAAAATGTTTTTTAAAAATTTTGTATAACCAATAGTTTACCTGATAAATGCTAGAAACAATTTAACCCCCTTTTTCCAAGATGGCGGTCGAAGTTGGAGGGTTGCGACCCCACAAACTTCAAGTTAAGCTTTTTTTGATCTCCCCCATCACATCTAAACAATAAAACTGCGTCCTCTAAAAAATGCAACCCCAAATATAACTTTTCAATGGACTTAGAAACTATGTCATATAATTGATATAAATGTATACTTATCAGTAAAGAAAATTAGTGTTCACTTCACAGCACTGTAAAATCCAAACGAATGAATATAATAAAAAAAGTATATAATAAAAATTTTTCGTTGAAAACTATTCTACAAAAATGGTATGATGTAATTTTTTTTTTAAATAAGAAATATATAAATTATGGCGACCAAAAAAAAAATTGTACAAAAATTTTGATTGTTTTTTTTTAGTATCTTTATTTTTGATTTTACAACAAAAAGTTACTGGACTAAAATTGTAGAGGATTCTATTTGCAATAAAAAATGTTTTTAAAAAATTTTATAAGACCAATAGTTTACATGATAAATACTAAAAACAATTTAACCCCCTTTTTCCAAGATGGCGGCCGAAGTTGGAGGGTTGCGACCCCACAAACTTCAAGTTAAGCTTTTTTTGATCCCCCCCCCTCACATCTAAACAATAAAACTACGTCCTCAAAAAAATGCAACCCCAAATGTAACTTTTCAATGGACTATAGTGAAAATTAGTGTCACTTCACAACACTGTAAAACCCAAACTAATGAATATAATAAAAAAAGTATATAATAAAAATTCTTCGTTTAAAATCACTCTACAAAAATGCTCTGATGTCATTTTTTTTAAACTAAGAAAATAAATAAATTATGGTGTCCAAAAGAAAATTTGTACAAAAATATTAAAGAAAAACAATCCAAATTCTGATTTATTTTTTTACTTAAAAAAAAACAACATCAGAGCATAACAATATTGAAATGTCTATAATAAAAAACATTATAAAAATAATTAAAAACTATGCCATATCATTGATATAAATGTATACTTATCAGTAGGGATAATTAGTGTTCACTTCACAGCACTGTAAAATCCAAACTAATGAATATAATAAAAAAAGTAAATAATAAAAATTCTTCGTTTAAAATCACTCTACAAAAATGCTCTGATGTAATTTTTTTTAAACTAAGAAAATAAATAAATTATGGCGTCCAAAAGAAAATTTGTACAAAAATATTAAAGAAAAACAATCCAAATTCTAATTTATTTTTTTATTTAAAAAAAATAACATCAGAGCATAACACTATTGAAATGTCTATAATAAAAAACATTGTAAAAATAATTAGAAACTATGCCATATGATTGATATAAATGTATACTTATCAGTAAATAAAATTAGTGTTCACTTCACAGCACTGTAAAATCCAAACTAATGAATATAATAAAAAAAGTATATAATAAAAATTTTTCGTTGAAAACCATTCTACAAAAATGGTATGATGTCATTTTTTTTAAAATAAGAAATATATAAATTATGGCGACCAAAAAAAAAAAAATTGTACAAAAATTTTAATTGTTTTTTTTAATATCTTTATTTTTGATTTTACAACAAAAAGTTACTGGACTAAAATTGTAGAGGATTCTATTTGCAATAAAAAATGTTTTTTAAAAAATTTTATATGACCAATAGTTTACATGATAAATACTAAAAACAATTTAACCCCCTTTTTCCAAGATGGCGGCCGAAGTTGGAGGGTTGCGACCCCACAAACTTCAAGTTAAGCTTTTTTTGATCCCCCCCCTCACATCTAAACAATAAAACTACGTCCTCTAAAAAATGCAACCCCAAATGTAATTTTTCAATGGACTATAGGGAAAATTAGTGTCACTTCACAGCGCTTTAAAACCCAAACTAATGAATATAATAAAAAAAAGTATAATAAAAATTCTTCGTTGAAAATCACTCTACAAAAATGCTCTGATGTAATTTTTTTTTAATAAGAAAATAAATTATGGCGTCCAAAAGAAAATTTGTACAAAAATTATTAAATAAAAACAATCCAAATTCTGATTTATTTTTTATTTAAAAAAATGACATCAGAGCATAACAATATTGAAATGTCTATCATTATAAAAATAATTAGAAACTATGCCATATCATTGATATAAATGTATACTTATCAGTAGGGATAATTAGTGTTCACTTCACAGCACTGTAAAATCCAAACTAATGAATATAATAAAAAAAGTATATAATAAAAATTCTTCGTTGAAAACCACTCTACAAAAATGGTCTGCTGTCATTTTTTTAATTACAAATATATAAATTATGGCGTCCAAAAGAAAATTTGTACAAAATTTTGATTGTTTAATATCTTTGTTATTTTTGATTTTACAACAAAAAATTACTGGACTAAAATTGTAGAGGATTCAATTTGCAATAAAAAATGTTTTTTAAAAAATTTTGTATAACCAATAGTTTACCTGATAAATGCTAGAAACAATTTAACCCCCTTTTTCCAAGATGGCGGTCGAAGTTGGAGGGTTGCGACCCCACAAACTTCAAGTTAAGCTTTTTTTGATCCCCCCTCCTCACATCTAAACAATAAAACTGCGTCCTCTAAAAAATGCAACCCCAAATATAACTTCTCAATGGACTAAAACCTAATAAAGTTATCAAAACCCAAGCAATTGTATTTTACGTAACAATTGACGAAATTACTACTATTACAACAAACTCATTAATTCCAACAAATTGATGCATAACAATCTCATATGTTCTATTTATTACTGAAATTGTTTAATATAAACATGACATACATTTTCTACATGCATATTGTAATTAAACTATTATTTTACTACTAATAAAATCAAAAATATTTTTATTATAAATAACAAAAACATTTTAGCACCTGCATTAACACGAAACATTTCAACTGATTCTGAAAATGAATTGCCTCAGCCTATGGTCGTAGAGGTTATGATTCATAGAACAGCTAATGATGACGTTGGACAAAACTTCCCGGGAAATTCATCATCAACTACTATAATTCCTGCAAATCCAAATAACATTCCTGTCAGAGCTTTAACACAAGTTTCACAGAATGTTATAAATGTTGGTAGGTATTTTCTATAATTATTGGTAATCATTTTCTTCAATAACGTTGTTCAAATTATACGCTATTGAATAAACTAAATAAAAACAACTAACATTTTTTAGTTATTAATTTAATTCCATATTTTATTTTTAGATATGCAGGTTGAAGATGATGACATGCTTCCCGAACTCTCACCATCATTAGTCGATGATATACAAAATGAATTTGCTGAAGTAGCAGTGAATATTCAAAGACATCAAGCAAATCAAGTAAATGCTGCCATTGCTGATGCACCTTTAAGAGAAAATATATTACAGGAAATACAACGTCTACGTGGCAACGGAAATTACATGCCCACATACCTCATGGCTAGCGAACGAATCGTAAGACAAGGCCCGTTTAATTTGGGCCCACTCAATCAGGTCTGTAGACATTGTTCTGCCTTATATTTTCATATCGAAATCACGGGTCATTATAACCAATACACAAAATGCTGTCAACGAGGTAATGTAGTTTTAGACAATTTTCCAAATATACCTGACGTTTTAATAGCCCTCTTCCAAGGCTTTCATCCTCTCTCTAATTTGTTCAAAAGACATATATTATCGTATAATTATGCTTTTCAGTTTGTATCTTTAGAAGCAAACTTACGAGACTTGCCCAGAAACAGTTTATTGTATAAAAAGGAAAGTCTACCATCACATATCCAATATAAATATTAACGAGCCAATGCAGCGTTACGGACCTATCTATTTTTTAGATCCAGATGAAGCTGTCAATTCACGTGCACGAAACAACAATCAGATCTTGGACAGACAATTGATTGCTCTATTGGAGCAATTACTACGTGAAGTAAATCCTTATGCTAGAGCATATATGCATTTACGTGAACGATATCAATTAGAAATAGACTCAATCGAAAGATTACATGCAGAAGCTTTACGTAATCATATCGATCCTCTCCCCCTGCAAATACCTACCGTCACATTGGAGTTATTAAATGTGCGAGGAAGAAATAGGAGGCAGTACGATTTGCCTAGAATTGAAGAGGTTGCCGCTATATATAATTTATTGCCAGATACACCAGCAACTCCAAATATGCGTATTTACGTACGGGACGAACCTACCCGATTACAAAACATTTCTGAGGAAAGCGAACTTAACGATCCTTTAGTTTTCCTCTAATGTTTCCTCACGGTGAACCAGGATGGTATATAGGATTCCTCATCAAAACGATAACCGCAACGTAACTTTATGCGAGTATTATGCATATCGTTTTGGAATTAGAGACAATGATTCTAGATTTAAGTATGGAGGCAGACTGACACAACAAATTGCCGTCACCTCATATATTAAAATAGAAAATAACCGTCTTAAATATATTCTACGTAACCAAGAGAGATTACGGGCGACAGAATATGTTGGATTAGCCGATTACCTTCATCATAGAATTGAAGAAGGTAATGACGATGATGAAGCTACAACATTAGGTAGAATGATTATTTTACCTTCCTCTTTTATCGGTTCGCCTCGATATCAACAACAACTCTTTCATGGCAGTTGTGGCTCGATTTGGTACGCCCAGTCTATTTATTACCATGACCACTAACGCAAACTGGCCAGAAATAGTAGATAATATTCCCAGAGGTTCTACGGCCAGTGATCATCCCTCCTTGATAGATAGAGTATTTCAATGCAAATTAAATGAACTCATGGATGACTTGCTCAAAAGGCACATTTTGGTATACCTCTAGCCAATCTCTACGTTATAGAATTTCAAAAAAGAGGTTTGCCGCACTGTCACAATTTGATGATATTGAGAGACGAGGACAAATTAACAAGTCCATATAAAATAGACGCTCTGATTAGCGCGGAAATACCAGATCCGCAAACCGAGCCAGAATTATATCAAATAGTTACGTCTTTTATGGTTCACGGACCATGTGGCCAATTAAACCCCGATTCTGTCTGTATGGTGGATGGCAAATGTTCCAAAACTATCCTAAAGACTTTAATGAATTGACAATAATATCAGATAACGGTCAAGTCATTTACAGGAGACGAAACAACGGTAGGACTATAACGACTAGAGCCAATGGTAGAAATTGTATTTTGGACAATCGCTGGATAGTTCCATATAATCCATATATCCTACTAAAATATAAATGCCATATCAATGCAGAGGCTTGCGCCACTACACATTGTGTCAAATATTTATATAAATACCTTTTTAAAGGAGTAGATATGGCTTTAGTTCGTATAAATGTAGAACATCAAGCAGACTACAATGAAGTAGAACACTACGTAAACGCCAGATATATGACTCCACCTGAAGCATGCTGGCACATTAATCAATTTGCTACCCACAAAAACACTCATACCGTCTATCGACTCTGTGTGCATCTACCAGATAGACAAATTGTTCGATTCCAGCCCGGATATGAAATACAAGCTTTACAAAATAACGAAAGCACACAGCTAACGGCATGGTTTACTCTTAACCAAAATGACGTGGAAGCACGACAGTACCTCTACACTGATATTCCATATCATTATGTTTGGCAAAATGCAACCAAACGTTGGAAACGACGCCAAAGAGGCGCAGACAAAATTGTAGTTCGAATGTACTCCGTGAGTATACGCAACCAGGAATTATATTATTTACGTTTGCTGCTCCTACACATTCCCGGAGCACGTTCATATGCAGAGTTGCGTACCTTCAACGGAATAACATACGATACATTCAAAGAATCCTGTCAGCATCGGAATTTATTAGCTGATGATACTGAATGGAAAAATGGAACATTAAGAGAAGCTTGCTCTAGAGATATGCCGTATCAACTTAGAAACATGTTTGCATTTATACTAATTTTTTGTGATGTTTCAGATGCTCTGGCGCTTTGGGATGAATTCCAAGAGTATTTCATGGAAGATTTCATGCGTCGCGGTCTTTCCGATGAGGAAGCTCTGCAACAGACACTTAGATGCATCCAAACCGTGTTATTACTAAACGGAACTAGACTGGCATCATACGGTTTACCCGAACCTAGAGAAATTATAATAAATTTTGTTCCCATAAACGTAGAAGCGGAGAGAGTACAAGGTCAAGAAATGTACGAAAATCTCAATCACGAACAAAGAGTTATTTGCAATGCAGTTATGGCTGCGGTTCGTAATGCCCACGAACCGAATCGTTTCTTCTTGATAAACGCCGCAGCTGGATCAGGCAAATCATATCTATTTCAAACCTTAATCTCAAAGCTTCGAGGTGAAGAGTTACCCGATTTAGTAGCCTGTCCCACCGGCATAGCTGCTTCGATTTTGAAAGGCGGTCGAACATTACATTCCACATTTAAATTGCCTTTCAATATAAATGAAACCACAACCTCCGGAATTGCTCCAACAACGGCAGAAGGTCGTTACATAGCCTCAGTTAAACTCCTGATAATCGATGAAGTGTCCATGGTGACAAATCTAATTTTTAACATTATTGAAAGAGCACTGAGAGATATATGTGCCGACAACAGACCTTTTGGTAATAAAGTTATCCTTTTAGGCGGAGATTTCAGACAAACCTTACCAGTTATCATTGGAGGAAACAGATGTACAATAGTAAATGCCTGTATAAAAGGTAGCCGACATTGGCCCTTATTCATGAATTACGAAATACAAACAATATAGACGAGGTTAAATTCATTACCACTGTTATAATTTTCCAGATTACTATGCCATAATTTAAAACAACTGATCTTACTCTATGACCTATCACTCAAAAAAATAATTAAATAAATCACTTACAAAAATAACTATTGAACTCTTTCAGAAACCTACTATTACCTAAGCGGTTTTATCTAACAGTCCTAAAACCATTAATAACACTAAGCAATATATAGGGCCCTGTAATTGTAATTATGGTCAAATATCTAAATCATGGCATAACAATCAAAAATAAAAGTAATTAAATAAAACTGTAATTTTGCATTTGTTTTACATTTTATATGTATTTAAATTTTAATAATACTTTAATATAATCATTTTATGTTCATTGTTTAACAATATACATGAATTACAAATCTTATTCCATCAATTAATTGCATAATCAAATAAAAATTTTAATTTTTCATTCATTATATATTCACTTTTTTACACTATAAATGAATTATAATCTTATTCTATCAATTAATTGCATAATCAAATATAACATTTAATTTTACATTTATTGTAGATTTCATATGCATTTCAATTCTAATAACAATTTAATCATTATAACATATGTTCATTATTTTATACTATAAATATACCGGGTGTTCCCTCTAAGACTTTCAGTGCGAATATCTCAGAAACCATCATAGCCAGTGCGACGAAATTTGGCATACAGACACTAGATGCGGAGTAGAATTTGATGATAACATCAATTCTTATACAGGGTGTTCCATTTTCCAAGAAATCGATTTGATTTGCTAAAACTTATGTTTAAATTGAAATATACTTAATTATGAATATATTCTGATAAATAAACATTCAAACATTTCAAATCTTAACATAAAAAAATGCCTCTAAAAGTACCAAAATTTCATTGTTTTGTCATGTAAAACGTGCATAGCCTTGAGCCAGACTTACACAGAAGAAACTAACATCGCTAAACGTCAAAACTATGAATTGTCATTGAATTGTCAAATATTAATGGCATAAAGTATTTTATTTTACATAAAAACGCTAAATAATGTATTTAATGCAATTTACGTATACACAATGGTGTTATATCACAAAATAATTTACAAAAGTGTGTAAGTACTTAAAGAATATCTCTTTTCCAACTGCTGTAATTATTGATTACTTATTTAGCAACAAATAAATTCGAGCAAAACGATTCCTAAAACTTTATTATTATAATGTGAACATGTTTGTCGTTGAAAGTCAGATCTAATCTTAACTGAACCCCTACTGAACCTAGGTACCCCAGCCCGACTAAATAAATATTACGAAAGCATAACCTAGAAATGATTGATTCTTGTGCACATATTTCAACACTTTGTGAAGAAGATGTTTAAGAAGAACTCTACATCTGTAAAATAGTAAACAAAGAACTACAATTTCTGTATTTCATATGATACAGAACTAGAATAAAGCAACTGGTTTTTGCTAGGAAGAATCACCTGCAAACCTACTATACCCAGTAGGTACCTATCAAATAGTCATTTAAAGCTGGATAATAATTTGTAATTATTGTTTTATGTTTCAGTTATGTGTGTTTAGTGCCACAAATTAGTACCTACATTAAAACAGACACTAGAAAGAATAAGCGAAAATATTACACAGACATTTTCTTGGAAATTATTCTAAATATGGAATGATGGATAATATTATAAAGAAGTCTCTAACTCACTTTGAAGAGTATTCTATAAGACATTAAATTCAGTTGTCGTGGGTTTTAAAATTTCTAAACGAATAAATTTAAGAAACTTAACTAATTTCATAATTCTATGTAGAGTATGAAAACATCTCGTTAGAATATCTTAAAAATGTTGAAAGTTAACTGTTGTTACAATATACACAACATAACGTAATAAGGTAGGTATCGAACAATGAAATGGCAAGATTTGTTTCTAATCGTACATGCTTGACCATCCCTTAGATTGAACGGTGCTCTGCAAATTAGAATACAGAACTGTTTAACATAAAATCGATTAAATGTATGTAAGTACTTAGGTACTTTTAATTTATTGTAGTTTTATTTTATTGTAAATAAATTAAATTTTGTATTTGTCTTTTTATTCTACCTGAATTATTAAACACAGATGCTTAAGAAATAATGAATACTTGAAGATGAAGGGTCAAGTTAATCAATTTAGCCACTAATAAAAAAAATAAACCACTGTAGGTACGTATTACTTTTTGAAAAAAATCTTTCATTTAGTCTTGAAAATGTAGAATAACTTTTCAAAGTGAGTTTTTTATATTATCTATTTTTTTATAATTATACCTACCTTATAAGAACTGAATATTAACAGTTCTCACTGATATTTATGTTTTAGACATGTTAATTTTGTTATAGAATTATTAAACACAAGGATTATTTGCTGTAGTGTATAATAAATACAAACGATAACAATTTAATAAACTTTAATTTCCGCCATACTTGCATTATTTAAATTTTATATTTAATTCACTCGTTAACTTACACATTCCATAAACTTTAATTTTATTAAATAATTAAACCAAGTACAGAAAGTTAGGTATGTTTTTATTTATAGCAAAACGTAAAGTCTAATGTGTTCTAGCAAAATTTTCCTCGTCTCCCATCTCTCTGTCGCACGAATATAAACTAATCTTGGCATCTGGCTTCTTCAGTATCTTATCGAATCTTTTAATCAATGATTAACGTAATTGTGTATGTAAACCTGCTTCCATAACAGCACTTTGTTTTCTAAGTTCCTACCGAGAGATGAGACGAAACATTTTCGTAGACATTTTTAATTTCTGCATACCACAAGATGAAATGAATATGTTTATATTCATTCTGGTCTCCTACAAATACTGAAATATGTTTCCTCATCTCTGTTCTTGAAAGTAAGCCCCCAATAGCTTTTCCATCTGAAACTAATTAGGTAAAGATAATCCTAGATTTTGCGTAACTGGGCTATTTCTTATAAATTTAACCCCATAGTTCTTTGAAATGAATTAGCTAATATGAAACATAAGTACCAGGAACTACAACTCATATTCAATGTAAAAAGACGAAAAATAATATGCAAGATATAATTACCTACTAAGTACACTGATATTTTTCCTTCGTCTTTCGTCTCAGTTCCCATTAATCGTTATACTTAGTACTTACACATCTCGTTCTATCAAGCTTTTTACTGTATGAAAGTAATTTTTAGCACACCTAGGTATATGGCTCGAAATTTTACTCACATTTGATGTGGAGTAGTTTTTATAACAGATATATTTTTGTAATACTGGAACTGAAGCTTTCACTCAAGGAATCCATTACATTTTATCTATGATTGTTTCTAGGCTTTAAAACATTTTTACCACTTGTTGAAGAGGCTTTGTTCATTATTTTCATTATTTGGAACTCTAGGTTAAGTTTACACATCGTTTAGGTCATCAGGTCTCGACTCTCGAGACAGTCGGGCTCAGCGTCTGCGCTCTGCAGCATATTCACAGTAAATAACACTAACAACAGTCCTCTGTCTGTGGTAAAGCAGCGAGTCAAGGGCGTGACGTGTTCATAAATTTAATGTCTTCTCGTAGGGATTGTTTTTTATCGCTTTTATTATTTCCCAGAATAGTCGTATTATACAATTAAACAAACAATAAATGTTTCACATATTTTCAGAGTATTCATGCCGGATAAAGCTCAGCGTACGCGAGCAGCTAATAACCTTTAAATTCCATTTATTTATTTTTTTAACTAAACTAGCATTATTGCAAATACGTACGCATATTTAATGTACCTCGTGGTGTTACGTATTTATAATAAAATTTCTACAAAAATAGTCAAACTTGCTTTGACAGTTCCTGTCACTTTACGTTTTGACGTCTATCCATGCGGTTGTTGCGTGTGTGTAAATTGGATTCACGGCTATACACATTTTGCATGACAAAACAATGAAATTTGGGTACTTTTCATAGGCGTTTTTTTATGATAAAATAAAAAATTTTCGGGACTTTTTTTATCAGAATGTGTTCATAATTAAGAATATTCCAATTAAAATACAAATTTTACCGAGGTTGACTACCAAAAAATCGAACTTAAATCGATTATCTGCAAAACTGAACACCCTGTATAAAAATTAATGGCATCGTCGAATTCTACACGCCATCTAGTGCCAGTATACCAAATTTTGTCGCACTAGCTGCAATAGTAGCTGAGATATTCGCACTGAAAGTCTTAGAGGGAACACCCGGTATAACCTATCAATTTATTCTGTGATAAAATAAAATGTATACCTATATGTACTTATTTAAATTTTAATAATAATTTAATGTAATTTTTATATAATTTGTTAATTTTTTTAACACTCAATATATTATAATCTTAAAATAAACCTGTTTTCCTGCATTTGGTTTTATTTATTTTTTTTACATATTACATTTTAAAATATTTTCCTACTAATTTATAAAATAACTGAATTAAAAATTTATATTATAAAAAATTTAAAAAATAAAGTCTAAAATGATACCCTACCTTCCTCAAAATTACAATGAACCAAATATCAGTAACTTATAAATACTTAAATATTTATCAATTTAAAACTATTTCCTACAGAAAATATTAACGCCCTCTATCTCAGAAAAGAGGAACTTCAGGACCTATGTTTATATGAACTTTTTATTGTATCTGGCTAAATACACAATTGTGTAAGGCCACAATCAAAAAATAAGAAGAAGAAGAACTTTTACATATTAAAATAAAATTATCAAATATCAAAATTCTGATCATTAACACTACAACACCCTGGATATATTTAATATATAATACTTTTCACAATGGTCTGTAGGAAAACTATAATAATTAAAAAACTACTGGGTGTTTAAAAAAAACCAACCGTTCTCTAGAAACCTTCATGGAAGTACCTATAATATTCCTTTGATGAAACTTTTAACAATGGTCCATATGGAAACTATTTTAATAAGAAATACAGGGTGTTTAAGAAAACTGAACCAATATTAAAACTCCCAAAATTCATAGAATAGAAATTTTTTTTGCTTCGGATGGGTTGTCGGATGTACAAATAACCGTTTTATATACAAAGTGTTGGAAAAATGTTGAACGTTAAAAAAATTTCAAAATTAAGAGAACTAACATTTTTTTTACTGAACTTCCATCCGGAGTCTCTTAACGCACTAATTATCGAAAAAATACATGGTGTTTAAAAAAACGAACTCTACCCAAGAAAGGTCAAGTCGGCGATAGCCGACTTGCCACCTATCTAGTTACTATATATTAAAATGCGTGATTTCCTCTCGCTCCCACCGGGGCGGCGAAAAAGTGGGGTTTTGCGTCCCAAAAGGCTTTTCTTGCGAGCCGCGCAGCGGCGAGCCCGGGGGCGCGAAGCCGAGTTCGGTCCTTCGGTTGTCTGTTAGGCGTATTTCGGTTGGTTCGTTTTACTTTTTTCGGGGCGAATTTTGCGTTTTTCCGGAGGTCCGCCGGTGTTACTTTTCCAATTTCGCGAGGAAACGAGACAAAAGTCGAGTCCCCGCGGGCCGGGAGGCTTCTTTCGTCCTTTCTCCGTCGCGACGAGGCGCTCGGCGGGCCGTTTTTCGCGTTTTTCTAGGTAAATTTTCCGTTTTTCGGAGGGTCCTCGCCGGCCGATCTCGGCGACCGAGATGGATATAGCGGAGGCGGAGCTTATCGCCCGGGAATCCGAGAAACGTCAGTCGGATATGGGGAGACGTCAAACTATTTCGGATTCGATATTTTCGTATTTTCCCGTATTCATTTCCAGAAAGCCATGTCGAAACGTAAACTTTGAACCTTCTACAATGTGTCGCGTGCCTCAGATTTAGGTTTAAAATTCGATTTTATAGTGAAAATAACGAAAATTTGGGTCAATTACACGTTCGGGGGCATTCGCATTCGCTCGGCCGCCCGAAACGTCAAACGACAAGCCGGACGGTGCGGTGCCGTTGACAGCTCCGGATAAAACTTAGGAACGTTCGCTAAACGGGCCGATCGGAGACCCGCAAAGGCCAGAAAAGGTAAATTTAAAGTCTCTAGATACTTTCCGTTATGCGAGCGCTGGGTTTTGAGTTCATTTTTGTATCGAAATGTGCGAAAATCCGATCCAAGACCGGGGAGAAGGGCCTGGCAAATGGCGGTCTTCACAAAACCTTCAAAACGATTACATTCTGAAAAGTAAGTACCCCTTTATTTCCATAAAGCCATATCGAAACGTAAACTTTGAACCTTCTACAATGTGTCGTGTGCCTCAGGTTTAGGTTTAAAATTCGATTTTATAGTGAAAATATCGTAATTTTAGTCAACTACACGTTCGGCTGGTGCTCAGCCGCCGAAACGTCAAACGGCGAGTGGGTGACAGTTCCGCATATAACATAGGAAATATCGCTAAATGAGCCGATCGGAGCCCCCGAAGGCCAAAAAAGGTAAATTTGAAGTCTCTAGATACGTTCTGTTATGCGAGCGCTTTGTTTTGTGTTCATTTTTGCATTGAACTTTGCATAAATACGAATGAATACGTGGTATAAATGAGCTAGACAATATGGCGGACTTCAATTATTTTAAGTCGCTTCACGTATATACAGTGCGACTCAAAAAAGCTCGACGTACGGGGTGTTACGATAAAAATTGACGAGAAAAAAATAAAAATTACAGATTCGAGAAAATGTTCGGTTTTTTCGCTTCGGAGGGGTTGTCTGACGTGCAAAAGACCGTTTTATATACAAAGTGTTGGAAAAATGTTAAACGTTAAAAAAATGTCAAAATTAAGGGAACTGGAAATTTTTATGGTACGAAACTTCCGTCGGGGGTCTCTTACCGCACTAATTATCGAAAAAAATACAGGGTGTTTACAAAAAACCTTCCCGTTCCCTAAAAATCATGAAAATTCGTGGATTTAAAATTTTTTTTTGCTTTCTGATGAAACTTTTTACAATAGTTTGTAAAAAAACTATAAAAAATATATACTTTGGTATTATTATGTATATAAATACATACGTATGAAAAAATACAGGGTGTAAAATAAAGAACCATTCTGTAGATCCACAAAATTTATGGAATTTATTTTTTTTATGAAACTTTTCACGTTTGTAAAAAAATTATACTAATGGCAAAATACAGGGTGCTTAACGAAACCAAACCATTCTCTAAGAATCCTCACAATAATTCATTGAATGATTTTTTATGAAACTTTTCACAATTGTCTGTAAGAAAACTATAGTAATTAAAAAACTACTGAGTGTTTAAGAAAACTGAACCAATACTGAAACTCCCAAAATTCATAGAAAAAATTTTTATTTATGAAACTTTCGTCAAGGATTTATTATGACACTCACTAACGAAGCAAATACAGAGTGTTTAAAGATAACGAACCATTCTCTGAAAATCCTCAAAATTCATGGAATTAAAAAATTCTTTCTGATGAAACTTTTTACAATGTTCTGTAGGAAAAATATACTAATGAAAAAATACGGGGTGTTTAAAAAAACCAAAACGTTCCCAAAAATCCTGAAAAATGGTGGATTAAATTTTTTTTTTGTAAAAAAACTATAAAAAATATATACTTTGGTATTATTATGTATATAAATACATACGTATAAAAAAATACAGGGTGTAAAATAAAGAACAATTCTCTAGATCCACAAAATTTATGGAATTTATTTTTTTTATGAAACGTTTCACGATTGTAAAAAAATATATACTAATAAGAAAATACAGGGTGCTTAACGAAACCAAACCATTCTATAAGAATCCTAACAATTCATGGAATATTTTTTATGAAACTTTTCACAATGGTCTGTAAGAAACTATTTTAATGAGAGCAATATAACAGGGTGTTTAAGAAAACTGAACCAATATTAAAACTCCCAAAATTCATGGAAAAAATTTATGGAATTTAATTTTTTATTAAACTTTTCACGATTGTAAAAAATTACACTAATGAAAAATACAGGGTGTTTAACAAAACCATTGAACCAATATTGAAACTCCCAAAATTCATAGAAAAAACTTATGGAATTTTTTTTTATGAAACTTCACGATTGTTAAAAAATTATACTAATGAAAAAATACAGGGTGTTTAGCAAAACCAAACAATTATCTAAGAATCCTCACAATTCAAGGAATATTTTCTTATGAACCTTTTCACAATGGTCTGTAAGAAAACTATACTAATTAAAAAACTTCTGGGTGTTTAAAAAAACTGAACCATTCTCTAGAAACCTTCATGGAAGTATAATATTCTTTTGATGAAACTTTTAACAATGGTTCATATGGCAACTATTTTAATGAGAACAATACAGGGTGTTTAAGAAAATCGAATCATTCTAAAAATCCTAAAAACTTGGAATTAAAAACTCTTTTTTGGTTTTTGATGAAACTTTTTAAGATTGTTTGTAAAAAAACTATAAAAAGTACATACTTAAGTATTATTATGTAGCTATATAAATACATACTTATGAAAAAATACAGGGTGTAAAATAAAGAACCATTCTCCAGATCCACAAAATTTATGGAATTTATTTTTTTTGTGAAACTTTTCACGATTGTAAAAAAGTATATACTAATAAGAAAATACAGGGTGCTTAACGAAACCAAACCATTCTATAAGAATCCTAACAATTCATGGAATATTTTTTATGAAACTTTTCACAATGGTCTGTAAGAAGCTATTTTAATGAGAACAATATAACAGGGTGTTTAAGAAAACTGAACCAATATTGAAACTCCCAAAATTCATGGAAAAAATTTATGGAATTTAATTTTTTTTTATTAAACTTTTCACGATTGTAAAAAAATTACACCAATGAAAAAATACAGGGTGTTTAACAAAACCATTGAACCAATATTGAAACTCCCAAAATTCATAGAAAAAACTTATGGAATCTTTTTTTTATGAAACTTCACGATACTTCAATGATACTAATGAAAGAATACAGGGTGTTTAGCAAAACCAAACCATTCTCTAAGAATCCTCACAATTCATGGAATATTTTCTTATGAACCTTTTAACAATGATCTGTAAGAAAACTACTAGAAAGGTGGCAAGTCGGCTATCGCCGACTTGACCTTTCCTGAGTAGGGTTAGTTTTTTTATAACACAATGTATTTTTTCGATAATTAGTGTGTTAGGAGACCCCCGATGGAAGTTGAGTAAAAAAAAATTGTCAGTTCTCTTAAGTTTGAGATTTTTTTAACGTTCAACATTTTTCCAACACTTTGTATATAAAACGGTCTTTCGTACATCCGACAACCCATGCAAAGCAAAAAAAATAATTTATTCCATGAATTTTGGGAGTTTCAATATTGGTTCAGTTTTCTTAAACACCCTGTATTGTTCTCATTAAAATAGTTTCCATATAGACCATTGTTAAAAGTTTCATCAAAGGAATATTATACTTCTATGAAGGTTTCTAGAGAAGGGTCGGTTTTTTTAAACACCTAGTCGTTTTTTAATTAGTATAGTTTTTGTACAGACTATTGTGAAAAGTTTGATTAAAAAATATTCCATGAATTGTAAGGATTCTTAGAGAATCGTTTGGTTTAGTTAAACACCCCGTATTTTTTCATCAGTATAATTTTTTTACAATCGTGAAAAGTTTCATAAAAAAAATTAAATTCCATAAATTTTGTGGATCTGGAGAATGGTTCTTTATTTTACACCCTGTATTTTTTCATAAGTATGTATTTATATAGCTACATAATAATACTTAAGTATGTACTTTTTATAGTTTTTTTACAAACAATCTTAAAAAGTTTCATCAAAAACCAAAAAAGAGTTTTTAATTCCAAGTTTTTAGGATTTTTAGAATGATTCGATTTTCTTAAACACATCTAGAGAATTGGTCTTTATTTTACATCCTGTATTTTTTCATAAGTATGTATTTATATAGCTACATAATAATACCTACCTAAGTATGTATTGTTTATAGTTTTTTTGCAAACTATCTTAAAAAGTTTCATCAAAACCAAAAAAGAGTTTTTAATTCCAAGTTTTAGGATTTTTAGAATGATTCGATTCTCTTAAACACCCTGTATTGTTCCCATTAAAATAGTTTCCATATAGACCATTGTTAAAAGTTTCATCAAAAGAATATTATACTTCCATGAATGTTTCTAGAGAATGGCTCAGTTTCTTTAAACACCCAGTAGGTTTTTAATTAGTATAGTTTTCTTACAGACCGTTGTGAAAAGTTTCATTAGAAAATATTCCATGAATTGTGAGGATTCTTAGAAAATGGTTTGGTTTTGTTAAACACCCCGTATTATTTCATCAGTATAATTTTTTTACAATCGTGAAAAGTTTCATAAAAAAAATTAAATTCCATAAATTTTGTGGATCTAGACAATTGGTCTTTATTTTACACCCTGTATTTTTTCATAAGTATGTGTTTATATAGCTACATAATAATACCTAAGTATGTATTTTTTATAGTTTTCTACAAACTATCTTAAAAAGTTTCATCAAAACTAAAAAAGAGTTTTTAATTCCAAGTTTTTAGGATTTTTAGAATGATTCGATTCTCTTAAACACCCTGTATTGTTCCCATTAAAATAGTTTCCATATAGACCATTGTTAAAAGTTTCATCAAAAGAATATTATACTTCCATGAAGGTTTCTAGAGAATGGTTCAGTTTTTTTAAACACCCAGTAGTTTTTTAATTAGTATAGTTTTCTTACCGACCATTGTGAAAAGGTTCATAAGAAAATATTCCATGAATTGTGAGGATTCTTAGAGAATGGTTTGGTTTTGCTAAACACCCCGTATTTGTTCATTAGTATAATTTTTTTACAATCGTGAAAAGTTTCATAAAAACAATAAATTCCATAAATTGTGTGGATCTAGAGAATGGTTCTTTATTTTACACCCTGTATTTTTTCATAAGTATGTATTTATATACATAATAATACCAAAGTATATAATTTTTATAGTTTTTTTACAAACTATTGTAAAAAGTTTCATCAGAAAGCGAAAAAAAAAATTTAAATCCACGAATGTTCAGGATTTTTAGGAAACGGTTCGGTTTTTTTAAACACCCCGTATTTTTTTCGATAATTAGTGCGGTAAGAGACCCCCGACGGAAGTTTCGTACTAAAAAAATGTTCAGTTCCTTTAATTTTGAAATTTTTTTAACGCTCGACATTTTTCCAACACTCTGTATATAAAACGGTCTAATTTTTATTTTTTTTCTCGTCAATTTTTATCGAAACACCCCGTACATCGAGCTTTTTTGAGTCGCACTATATATATGCGAAGTTTTTCTGCAGACTGTTACGAAGAGTTTCAGAAAAAATTTTTAAATGCACGAATGTTGAGGAATTTTAGAGAATGGTTCGGTTTTTTTAAACACCCAGAATTTTTTCATTAGTATATTTTTTGTACAGAACATTGTACAAAGTTTCATCAAAAAGAATTTTTTAATTCCATGAATTTTGTTGATTTTTAGAGGATGGTTCGGTTTGTTTAAACCTCCTGTATTTTTTCATTAGTATAGATTTTTACAAACTATTGTATAAAGTTTCATCAAAAGGAATTTTTTAATTCCATGAATTTTGAGGATTTTTAGAGAATGGTTCGTTATTATTAAACACTCTGTATTTGCTGCGTTAGTGAATTTCATAATAAATCCTTGATGGGAGTTTAATAAATAAAATATTTTTTTTCCATGAATTTTGGGAGTTTCAATATTGGTTCAGTTTTCTTAAACATCCAGTAGTTTTTTAATTAGTATAGTTTTCTTACAGAGCATTGTAAAAATTTTCATAAAAAAATTATACCATGAATTGTTAGGATTCTTATGAAATGGTTTGGTTTCGTTAAGCACCCTGTATTTTCTCATTAGTACAATTTTTTTACAATCGTGAAAAGTTTCATAAAAAAAATAAATTCCATAAATTTTGTGGATCTACAGAATGGTTCTTTATTTTACACCCTGTATTTTTTCATACGTATGTATTTATATACATAATAATACCAAAGTATATATTTTTTATAGTTTTTTTACAAACTATTGTAAAAAGTTTCATCAGAAAGCAAAAAAAAAATTTAAATCCACGAATGTTCAGGATTTTTAGGGAACGGTTCGGTTTTTTAAACACCCCGTATTTTTTTCGATAATTAGTGCGGTAAGAGACCCCCGACGGAAGTTTCGTACTAAAAAAATGTTCAGTTCCTTTAATTTTGACATTTTTTTAACGCTCGACATTTTTCCAACACTCTGTATATAAAACGGTCTTTCGTACGTCAGACAACCCCTCCGAAGCAAAAAAACTGAAAATTTCCTCGAATCTGTAATTTTATATTTTTTCTCGTCAATTTTTATCGAAACACCCCGTACATCGAGCTTTTTTGAGTCGTACTATATATATGCGAAGTTTTTCTGCAGACTGTTACGAAGAGTTTCAGAAAAAAATTGTAAATGCACGAATGTTGAGGAATTTTAGAGAATGGTTCGGTTTATTTAAACACCCAGTATTTTTTCATTAGTATATTATTCCTACAGATCATTGTACAAAGTTTCATTAAAAAGAATTTTTTAATTCTATGAATTTTGTTGATTTTTAGAGAATGGTTCGGTTTTTTTAAACCTCCTGTATTTTTTCATTAGTATAGATTTTTACAAACTATTGTATAATGTTTCATCAAAAAGAATTTTTAATTCCATGAATCTTGAGGATTTTTAGAGAATGGTTCGTTATTATTAAACACTCTGTATTTGCTTCGTTAGTGAATGTCATAATAAATCCTTGATGGAAGTTTAATAAATAAAATATTGTTTTTCCATGAATTTTGGGAGTTTCAATATTGGTTCAGTTTTCTTAAACATCCAGTAGTTTTTTAATTAGTATAGTTTTCTTACAGAGCATTGTAAAAATTTTCATAAAAAAATTATACCATGAATTGTTAGGATTCTTATGAAATGGTTTGGTTTCGTTAAGCACCCTGTATTTTCTCATTAGTACAATTTTTTTACAATCGTGAAAAGTTTCATAAAAAAAATAAAGTCCATAAATTTTGTAGATTTAGAGAATGGTTCTTTATTTTACACCCTGTATTTTTTCATACGTATGTATTTATATACATAATAATACCAAAGTATATATTTTTTATAGTTTTTTTTACAAACTATTGTAAAAAGTTTCATCAGAAAGCAAAAAAAAAATTTAAATCCACGAATGTTCAGGATTTTTAGGGAACGGTTCGGTTTTTTTAAACACCCCGTATTTTTTTCGATAATTAGTGCGGTAAGAGACCCCCGACGGAAGTTTCGTACTAAAAAAATGTTCAGTTCCTTTAATTTTGACATTTTTTTAACGCTCGACATTTTTCCAACACTCTGTATATAAAACGGTCTTTCGTACGTCAGACAACCCTCCGAAGCAAAAAAACTGAAAATTTCCTCGAATCTGTAATTTTTATATTTTTTCTCGTCAATTTTTATCGAAACACCCCGTACATCGAGCTTTTTTGAGTCGTACTATATATATGCGAAGTTTTTCTGCAGACTGTTACGAAGAGTTTCAGAAAAAAATTGTAAATGCACGAATGTTGAGGAATTTTAGAGAATGGTTCGGTTTATTTAAACACCCAGTATTTTTTCATTAGTATATTATTCCTACAGATCATTGTACAAAGTTTCATTAAAAAGAATTTTTTAATTCTATGAATTTTGTTGATTTTTAGAGAATGGTTCGGTTTTTTTAAACCTCCTGTATTTTTTCATTAGTATAGATTTTTACAAACTATTGTATAATGTTTCATCAAAAAGAATTTTTTAATTCCATGAATCTTGAGGATTTTTAGAGAATGGTTCGTTATTATTAAACAGTCTGTATTTGCTTCGTTAGTGAGTGTCATAATAAATCCTTGATGGAAGTTTAATAAATAAAATATTGTTTTTCCATGAATTTTGGGAGTTTCAATATTGGTTCAGTTTTCTTAAACACCCAGTAGTTTTTAATTAGTATAGTTTTCTTACAGGCCATTGTAAAAAGTTTCATAAAAAATATTTCACGAATTGTTAGGATTCTTATGGAATGGTTTGGTTTCGTTAAGCACCCTGTATTTTCTCATTAGTACAATTTTTTTACAGTCGTGAAAAGTTTCATAAAAAAAATAAATTCCATACATTTTGTAGATTTAGAGAATGGTTCTTTATTTTACACCCTGTATTTTTTCATACGTATGTATTTATATACATAATAATACCAAAGTGTATATTTTTTATAGTTTTTTTACAAACTACTGTAAAAAGTTTCATCAGAAAGCAAAAAAAATATATTTTAAATCCACGAATTTTCAGGATTTTTAGGGAACGTTTCGGTTTTTTAAAACACCCCGTATTTTTCCATTAGTATATTTTTCCTACAGTACATTGTAAAAAGTTTCATCAAAGAGAATTTTTTAATTCCATGAATTTTGTTGATTTTTAGAAAATGGTTCGGTTTTATACCTCCTGTATTTTTCATTAGTATAGTTTTTACAAACTATTGTGAAACGTTTCATCAAAAGAATTTCTTAATTCCATGAATTTTGAGGATTTTTAGAGAATGTTTCGTTATTTTTAACACTGTATTTCTTCATTAGTCTATTTTTCCTACAGAACATTTTATAAAGTTTCATCAAAAGGAATTTTTTAATTCCATGAATTTTGAGGATTTTTAGAGAATGGTTTGTTATTATTAAACACTCTGTATTTGCTTCGTTAGTGAATGTCATAATAAATCCTTGATGGAAGTTTAATAAATAAAATATTGTTTTTCCATGAATTTTGGGAGTTTCAATATTGGTTCAGTTTTCTTAAACACCCAGTAGTTTTTTAATTAGTATAGTTTTCTTACAGAGCATTGTAAAAGTTTCATAAAAAATATTCCATGAATTGTTAGGATTCTTATGGAATGGTTTGGTTTCGTTAAGCACCCTGTATTTTTTCATTAGTACAATTTTTTTACAATCGTGAAAAGTTTCATAAAAAAAATAAATTCCATAAATTTTGTGGATCTAGAGAATGGTTCTTTATTTTACACCCTGTATTTTTTCATACGTATGTATTTATATACATAATAATACCACAGTATATATTTTTTATAGGTTTTTTACAAACTATTGTAAAAAGTTTCATCAGAAAGCGAAAAAAAAAATTTAAATCCACGAATGTTCAGGATTTTTAGGGAACGGTTCGGTTTTTTTAAACACCCCGTATTTTTTTCGATAATTAGTGCGGTAAGAGACCCCGACGGAAGTTTCGTACTAAAAAATGTTCAGTTCCTTTAATTTTGACATTTTTTAACGCTCGACATTTTTCCAACACTCTGTATATAAAACGGTCTTTCGCACGTCAGACAACCCTCTGAAGCAAAAACTGAAAATTTCCTCGAATTTGTAATTTTTATATTTTTCTCGTCAATTTTTATCGAAACACCCCGTACATCGAGCTTTTTTGAGTCGTACTATATATATGCGAAGTTTTTCTGCAGACTGTTACGAAGAGTTTCAGAAAAAAATTGTAAATGCACGAATGTTGAGGAATTTTAGAGAACGGTTCGGTTTTTTTAAACACCCCGTATTTTTTCTTTAGCATATTTTTCCTACAGAACATTGTAAAAAGTTTCATCAAAAAGAATTTTTTAATTCCATGAATTTTGTTGATTTTTAGAGAATGGTTCGGTTTTTTTAAACCTCCTGTATTTTTTCATTAGTATAGATTTTTACAAACTATTGTATAAAGTTTCATCAAAAAGAATTTTTTAATTCCATGAATCTTGAGGATTTTTAGAGAATGGTTCGTTATTATTAAACACTCTGTATTTGCTTCGTTAGTGAGTGTCATAATAAATCCTTGATGGAAGTTTAATAAATAAAGCAAAAAAAAATTAAAATCCACGAATGTTCAGGATTTTTCGGGAACGGTTCGGTTTTTTTAAACACCCCGTATTTTTTTCGATATTTAGTGCGGTAAGAGACCCCCGACGGAAGTTTCGTACCAAAAAAATGTTCAGTTCCCTTAATTTTGACATTTTTTTAACGTTCGACATTTTTCCAACACTTTGTATATAAAAGCGAAAAAACCGAAAATTTCCTCGAATCTGTAATTTTTATATTTTTCTCGTCAATTTTTATCGGAACACCCCGTACATCGAGCTTTTTTGAGTCACCCCGTATATACGCGTAGCGGATGGAAATATTTGACAGCTGTTTTATGGCTTACGTCATTTTGACCCCGTCTTGGTTAGGATTTTCGCAAATTTCGATACAAAACGAATTCAAAACCAAGCGCTCGCATAACACAACGTATCTAGAGACTTCAAATTTACCGTTTTCGGCTTTTGGGGGGCTCCGATCGGCCCATTTAGCGAAATTTTCTGCGATTTATTCGGAAATGTCACCGCGCACTCGCCATTTGACGTTTCTGTAGTCGACGCAAATATTTGCAATTTTCACTGTAAAATCGAATTTTAAACCTAAACCTGAGGCACACGACACATTGTAGAAGGTTCAAAGTTTACGTTTCGATATGGCTTTATGGAAATAAATGGGTACTTACTTTTCAGAATCTAATCGTTTTGAAGGTTTTGTGAAGACCGCCATTTGCCAGGCTCTTCTCCCCGGTCTTGGATCGGATTTTCGCACATTTCGATACAAAAATGAATTCAAAATCCAGCGCTCGCATAACAGAAAGTATCTAGAAACTTTAAATTTACCTTTTCTGGCATTTGCGGGTCTCCAATCGGCCCGTTTAGCGAACGTTCCTAAGTTTTATCCGGAGCTGTCAACGGCACCGCACCGTCCGGCTTGCCGTTTGACGTTTCGGGCGGCCGAGCGAATGCGAATGCCGCCGAACGTGTAATTAAGTCAAACTTTCGTTATTTTCACTATATAATAGAATTTTAAACCTAGACCTGAGACAGGCGGCACATTGTAGAAGGTTCAAAGTTTACGTTTCGATATGGCTTTATGAAAATAAAGGGGTACTTACTTTTCAGATACTAATCGTTTTGAAGGTTTTGTGAAGACCGCCATTTGCCAGGCCCTTCTCCCCGGTTTTGGATCGGATTTTCGCACATTTCGATACGAAATGAATTCAAAATCCAGCGCTCGCATAACAGAAAGTATCTAGAGACTTTAAACTTACCGTTTCTGTTCTTCAGGGGGCTCCGAACGGCCCGTTTGGCAATAGTTCCTACGTTTTATGGGGAGCTGTCACAGGCCGTGCACCGTCCGGCTAGCCGTTTGACGTTTAGGACGACCGCGGTCGAGCGAATGCGAATGCCGCCGAACGTGTAATTGACCCTAATTTTTGTTATTTTCACTATAAAATCGAATTTTAAACCTAAATCTGAGGCACGCGACACATTGTAGAAGGTTCAAAGTTTACGTTTCGACATGGCTTTCTGGAAATAAATGCGGGAAAATACGAAAATATCGAATCCGAAATAGTTTGACGTCTACCCATATCCGACTGACGTTTCTCCTATTCCCGGGCGATAAGCTCCTCCCGCGCTATCTCCATCCCTCTCGCCGAGAACGGCCGGCGAGGACCCTCCGAAAAACGGAAAATTTACCTAGAAAAACGCGAAAAACGGCCCGCCGAGCGCCTCGTCGCGACGGAGAAAGGACCCAATAAAGTGACTCGCCCGCGGCCGCGTCCCCGACGGGCTCGCCCGTAAAACCACGCGCGAAGCAAAACCGGCCTCCCAGCTGTTTTCGGGCTTCCGATAAGGGGCGTTTTTTTCGACTTTTGTCTCGTTTCCTCGCGAAATTGGAAAAGTAACGCCGGCGGACCTCCGGAAAAACGCAAAATTCGCCCCGAAAAAAGTAAAAAGAACTCACCAAAATACGCCTACCGGACAACCGAAGGACCGAAGGGCGCTTCGCGCCCTTCGTCTCGCCGCCGCGCGGCTCGCGAAAAAAGCCTTTGTGGCGGCAGAATGCCACTTTTTCGCGCCCCCGGTGGGAGCGAGAGGCAATCGCGCATTTTAATATATAGTAATACTAACTAGAAAGGTGGCAAGTCGGCATTCGCCGACTTGACCTTTCTTGAGTAGGGTTAGTTTTTTTTAAACACCATATATTTTTTCGATAATTAGTGCGTTAAGAGACCCTGATGGAAGTTGAGTAAAATAAATTAGTCAGTTCTCTTAATTTTGAGATTTTTACCGTTCAACATTTTTCCAACACTTTGTATATAAAACGGTCTTTCGTACATCCGACAACCCATCCGAAGCAAAACAAATAATTTTATTCCATGAATTTTGGGAGTTTCAATATTGGTTCAGTTTTCTTAAACACCCTGTATTGTTTTCATTAAAATAGTTTCCATATAGACCATTGTTAAACGTTTCATCAAAGGAATATTATACTTCCATGAAGGTTTCTAGAGAAAGGTCGGTTTTTTAAACACCCAGTAGTTCTTTAATTAGTATAGTTTTCTTACAGACCGTTGTGAAAAGTTTCATTAGAAAATATTCCATGAATTGTGAGGATTTTTAGAGAATGGTTTGGTTTTGTTAAACACCCTGTATTTTTCATCGGTATAATTTTACAATCGTGAAAAGTTTCATAAAAAAATAAATTCCATAAATTTTGTGGATCTAGAGAATGGATCTATATATTACACCCTGTATTTTTCATACGTATGTATTTATATACATAATAAAACCTAAGTATATATTTTTATAGTTTTTGACAAACTAATGTAAAAAGTTTCATCAGAAAGCAAAAATTTTAAATCCACGAATTTTCAGGATTTTTAGGAACAGTTCGGTTTTTTTTAAACACCCTGTATTTGTTCAATAGTATATTCTTCCTACAGAACATTGTAAAAGTTTCATCAAAAAGAATTTTTTAATTCCATGAATTTTGTTGATTTTTAGAGAATGGTTCGGTTTTTTTAAATCCTCTGTATTTCTTAATTAGGATATTTTTCCTATAGAACATTGTATAAAGTTTCATCAAAAAGAATTTTTAATTCCATGAATTTTGAGGAATTTTAGAGAATGGTTCGTTATTATTAAACACTCTGTATTTGCTTCGTTAATGAGTGTCATAATAAATCCTTGATGGAAGTTTAATAAATAAAAAATTTCCATGAATTTTGGGAGTTTCAATATTGGTTCAGTTTTCTTAAACACCCAGAATTTTTTTAATTAGTATAGTTTTCTTACAGACCATTGTGAAAAGTTTCAAAAATATTCAATGAATTATTGTGGGGATTCTTAGAGTATGGTTTGGTTTCGTTAAGCACCCTGTATTTTTCATTAGTATAATTTTTATAATCGTGAAAAGTTTAATAAAAAAAATTAAATTCCATAAATTTTGTGGCTGTAGAGAATGGTTCTTTATTTTACACCCTGTATTTTTTCATAAGTATGTATTCATATACATAATAATACCAAAGTATATATTTTTATAGTTTTTTACAAACTATTGTAAAAGTTTCATCAGAAAGCAAAAAATTTAAATCCACGAATGTTTAGGATTTTTAGGGAACGGTTCGGTTTTTTGAAACCTCCTGTATTTTTCATTAGTATAGATGTTTTAAAACTATTGTACAAAGTTTCATCAAAATGAATTTTCTAATTCCATGAACTTTGAGGAATTTTAGAGAATGGTTCGTTATTTTTAAACACTCTGTATTTCTTAATTAGTATATTTTTCCTACAGAACATTGTATAAAATTTCATCAAATAGAATTTTTTAATTCCATGAATTTTGTTGATTTTTAGGAAATGGTTAGGTTTTTTTAAACCTCCTGTATTTTTTCATTAGTATAGATTTTTACAAACCATTGTATAAGGTTTTATCAAAAATAATTTTTTAATTCCATGAGTTTTGTTGATTTTTAGGAAATGGTTAGGTTTTTTTAAACCCTCTGTATTTCTTAATTAGTATATTTTTCCTACAGAACATTGTATAAAGTTTCATCAAAAAGAATTTTTTAATTCCATGAATTTTGAGGATTTTTAGAGAATGGTTCGTTATTATTAAACACTCTGTATTTGCTTCGTTAGTGAGTGTCATAATAAATCCTTGATGGAAGTTTAATAAATAAAAAAAATTTCCATGAATTTTGGGAGTTTCAATATTGGTTCAGTTTTTTTAAACACCCAGTTTTCTTACAGACCATTGTGAAAAGTTTCATGAAAAAATATTCAATGAATTATTGTGAGGATTCTTAGAGTATGGTTTGGTTTCGTTAAGCACCCTGTATTTTCTCATTAGTATGATTTTTTTACAATCGTCAATAGTTTCATAAAAAAAATAAAATCCATAAATTTTGTGGATGTAGAGAATGGATTTTTATTTTACACGCTGTATTTTTCATAAGTATGTATTCATATACATAATAATACCAAAGTATATATTTTTACAGTTTTTCTACAAACTATTGTAAAAGTTTCATCAGAAAGCAAAAAAATTTTAAATCCACGAATGTCCAGGATTTTTAGGAACGGTTCGAATTTTTAAACACCCCGTATTTTTTCGATAATTAGTGCGGTAAGAGTCCCCGACGGAAGTTTCGTACCAAAAAATTTTCAGTTCCCTTAATTTTTACATTTTTTTAACGTTCGACATTTTTCCAACACTTTGTATATAAAACGGTCCTACGCACGTCAGAGAACCCCTCCGAAGCGAAAGAACCGAAAATTTCCTCGAATCTGTAATTTTTATTTTTTTCTCGTCAATTTTTATCGTAACGCCCCGTACATCGAGCTTTTTTGAGTCGCACTGTATATAAGCGAAGCGACTTGAAGTGTGCCATATTGTCTAGCTCACTGATACCACCTATTCATTCTATTTATGCAAAGTTCAATGCAAATAGCAATAGCGGATGGAAATATTTGACAGCTGTTCTATGGCTTCCGTCATTTTGACCCCGTCTTGGTCTGCCATATTGTCTAGCTCACTGATACCACCTACCTATTCATTCTATTTATGCAAAGTTCAATGCAAATAGCAATAGCGGATGGAAATATTTGACAGCTGTTCTATGGCTTACGTCATTTTGACCCCGTCTTGCTTAGGATTTTCGCAAATTTCGATACAAAACGAATTCAAAACCAAACGCTCGCATAACACAACGTATCTAGAGACTTCAGATTTACCGTTTTCGGCCTTTGGGGGCTCAGGTCGGACCATGTAGCGAAAATATCTGCGATTTATTCGGAAATGTCGCCGCGCACTCGCCATTTGACGTCGCAAATTTTCGCAATTTTACTATAAAATCGAATTTTAAAACAGATCTGAGGCACACGACACATTGTAGAAGGTTCAAAGTTTACGTTTCGATATGGCTTTATGGAAATAAAGGGGTATTTTTACTTTGCAAAATGTAACATTTTGAAGGTTTTGTGAGGACCCGCCATATTGCCAGGCTCTCCACGTCTCGGTTCGGTATTACGCAAAATTCAATACAAATTCAAAACCCAACGCTCGCATAACAGAAAGCATCTAGGGACTTTAAATTTACCTTTTCCGGCCTTGGCGGGTCTCAGATCTGCCCGTTTAGCGAACGTTCCTACGTTTTATCCGGAGCTGTCACCGGCCGTGCAGTCGTGCACCGTCCGGCTAGCCGTTTGACGTTTCGGACGGCCGAGCGAAGGCGAATGCAGCCGAACGTGTAATTGACCAAAACTTTCGCTATTTTCCCTATAAAATCGAATTTTAAACCTAAATCTGAGGCACGCGACACATTGTAGAAGGTTCAAAGTTTACGTTTCAACATGCATTTCTGGAAATGAATGCGGAAAATACGAAAATATCGAATCGGAAATAGTTTGACGTCTACCCATATCCGACTGACGTTTCTCCGATTCCCGGGGATAAGCTCCTCCCGCGCTATCTCCATCCCTCTCGCCGAGAACGGCCGGCGAGGACCCTCAGAAAAACGGAAAATTTACCTAGAAAAACGCGAAAAACGGCCCGCCGAGCGCCTCGTCGTGACGGAGAAAGGACCCAATAAAGTGACTCGCCCGCGACCGCGTCCCCGACGGGCTCGCCCGAAAAACGTCGCGCGGAGCGAAACCGGCCTCCGAGCGGCTTCCGGGCTTCCGATAAGGGGCGTTTTTTTCGACTTTTGTCTCGTTTCCTCGCGAAATTGGAAAAGTAACGCCGGCGGACCTCCGGAAAAACGCAAAATTCGCCCCGAAAAAAGTAAAAAGAACCAACCAAAATACGCCTACCGGACAACCGAAGGACGGAAGGGCGCTTCGCGCCTTTCGGCTCGCCGCCGCGCGGCTCGCGAAAAAAGCCTTTGTGGCGGCAGAATGCCACTTTTTCGCGCCCCCGGTGGGAGCGAGAGGCAATCGCGCATTTTAATATATAGTAACTAGAAAGGTGGCAAGTCGGCTATCGCCGACTTGACCTTTCTTGAGTAGGGTTAGTTTTTTTTAAACACCATGTATTTTTTCGATAATTAGTGTGTTAGGAGACCCTGATGGAAGTTGAGTAAAAAAAAATTGTCAGTTCTCTTAATTTTGAGATTTTTTAACGTTCAACATTTTTCCAACACTTTGTATATAAAACGGTCTTTCGTACTTCCGAAAACCCATGCGAAGCAAAAAAAATAATTTTATTCCATGAATTTTGGAAGTTTCAATATTGGTTCAGTTTTCTTAAACACCCTGTATTGTTCTCATTAAAATAGTTTCCATATAGACCATTGTTAAAAGTTTCATCAAAGGAATATTATACTTCCATGAAGGTTTCTAGAGAAGGGTCGGTTTTTTAAACACCCAGTAGTTTTTTAATTAGTATAGTTTTCTTACAGACCATTGTGAAAAGTTTGATTAGAAAATATTCCATGAATTGTGAGGATTCTTAGAGAATCGTTTGGTTTTGTTAAACACCCCGTATTTTTTCATCAGTATAATTTTTTTACAATCGTGAAAAGTTTCATAAAAAAAATTAAATTCCATAAATTTTGTGGATCTAGAGAATTGGTGTTTATTTTACACCCTGTATTTTTTCATAAGTATGTATTTATATAGCTACATAATAATACCTACCTAAGTATGTATTGTTTATAGTTTTTTTACAAACTATCTTAAAAAGTTTCATCAAAACCAAAAAAGAGTTTTTAATTCCAAGTTTTAGGATTTTTAGAATGATTCTGATTCTCTTAAACACCCTGTATTGTTCCCATTAAAATAGTTTCCATATAGACCATTGTTAAAAGTTTCATCAAAAGAATATTATACTTCCATGAATGTTTCTAGAGAATGGTTCAGTTTCTTTAAACACCCAGTAGTTTTTTAATTAGTATAGTTTTCTTACAGACCGTTGTGAAAAGTTTCATTAGAAAATATTCCATGATTTGTGAGGATTCTTAGAGAATGGTTTTTTTGTTAAACACCCCGTTTCTTTTCATCAGTATACTTTTTTTACAATCGTGAAAAGTTTCATAAAAAAAATTAAATTCCATAAATTTTGTGGATCTAGAGAATTGGTGTTTATTTTACACCCTGTATTTTTTCATAAGTATGGATTTATATAGCTACATAATAATACTTATGTATTTTTTATAGTTTTTTTTACAAACTATCTTAAAAAGTTTCATCAAAAACCAAAAAAGAGTTTTTAATTCCAAGTTTTTAGGATTTTTTGAATGATTCGATTCTCTTAAACACCCTGCATTGTTATCATTAAAATAGTTTCCATATAGACCACTGTTAAAAGTTTAATCAAAAGAATATTATACTTCCATGAAGGTTTCTAGAGAATGGTTCAGTTTTTTTAAACACCCAGTAGTTTTTTAATTATTATAGTTTTCTTACAGACAATTGTGAAAATTTTCATATTAAAATATTACATGAATTGTAAGGATTATTAGAGAATGTTTTGGTTATGATAAACATACTGTATTTATTCATTAGTATAATTTTTTAACAATCGTGAAGTTTCATAAAAAAAATTCCATAAGTTTTTTCCATGAATTTTGGGAGTTTCAATATTGGTTCAATGGTTTTGTTAAACACCCTGTATTTTTTCATTAGTGTAATTTTTTTACAATCGTGAAAAGTTTAATAAAAAAAAATTAAATTCCATAAATTTTTTCCATGAATTTTGGGAGTTTCAATATTGCTTCAATCTTCTTAAACACCCTGTTATATTGTTCTCATTAAAATAGTTTCTTACAGACCATTGTGAAAAGTTTCATAAAAAAATATTCCATGAATTGTTAGGATTCTTATAGAATGGTTTGGTTTCGTTAAGCACCCTGTATTTTCTCATTAGTATATATTTTTTTACAATCGTGAAAAGTTTCATAAAAAAAATAAATTCCATAAATTTTGTGGATCTAGAGAATGGTTCTTTATTTTACACCCTGTATTTTTTCATACGTATGTATTTATATACATAATAATACCAAAGTATATATTTTTTATAGTTTTTTTACAAACTACTGTAAAAAGTTTCATCAGAAAGCAAAAAAAAATAAAACATTTTAAATCCACGAATTTTCAGGATTTTTAGGGAACGTTTCGGTTTTTTTAAACACCCCGTATTTTTTCATTAGTATATTTTTCCTACAGAACATTGTAAAAAGTTTCATCAAAAAGAATATTTTAATTCCATGAATTTTGTTGATTGATTTTTAGAGAATGGTTCGGTTTTCTTAAACCTCCTGTATTTTTTCATTAGTATAGTTTTTTACAAACTATTGTGAAACGTTTCATCAAAAAGAATTTTTTAATTCCATGAATTTTGAGGATTTTTAGAGAATGTTTCGTTATTTTTAAACACTCTGTATTTATTCATTAGTCTATTTTTCCTACAGAACATTTTATAAAGTTTCATCAAAAGGAATTTTTTAATTCCATGAATTTTGAGGATTTTTAGAGAATGGTTTGTTATTATTAAACACTCTGTATTTGCTTCGTTAGTGAATGTCATAATAAATCCTTGATGGAAGTTTAATAAATAAAATATTGTTTTTCCATGAATTTTGGGAGTTTCAATATTGGTTCAGTTTTCTTAAACACCCAGTAGTTTTTTAATTAGTATAGTTTTCTTACAGAGCATTGTAAAAAGTTTCATAAAAAAATATTCCATGAATTGTTAGGATTCTTATGGAATGGTTTGGTTTCGTTAAGCACCCTGTATTTTTCCATTAGTATAATTTTTTTAGAATCGTGAAAAGTTTCATAAAAAAAATAAATTCCATAAATTTTGTGGATCTAGAGAATGGTTCTTTATTTTACACCCTGTATTTTGTCATACGTATGTATTTATATACATAATAATACCACAGTATATATTTTTTATAGGTTTTTACAAACTATTGTAAAAGTTTCATCAGAAAGCGAAAAAAATTTAAATCCACGAATGTTCAGGATTTTTAGGGAACAGTTCGGTTTTTAAACACCCCGTATTTTTCGATAATTAGTGCGGTAAGAGACCCCGACGGAAGTTTCGTACTAAAAAATGTTCAGTTCCTTTAATTTTGACATTTTTTTAACGCTCGACATTTTTCCAACACTCTGTATATAAAACGGTCTTTCGCACGTCAGACAACCCCTCCGAAGCAAAAAAACTGAAAATTTCCTCGAATTTGTAATTTTTATATTTTTTCTCGTCAATTTTTATCGAAACACCCCGTACATCGAGCTTTTTTGAGTCGTACTATATATATGCGAAGTTTTTCTGCAGACTGTTACGAAGAGTTTCAGAAAAAAATTGTAAATGCACGAATGTTGAGGAATTTTAGAGAACGGTTCGGTTTTTTTAAACACCCCGTATTTTTTCTTTAGCATATTTTTCCTACAGAACATTGTAAAAGTTTCATCAAAAGAATTTTTATTCCATGAATTTTGTTGATTTTTAGAGAATGGTTCGGTTTTTTTAAACCTCCTGTATTTTTTCATTAGTATAGATTTTTACAAACTATTGTATAAAGTTTCATCAAAAAGAATTTTTTAATTCCATGAATCTTGAGGATTTTTAGAGAATGGTTCGTTATTATTAAACACTCTGTATTTGCTTCGTTAGTGAGTGTCATAATAAATCCTTGATGGAAGTTTAATAAATAAAGCAAAAAAAAATTAAAATCCCACGAAGATGTTCGGGATTTTCGGGAACAGTTCGAGTTTTTAAACCCCCGTATTTTTTCGATATTTAGTGCGATAGAAATTTGACGGAAGTTTCATTATAAAAATGTTCAGTTCCCCTTAATTTTGACATTTTTTAACGTTCGACATTTTTCCAACACTTTGTATATAAAACGGTCCTATGCACGTCAGAGAACCCCTCCGAAGCGAAAAACCGAAAATTTCCTCGAATCTGTAATTTTTATATTTTTCTCGTCAATTTTTATCGGAACACCCCGTACATCGAGCTTTTTGAGTCAGTATATACGCGTAGCGGATGGAAATAGTTGACAGCTATTTTATGGCTTACGTCATTTTGACCCCGTCTTGGTTAGGATTTTCGCAAATTTCGATACAAAAACGAATTCAAAACCAAGCGCTCGCATAACACAACGTATCTAGAGACTTCAAATTTACCGTTTTCGGCTTTTGGGGGGCTCCGATCGGCCCATTTAGCGAAATTTTCTGCGATTTATTCGGAAATGTCACCGCGCACTCGCCATTTGACGTTTCTGTAGTCGACGCAAATATTTGCAATTTTCACTGTAAAATCGAATTTTAAACCTAAACCTGAGGCACACGACACATTGTAGAAGGTTCAAAGTTTACGTTTCGATATGGCTTTATGGAAATAAATGGGTACTTACTTTTCAGAATCTAATCGTTTTGAAGGTTTTGTGAAGACCGCCATTTGCCGGCTCTTCTCCCCGGTCTTGGATCGGATTTTCGCACATTTCGATACGAAATGAATTCAAAATCCAGCGCTCGCATAACAGAAAGTATCTAGAAACTTTAAATTTACCTTTTCTGGCATTTGCGGGTCTCCAATCGGCCCGTTTAGCGAACGTTCCTAAGTTTTATCCGGAGCTGTCAACGGCACCGCACCGTCCGGCTTGCCGTTTGACGTTTCGGGCGGCCGAGCGAATGCGAATGCCGCCGAACGTGTAATTAAGTCAAACTTTCGTTATTTTCACTATATAATAGAATTTTAAACCTAGACCTGAGACAGGCGGCACATTGTAGAAGGTTCAAAGTTTACGTTTCGATATGGCTTTATGAAAATAAAGGGGTACTTACTTTTCAGATACTAATCGTTTTGAAGGTTTTGTGAAGACCGCCATTTGCCAGGCCCTTCTCCCGGTCTTGGATCGGATTTTCGCACATTTCGATACGAAATGAATTCAAAATCCAGCGCTCGCATAACAGAAAGTATCTAAAGACTTTAAACTTACCGTTTCTGTTCTTCAGGGGGCTCCGAACGGCCCGTTTGGCAATCGTTCCTACGTTTTATGGGGAGCTGTCACAGGCCGTGCACCGTCCGGCTAGCCGTTTGACGTTTAGGACGGCCGCGGTCGAGCGAATGCGAATGCCGCCGAACGTGTAATTGACCCTAATTTTTGTTATTTTCACTATAAAATCGAATTTTAAACCTAAATCTGAGGCACGCGACACATTGTAGAAGGTTCAAAGTTTACGTTTCGACATGGCTTTCTGGAAATAAATGCGGGAAAATACGAAAATATCGAATCCGAAATAGTTTGACGTCTACCCATATCCGACTGACGTTTCTCCTATTCCCGGGCGATAAGCTCCTCCCGCGCTATCTCCATCCTCTCGCCGAGAACGGCCGGCGAGGACCCTCCGAAAACGGAAAATTTACCTAGAAAACGCGAAAACGGCCCGCCGAGCGCCTCGTCGCGACGGAGAAAGGACCAATAAAGTGACTCGCCCGCGGCCGCGTCCCCGACGGGCTCGCCCGTAAAACCACGCGCGAAGCAAACCGGCCTCCCAGCTGTTTTCGGGCTTCCGATAAGGGGCGTTTTTTCGACTTTGTCTCGTTTCCTCGCGAAACGGAAAAGTAACGCCGGCGGACCTCCGGAAAACGCAAAATTCGCCCCGAAAAAGTAAAAGAACTCACCAAAATACGCCTACCGGACAACCGAAGGACCGAAGGGCGCTTCGCGCCCTTCGTCTCGCCGCCGCGCGGCTCGCGAAAAAAGCCTTTGTGGCGGCAGAATGCCACTTTTTCGCGCCCCCGGTGGGAGCGAGAGGCAATCGCGCATTTTAATATATAGTAATACTAACTAGAAAGGTGAAGTGTCGGCATTCGCCGACTTGACCTTTCTTGAGTAGGGTTAGTTTTTTTAAACACCATGTATTTTTTCGATAATTAGTGCGTTAAGAGACCCCGATGGAAGTTGAGTAAAATAAATTAGTCAGTTCTCTTAATTTTGAGATTTTTACCGTTCAACATTTTTCCAACACTTTGTATATAAAACGGTCTTTCGTACATCCGACAACCCATCCGAAGCAAAACAAATAATTTTATTCCATGAATTTTGGGAGTTTCAATATTGGTTCAGTTTTTCTTAAACACCCTGTATTGTTTTCATTAAAATAGTTTCCATATAGACCATTGTTAAACGTTTCATCAAAGGAATATTATACTTCCATGAAGGTTTCTAGAGAAAGGTCGGTTTTTTAAACACCCAGTAGTTTAATTAGTATAGTTTTCTTACAGACCGTTGTGAAAAGTTTCATTAGAAAATATTCCATGAATTGTGAGGATTTTTAGAGAATGGTTTGGTTTTGTTAAACACCCTGTTTTTTCATCGGTATAATTTTACAATCGTGAAAAGTTTCATAAAAAATAAATTCCATAAATTTTGTGGATCTAGAGAATGGATCTATATATTACACCCTGTATTTTTCATACGTATGTATTTATATACATAATAAAACCTAAGTATATATTTTTATAGTTTTTGACAAACTAATGTAAAAAGTTTCATCAGAAAGCAAAAATTTTAAATCCACGAATTTTCAGGATTTTTAGAACAGTTCGGTTTTTTTAAACACCCTGTATTTGTTCAATAGTATATTCTTCCTACAGAACATTGTAAAAGTTTCATCAAAAGAATTTTTTAATTCCATGAATTTTGTTGTTTTTTATAGAATGGTTAGTTTTTTTTATAAACTCTGTATTTTTTACTTAGTATATTTTTCCTACAGAACATTGTATAAAGTTTCATCAAAAGAATTTTTAATTCCATGAATTTTGAGGAATTTTAGAGAATGGTTCGTTATTATTAAACACTCTGTATTTGCTGTTAATGAGTGTCATAATAAATCCTTGATGGAAGTTTAATAAATAAAAAATTTCCATGAATTTTGGGAGTTTCAATATTGGTTCAGTTTTCTTAAACACCCAGAATTTTTTTAATTAGTATAGTTTTCTTACAGACCATTGTGAAAAGTTTCATAAAAATATTCAATGAATTATTGTGGGGATTCTTAGAGTATGGTTTGGTTTCGTTAAGCACCCTGTATTTTTCATTAGTATAATTTTTATAATCGTGAAAAGTTTAATAAAAAATTAAATTCCATAAATTTTGTGGCTGTAGAGAATGGTTCTTTATTTTACACCCTGTATTTTTCATAAGTATGTATTCATATACATAATAATACCAAAGTATATATTTTTATAGTTTTTTACAAACTATTGTAAAAAGTTTCATCAGAAAGCAAAAAAATTTAAATCCACGAATGTTTAGGATTTTTAGGGAACGGTTCGGTTTTTTGAAACCTCCTGTATTTTTTCATTAGTATAGATGTTTTAAAACTATTGTACAAAGTTTCATCAAAATGAATTTTCTAATTCCATGAACTTTGAGGAATTTTAGAGAATGGTTCGTTATTTTTAAACACTCTGTATTTCTTAATTAGTATATTTTTCCTACAGAACATTGTATAAAATTTCATCAAATAGAGGTTAGGTTTTTTTAAACCTCCTGTATTTTTTCATTAGTATAGATTTTTACAAACCATTGTATAAGGTTTTATCAAAAATAATTTTTAAATTCAATGAGTTTTGTTGATTTTTATGAAATGGTTAGTTTTTTTTAAAAAATCTGTATTTCTTAATTAGTTTATTTTTCCTACAGAACATTGTATAAAGTTTCATCAAAAGAATTTTTTAATTCCATGAATTTTGAGGATTTTTAGAGAATGGTTCGTTATTATTAAACACTCTGTATTTGCTTCGTTAGTGAGTGTCATAATAAATCCTTGATGGAAGTTTAATAAATAAAAAAAATTTCCATGAATTTTGGGAGTTTCAATATTGGTTCAGTTTTTTTAAACGCCCAGTTTTCTTACAGACCATTGTGAAAAGTTTCATGAAAAAATATTCAATGAATTATTGTGAGGATTCTTAGAGTATGGTTTGGTTTCGTTAAGCACCCTGTATTTTCTCATTAGTATGATTTTTTTACAATCGTCAATAGTTTCATAAAAAAAATAAAATCCATAAATTTTGTGGATGTAGAGAATGGTTTTTTATTTTACACGCTGTATTTTTTCATAAGTATGTATTCATATACATAATAATACCAAAGTATATATTTTTTACAGTTTTTCTACAAACTATTGTAAAAAGTTTCATCAGAAAGCAAAAAAAAAAATTTTAAATCCACGAATGTCCAGGATTTTTAGGAACGGTTCGAATTTTTTAAACACCCCGTATTTTTTCGATAATTAGTGCGGTAAGAGTCCCCGACGGAAGTTTTCGTACCAAAAAATTTTCAGTTCCCTTAATTTTTACATTTTTTTAACGTTCGACATTTTTCCAACACTTTGTATATAAAACGGTCCTACGCACGTCAGAGAACCCCTCCGAAGCGAAAGAACCGAAAATTTCCTCGAATCTGTAATTTTTATTTTTTTCTCGTCAATTTTTATCGTAACACCCCGTACATCGAGCTTTTTTGAGTCGCACTGTATATAAGCGAAGCGACTTGAAGTGTGCCATATTGTCTAGCTCACTGATACCACCTATTCATTCTATTTATGCAAAGTTCAATGCAAATAGCAATAGCGGATGGAAATATTTGACAGCTGTTCTATGGCTTCCGTCATTTTGACCCCGTCTTGGTCTGCCATATTGTCTAGCTCACTGATACCACCTACCTATTCCTTCTATTTATGCAAAGTTCAATGCAAATAGCAATAGCGGATGGAAATATTTGACAGCTGTTCTATGGCTTACGTCATTTTGACCCCGTCTTGCTTAGGATTTTCGCAAATTTCGATACAAAACGAATTCAAAACCAAACGCTCGCATAACACAACGTATCTAGAGACTTCAGATTTACCGTTTTCGGCCTTTGGGGCTCAGGTCGGCCCATGTAGCGAAATTTTCTGCGATTTATTCGAAATGTCGCCGCGCACTCGCCATTTGACGTCGCAAATTTTCGCAATTTTACTATAAAATCGAATTTTAAAACAGATCTGAGGCACACGACACATTGTAGAAGGTTCAAAGTTTACGTTTCGATATGGCTTTATGGAAATAAAGGGGTACTTACTTTGCAAATGTAACATTTTGAAGGTTTTGTGAGGACCCGCCATATTGCCAGGCTCTTCTCCACGTCTCGGTTCGGTATTACGCAAAATTCGATACAAATTGAATTCAAAACCCAGCGCGCTCGCATAACAGAAAGTATCTAGAGACTTTAAATTTACCTTTTCCGGCCTTGGCGGGTCTCAGATCTGCCCGTTTAGCGAACGTTCCTACGTTTTTATCGGAGCTGTCACCGGCCGTGCAGTCGTGCACCGTCCGGCTAGCCGTTTGACGTTTCGGACGGCCGAGCGAAGGCGAATGCAGCCGAACGTGTAATTGACCAAAACTTTCGCTATTTTCCCTATAAAATCGAATTTTAAACCTAAATCTGAGGCACGCGACACATTGTAGAAGGTTCAAAGTTTACGTTTCAACATGCATTTCTGAAATGAATGCGGGAAAATACGAAAATATCGAATCGGAAATAGTTTGACGTCTACCCATATCCGACTGACGTTTCTCCGATTCCCGGGGATAAGCTCCTCCCGCGCTATCTCCATCCCTCTCGCCGAGAACGGCCGGCGAGGACCCTCCGAAAATCGTGAAATTTACCTAGAAAATCGCGAAAAACGGCCCGCCGAGCGCCTCGTCGCGACGGAGAAAGGACCCAATAAAGTGACTCGCCCGCGGCCGCGTCCCCGACGGGCTCGCCTGAAAAACGTCGCGCGGAGCGAAACCGGCCTCCGAGCGGCTTCCGGGCTTCCGATAAGGGGCGTTTTTTTCGACTTTTGTCTCGTTTCCTCGCGAAATTGGAAAAGTAACGCCGGCGGACCTCCGGAAAAACGCAAAATTCGCCCCGAAAAAAGTAATAAGAACCAACCAAAATACGCCTACCGGACAACCGAAGGACCGAAGGGCGCTTCGCGCCCTTCGGCTCGCCGCCGCGCGGCTCGCGAAAAAAGCCTTTGTGGCGGCAGAATGCCACTTTTCCACCCACCCGGAGGGAGCGAGAGGCAATCGCGCATTTTAATATATAGTAATACTAACTAGAAAGGTGGCAAGTCGGCATTCGCCGACTTGACCTTTCTTGAGTAGGGTTAGTTTTTTTTAAACACCATGTATTTTTTCGATAATTAGTGCGTTAAGAGACCCCCGATGGAAGTTGAGTAAAATAAATTAGTCAGTTCTCTTAATTTTGAGATTTTTTACCGTTCAACATTTTTCCAACACTTTGTATATAAAACGGTCTTTCGTACATCCGACAACCCATCCGAAGCAAAACAAATAATTTTATTCCATGAATTTTGGGAGTTTCAATATTGGTTCAGTTTTCTTAAACACCCTGTATTGTTTTCATTAAAATAGTTTCCATATAGACCATTGTTAAACGTTTCATCAAAGGAATATTATACTTCCATGAAGGTTTCTAGAGAAAGGTCGGTTTTTTAAACACCCAGTAGTTTTTTAATTAGTATAGTTTTCTTACAGACCGTTGTGAAAAGTTTCATTAGAAAATATTCCATGAATTGTGAGGATTTTTAGAGAATGGTTTGGTTTTGTTAAACACCCTGTATTTTTTCATCGGTATAATTTTTTACAATCGTGAAAATAAAGTTTCATAAAAAAATTAATTCCATAAATTTTGTGGATCTAGAGAATGGATCTATATATTACACCCTGTATTTTTCATACGTATGTATTTATATACATAATAAAACCTAAGTATATATTTTTATAGTTTTTTGACAAACTAATGTAAAAGTTTCATCAGAAAGCAAAAAAAAAATTTTAAATCCACGAATTTTCAGGATTTTTAGGGAACAGTTCGGTTTTTTTAAATCCTCTGTATTTCTTAATTAGGATATTTTTCCTATAGAACATTGTATAAAGTTTCATCAAAAAGAATTTTTTAATTCCATGAATTTTGAGGAATTTTAGAGAATGGTTCGTTATTTTTAAACACTCTGTATTTTTAATTAGTATATTTTTCCTACAGAACATTGTATAAAGTTTCATCAAAAGAATTATTTAATTCCATGAATTTTGAGGATTTTTAGAGAATGGTTCGTTATTATTAAACACTCTGTATTTGCTTCGTTAATGAGTGTCATAATAAATCCTTGATGGAAGTTTAATAAATAAAAAATTTCCATGAATTTTGGGAGTTTCAATATTGGTTCAGTTTTCTTAAACACCCAGAATTTTTTAATTAGTATAGTTTTCTTACAGACCATTGTGAAAAGTTTCATAAAAAATATTCAATGAATTATTGTGGGATTCTTAGAGTATGGTTTGGTTTCGTTAAGCACCCTGTATTTTTCATTAGTATAATTTTTTTATAATCGTGAAAAGTTTAATAAAAAAAATTAAATTCCATAAATTTTGTGGCTGTAGAGAATGGTTCTTTATTTTACACCCTGTATTTTTTCATAAGTATGTATTCATATACATAATAATACCAAAGTATATATTTTTATAGTTTTTTACAAACTATTGTAAAAAGTTTCATCAGAAAGCAAAAAAAAAAAATTTAAAACCACGAATGTTTAGGATTTTTAGGGACCGGTTCGGTTTTTTGAAACCGCCTGTATTTTTACATTAGTATAGATGTTTTAAAACTATTGTACAAAGTTTCATCAAAATGAATTTTCTAATTCCATGAACTTTGAGGAATTTTAGAGAATGGTTCGTTATTTTTAAACACTCTGTATTTCCTAATTAGTATATTTTTCCTACAGAACATTGTATAAAATTTCATCAAATAGAATTTTTTAATTCCATGAATTTTGTTGATTTTTAGGAAATGGTTAGGTTTTTTTAAACCTCCTGTATTTTTCATTAGTATAGATTTTTACAAACCATTGTATAAGGTTTTATCAAAAATAATTTTTAATTCCATGAGTTTTGTTGATTTTTAGGAAATGGTTAGGTTTTTTAAACCCTCTGTATTTCTTAATTAGTATATTTTTCCTACAGAACATTGTATAAAGTTTCATCAAAAAGAATTTTTTAATTCCATGAATTTTGAGGATTTTTAGAGAATGGTTCGTTATTATTAAACACTCTGTATTTGCTTCGTTAGTGAGTGTCATTATAAATCCTTGATGGAAGTTTAATAAATAAAAAAAATTTCCATGAATTTTGGGAGTTTCAATATTGGTTCAGTTTTTTTAAACACCCAGTAGTTTTTTAATTAGTATACATAGTTTTCTTACAGACCATTGTGAAAAGTTTCATTAAAAAATATTCAATGAATTATTGTGAGGATTCTTAGAGTATGGTTTGGTTTCGTTAAGCACCCTGTATTTTCTCATTAGTATGATTTTTTTACAATCGTCAAAAGTTTCATAAAAAAAATAAAATCCATAAATTTTGTGGATGTAGAGAATGGTTTTTATTTTACACCCTGTATTTTTCATAAGTATGTATTCATATACATAATAATACCAAAGTATATATTTTTACAGTTTTTCTACAAACTATTGTAAAAGTTTCATCAGAAAGCAAAAAAATTTTAAATCCACGAATGTCCAGGATTTTTAGGAACGGTTCGAATTTTTAAACACCCCGTATTTTTTCGATAATTAGTGCGGTAAGAGTCCCCGACGGAAGTTTCGTACAAAAAAAATTTTCAGTTACCTTAATTTTTAAATTTTTTTAAAGTTCGACATTTTTACAACACTTTGTATATAAAACGGTCCTACTCACGTCAGAGAACTCCTCCGAAGCGAAAGAACAGAAAATTTCTCGAATCTGTAATTTTTATTTTTTCTCGTCAATTTTTATCGTAACACCCGTACATCGAGCTTTTTTGAGTCGCACTGTATATAAGCGAAGCGACTTGAAGTGTGCCATATTGTCTAGCTCACTGATACCACCTATTCATTCTATTTATGCAAAGTTCAATGCAAATAGCAATAGCGGATGGAAATATTTGACAGCTGTTCTATGGCTTCCGTCATTTTGACCCCGTCTTGGTCTGCCATATTGTCTAGCTCACTGATACCACCTACCTATTCATTCTATTTATGCAAAGTTCAATGCAAATAGCAATAGCGGATGGAAATATTTGACAGCTGTTCTATGGCTTACGTCATTTTGACCCCGTCTTGCTTAGAATTTTCGCAAATTTCGATACGAAAACGAATTCAAAACCAAACGCTCGCATAACACAACGTATCTAGAGACTTCAAATTTACCGTTTTCGGCCTTTGGGGCCTCGGGTCGGCCCATTTAGCGAAATTATCTGCGATTTATTAGTAAATGTCACCGCGCACTCGCCATTTGACGTTTCTGTAGTAGACGAAAATTTTTGCTATTTTCACTATAAAATCGAATTTTAAACCTAAACCTGAGGCACACGACACATTGTAGAAGGTTCAAAGTTTACGTTTCGATATGGCTTTATGGAAATAAAGGGGTACTTACTTTGCAAAATGTAACGTTTTGAAGGTTTTGTGAGGACCCGCCATATTGCCAGGCTCTTCTCCACGTCTCGGTTCGGTATTACGCAAAATTCGATACAAATTCGAATTCAAAACCCAGCGCTCGCATAACAGAAAGCATCTAGGGACTTTAAATTTACCTTTTCCGGCCTTGGCGGGTCTCCGCTCGATCCGTTTAGCGAACGTTCCTAAGTTTTATCCGGAGCTGTCACAGGCCGTGCACCGTCCGGCTTGCCGTTTGACGTTTCGGGCGAGTTACCTGTTACATAGACATTGAGCCGACCCTGTGTTAACTGACCTACACCATAAGTGATAAAGTGCGGTAGAAGTGCTGACAAAGATTCCTGTCGAAGTTTATCTTTTTATACCGTATATTATCAATAACCTTATGTTAATTCCAGAAATTATCTATTGTTCATTGTTCCTAGTGCACGAGGCAATCTAGTAATTTGTATTACGTATGTTTCATGTATATATATATTTTTTAGACTTTTTCAGCTTCAGTTCAGTTCAGTCTTAATCAAGTCAAAACGCTGTTAAAGATTTGAGCTAACTCTGTTTTGTTCTTAGTAAAATACCTGCTGTTAGTTAAATAAAACACAATTAGAAAGAACGAATATCTTTTTTTGGGTAGTTATTTTAATTAACAAGAGTAAAAGCTGAGTCCAAAACCAACCAAAGAAGCGGAGGGCTTCTTCGAACCAAGAACTGCAAGAAGCTCAACGTCACTGGCGCAGTCGGAAACGGATCTGATAGTCACTGTTTAGAAGAAGACATAGTGCCTTTTTGGAAAGTGTTTTTTCTACTGACAGGACTACTGCAAGTTAAGAGTGTTTCGAGAAGAGAACTGAATATTCCTTGTCGACATACGGGGGCCATCTTCTAGGACACAAACCCAGAAAATTGGCTAGCAACCTACTGGAGGATCGAATATCCCTGGACAGGTTTAGAAAGAAAAAACAACAAAATCAAGCAATCACACAAAGCAAAGCTGCACACAAACAAGGTTAGTCATTTTTTCTCATAATCCATTTTTTTTTCCTTCTCACCCCAACTTTTCACATTTTTTTTGTGTAAAATAATATTCAAAAATAAAACTTGTTTTTATTGTTTGGAAATAAAAATTATTCTCTCAACAAATGGTTAATGTTTAGAAATATTAAAGAAACGTCAAAAGCAAACAAAAATTTTAGACAACAAACTAGAGCTAGTAGAAGTATTAATTCTGAAGATTCTGATTCAGATTTAGATAGTGTTATCCAAGATTTATCTGCGATTAGATTAGAATACGAAAAATCTAAAAGAAATAATAGTGACAATATGGCTCGTGAAATAAATTATCAGCAATTAAAATTATTTTTAGATATTATTCCAAATTTTAGTGGAGACCCATGTGAATTAAATAATTTTATTGGAGCTTGTGATGAAACATTTGTACAGTATGCTAACGAATCTGAAGTTATAAAAAAATTAATTTTTAGAGGTATAATTGGCAAACTACGAGGCAAAGCATTAACTTTAATTTCAAGTAGAATTGAATTAGACACTTGGGACAAAATAAAAGAAATTTTGAAAGTTTCTTTTACTGATCAAAGGTCATTTACTTGTTTACTTCATGAACTTCACAGTTTGAAACCAAATCCTAAAGAAAGTCCTTATAATTTTGGTATTCGTTGTCAATACTAGAAGTTTAATTTTTCATCTATTAATAATGATAATACAATGGACCATGTACAAAAATTGCTCAAATTTCTAATATTGAAAAATTAATTTTGGTAACATTTTAAAATATCTTCCACCACAAATTCAAACCGGTGTTAGACTTAAAAATCCAGATTGTTTAGAAATAGCAATGCAATACGTAATAGAAGAAGAAAATTTTAATTCTATTGTAAATGAAGGAAAGAGAAATTTAAATCAACATATTCCATCTCCAAATATTAAAGCACCTGTTCAAAAATATTCTCAAATTCAACCTACTCTAAGTCAAACATTTTCACATAATAATTCACAGTTACAACAACGATTTCATGAACAAAATAAAAAAATATTTCCTAGTCAACCAATTCAAATAACTCCAAAACAAGTACCACAAAAATTTTACCCAAATCAACAAGTATTCGGTAAACAAAGTACATCAACAACCAACGTCTGGAAACCCAAAAATCAAATACCTACTTATAAACCTACTCCTATGTCAACAACATCTAGGCAAACAACTACTCAACCTTATCAGTTTAAACCCCAATCGAGACCGACATTTATGGCAGAAGAATTACACAACATTGATGAAGAAATTTATACTGAAGCAATTGAAGAAAATCCAGCAGCATATGGTTATGAACAAGAAGAATTACCCATGCAAGACCAAGAAGGTATGGAACCATATACAGAAGAACAAAATAACGATGAAGAAAATTTTATCCACCTAGCCTCTGGACAGAAAATCACTTAGAATTAAATCATATTATAGATCAACGCAAATTGCCATTTATCGAAATTTCAGGATTTCATAGACCTTTACGTTTTCTTATTGATTCTGGTAGTCATATATCTTTAATGAACCCTGTTTTAGTAAAAAAATATTTCCCAGAGTGCATCATTATAAAACCAAGTTTAATAAAAACATCTTGTGGTCAACAAACAGCAAAATTTGAGGCACATATCCCAGTTTTTAAAGAATTTCAAGCAAATGGAAAAATTATTTTCACTTTATTTGACTTTCATCCGTTTTTTGATGGATTAATCAGCTTTAGAGACTTAAAAAATATGGGATTTAATTGGAATTTACAAGAAGGATATCTACAGAGAAATAATTTGAAAATTCCTGTACGACAATGTTCTCCTTCAGAATATGAACACTTTAACATCACTGTTAATGAAAATGAAATTTTAAGAACCAAAATTCCAACTAACGCCGTTACTGATGGATCATATTATATCCCAGAAACAACAATTAATGAACACTGTTATATACCGGAATGTATAACAACAGTAGAAAATGGACAAGCAACTCTTGAAATACATAATGTTAGTGTTGAAGATACATATGTAAATCTAACGTATCCGCTGGAAGTCTTTCCACTTGAGAATTACGAAATTTTCAAGCCCAAATTACTGATGTAGGAATGTATCCAAGCGAACAAGATATTGGAAACTTACTACGATTAAATCACCTAAACCAAGAGGAAAAGTCGAGGTTAACTAAATTATGTGAACATTTTCATTCAATATTTCAGTATCCAAATCAACCTCTTTCAGCTACTACACAGACAACTCACATAATACGGACAACAGATGAAGAACCCATCCATACGAAGTCATATAGATTCCCAGAAATCCACAAAAAGGAAGTTAGAGACCAAATAAAAAATATGCTGGAAACTGGAATAATAAAAAACAGTACAAGCCCATGGTCAAGCCCTATATGGATAGTTCCAAAAAAACTTGATGCAAGTGGAACTCAGAAATGGAGAATAGTCGTGGATTATAGAAAGTTAAATAACAAGACCATTCAAGACAGATACCCATTGCCTAACATCGATGATCTGTTAGAAAAATTAGGCAGATGCCAATATTTTACTATATTAGACTTGGCGAGCGGATTTCACCAAATTAAAATGCATAAAGATAGTATTGAAAAAACTGCATTTTCCACCGATTATGGACATTACGAGTTTTTAAGAATGCCCTTTGGACTTAAAAACGCCCCAGCAACATTCCAGAGAATGATTAATGAAGTTTTAAAAGATTTAATAAATAAAACATGTGTTGTATATATGGATGACGTTATTATATTTTCGTCTTCATTGGATGAACATATTCAAAATCTTAAGGAAGTATTTAAAAAATTCCAGGAACATAATTTAAAGGTACAATTAGATAAAAGTGAATTTATGAAAAGGAAGTTGAATTTTAGGACATATCATTACAACTCAAGGTATTAAACCAAATCCAAAAAAAATTGATGCCATCATGAACTTTCCAATCCCTAAGAAACATAAATAGATTAAAAGTTATTTAGGAATGATAGGATTTTATAGAAAATTTATAAACAATTTGGCAAAAATTACAAAACCACTTACAGCTTGTTTAAAAAAAGGTAAAAAAGTAGAACACACCAAAGAATTTATTCAAGCCTTTGAGACATGTAAAATTATACTCTGTAACGAACCAATTTTAACTCACCCTGATTTCTCAAAAATATTTACCCTGACAACCGATGCAAGTAAATTTGCCATTGGTGCCTTACTAAGTCAGGACGGAAAACCAATATGTTATGCAAGCCGTACCCTTAATCCAAATGAAATTAACTATTCAACTACAGAAAAGAATTACTAGCTATTATTTGGGCTGTAAAGTACTTCAGACCTTATTTATTTGGTAGACATTTCAAAATTAAGACAGATCACCGACCTTTGAAATGGTTAGAAAATTTAAAAGAGCCAAGTTCCAAACTTGTGCGATGGAAATTACTTTTATCAGAATACGATTATGAAATTGATTATATTAAAGGTAAAGATAATGTCGTTGCAGACGCGCTATCTAGAAATCCTTCAGACAATGTTTCTTTGATAAACGAAATAGGTGATATTGATAATGTCATTCAAGAATATTTAAACTATGAAAATAATGTTACAACAGCACATTCTGCAGATGAAATTCCTCTACTTAGTTTTCCTTATACAGAAAAACCTTTAAATCATTATAAACATCAAATGATTATTAAAGTTTCAGAATCATCCCCTGTACCTAATTGTATTAAAGAAAAGATTTTTGATAATCAGAGATTTTACATAAATATTAGAAAAAATCATATAGATGAAGATTTAGAACAATTCATAGCTAATCTCGATAATAAACTTACATATTATTTATATTTTCCTGACAAACAACATGAAAAATACTTTATAAAAAATATACAAGAAAAACTTATTAGAATTCAATCAAAATTAATAATTTGTTCTTCAAAATTAACTGATATATGTACAGATTCTGAAAAACAAGACAAAATGAATTATCATCATATTTATAAAACTGGTCATAGAGGTATTACAACTACAATTGACTCTCTAAAGAAAAATTACTATTGGCCTAGCATGACTAAAGACGTTAATAACTATGTCAATAATTGTGTCATATGTCAAAAATCTAAATATGAAAGACAACCTAATAATTTTGAATTTCAACCAATTCCTATAGGTACAAAACCTTTTGAAAGAATTCATATCGATACCTTGTCAGTATCTAAAGAAAAATTCTTAACGATAATTGATACTTTTTCAAAATTTGCGCAAGCCTATCAATTTTAGGAACAAATTCTATAAATGTCCTTGACGGATTATTAACTTTTATATCACATTATGGACTTCCTCATACAATTGTTTGTGATAATGGTGTGGAATTTAATAATCAAAATTTCCTAGATTTTTGCAAAATTCATAAAGTAAATATACACTTTACTACACCAAAAAATCCGAACTCAAATAGTTACATTGAAAGATTTCATTCTACATTGTTGGAACAAATTAGAGTTAAAACGCAACAAAATCCTAAAGAATCTTTAAATAACTTAATAAAATATTCACTATTACATTATAATAATTCCATACATTCAGTACAAACTTCACTCCTTTTGAGATCGTTTCAGGACATTTCAATACTAAAGATCCTTATGATATTGAAGAAAAAGATATAATCTCTAAATATGTGTATGACCATAAAGAAAAATTAAAGGAAAATATCAACAAATCAATGACGATATAAACAAGAAAAAAACCGATAAATTGGAAAAAATTAACGCAGAACGGAAAGAACCAATGACAATATCAGAACAAGACCAAATTTATCATAAAGAACAGACAAGAGATAAATTAGCAAATAAATTTTCCAAAATTTCGCCTGTAGCTCAAACAGAAAAATAAAAAACTGAAACATCAAAATATTCTAAGCATAATTTAAAGAAACGTAAAAATATTAATTACTAATGTTTTATTTCCAGATGAGGATATTGATCATTTTCTCGTTTATCCTTATCCATAACTTAAATAATGCAGTTATTCAAAAATTAACCAACCCTATTTTACCAATGAACTTGGAAAATTCGAGAATTATTATAAGTAAACATACATTCGTCAGTTATCTAGATATTTCTGAACTGAATAAAATTAAATCTAATTTACAAGAACAAGTCAATTTTATTATTGAAAGAAAAATTTTACTGATATGTCAGACAAACTAATAAAACAAGCACAATCACTGTTATTTCAAAATGATCATTTATTAGAAACTATTTTCCCTAACATGAGACACAAACGTGGACTGATAAATCTTGGTGGTAAAATATCAAAATGGTTATTTGGCACACTTGATTCTGAGGATGGAAAAAGAATCGATACTATATTAGATTACCTTAACAATAATGATCACTTACTTAAAGATGAAATTAATAATGAAATTTCTTATTCAAAGGAATTTATGTCAAAAACAAATCATAGCCTTTTTCAAATCAAATCAAACATCTTAACTATAAAGAGTTTAATCGATAAATACCAGGATAGTATAAATGAAATTAATACTTTGGAATTAATTATTAATTGCCTAATAACTCTACAGAACCAATTAAATCAAATCGTTAATGCTATAACATTTGCTACTCTTAATAAAATTCATCCAACTTTGCTTTCTATAGAAAATTTGAATATTATAATAAATAAAATTAAACTTAATAGCATGGATATCGAAGAGCTTTCTCATTTGGCAAATAAAATGAATAATCATCATGAAATAGCTTTACCTGTGGAGCCAAAGGAAAATCATCCCATACCAACCTGGCTTCTTATTATTATTTGCTTTCTCATTTGTGCTATCACCTATATTGGAGTAACATGCTACTATAGAAACTGTTACCCTTACCCAATCAAACTATTTAGAAGGAAGAAAAATCCGAATGAGGCCTCTTCTCTTAATGATGATCCACCCAGCCAACCAGTCCAACCCTAGGTTTCCATTTTAGGCGGGAGGAGTTACCTGTTACATAGACATTGAGCCGACCCTGTGTTAACTGACCTACACCATAAGTGATAAAGTGCGGTAGAAGTGCTGACAAAGATTCCTGTCGAAGTTTATCTTTTTATACCGTATATTATCAATAACCTTATGTTAATTCCAGAAATTATCTATTGTTCATTGTTCCTAGTGCACGAGGCAATCTAGTAATTTGTATTACGTATGTTTCATGTATATATATATTTTTTAGACTTTTTCAGCTTCAGTTCAGTTCAGTCTTAATCAAGTCAAAACGCTGTTAAAGATTTGAGCTAACTCTGTTTTGTTCTTAGTAAAATACCTGCTGTTAGTTAAATAAAACACAATTAGAAAGAACGAATATCTTTTTTTGTGTAGTTATTTTAATTAACAAGAGTAAAAGCTGAGTCCAAAACCAACCAAAGAAGCGGAGGGGCTTCTTCGAACCAAGAACTGCAAGAAGCTCAACGTCACTGACGGCCGAGCGAAGGCGAATGCAGCCGAACGTGTAATTGACCAAAACTTTCGCTATTTTCCCTATAAAATCGAATTTTAAACCTAAATCTGAGGCACGCGACACATTGTAGAAGGTTCAAAGTTTACGTTTCGACACGGCTTTGTGGAAATGAATGCGAGAAAATAGGAAAATATCGAATACGAAATAGTTTGACGTCTACCCATATCCGACTGACGTTTCTCCGATTCCCGGGCGATAAGCTCCGCCTCCGCTATATCCATCTCGCTCGCCGAGATCGGCCGGCGAGGACCCTCCGAAAAACGGAAAATTTACCTAGAAAAACGCGAAAAACGGCCCGCCGAGCGCCTCGTCGCGACGGAGAAAGGACCAAATAAAGAGACTCGCCCGCGACCGCGTCCCCGACGGGCTCGCCGGAAAAACGTCGCGCGGAGCGAGACCGGCCTCCGGGCGGCTTCCGGACTTCCGATAAGGGGCGTTTTTTTCGACTTTTGTCTCGTTTCCTCGCGAAAACGGAAAAGTAACGCCGGCGGACCTCCGGAAAAACGCAAAATTCGCCCCGAAAAAGGTAAAAAGAACCCACCGAAATACGCCTAAGCTACGCAAAAAAGGCCAAACTCGACTCGGCGCGCCCGGGCTCGCCGCTGCGCGGCTCGCAAAAAAAGCCTTTGTGGCGGCAAAACCCCACTTTTTCGCGCCCCCGGTGGGAGCGAGAGGCAATCGCGTATTTTAATATATAAGAATTAAAAAACTTCTGGGTGTTTAAGAAAACTGAACCATTCTCTAGAAACCTTCATGGAAGTATAATATTCTTTTGATGAAACTTTTAACAATGGTTTATATGGCAACTATTTTAATGAGAACAATACAGGGTGTTTAAGAAAACTGAACCAATATTGAAACTCCCAAAATTCATGGAATAATTTTTTTTTTGCCTCGGATGGGTTGTCGGATGTACGAAAGACCGTTTTATATACAACGTGTTGGAAAAATGTTGAACGTTAAAAAAATCTCAAACTGAAGAGCTGACAATTTTTTTTTACTCAACTTCCATCGGGGGTCTCTTAACGCACTAATTATAGAAAAAATACATGGTGTTTAAAAAAAACGAACCCTACTATCGCCGACTTGCCACGTTTCTAGTTCTTATATATTAAAATCCGTTGTTTTTTCTCGCTCCCACCGGGGTGCTCGAAAAGGGGCATTTTGCGTCCCCTAAGGGTTTTGAGGCGAGCCGCGCAGCGGCGAGCCCGGGTTCGGTCCTTTGGTTGTCTGTTAGGCGTATTTTGGTTGGTTGTTTTTACCTTTTTCGGGGCGAATTTTGCGTTTTTCCGGAGGTCCACCGGTGTTACTTTTCCAATTTTGCGAGGAAACGAGACAAAAGTCGAAAACCACGCCCCTTATCGGAAGTCCGGAAGCCGCCCGGAGGCCGGTTTCGTTCCTCGCGTCGTTTTTCGGGCGAGCCCGTCGGGGACGCGGCCGCGGGCGAGTCACTTTATTTGGTCCTTTCTCCGTCGCGACGAGGCGTTCGGCGGGCCGTTTTTCGCGTTTTTCTAGTTAAATTTTCCGTTTTTCGGAGGGTCCTCGCCGGCCGTTCTCGGCGAGAGGGATGGAGATAGCGCGGGAGGAGCTTATCGCCCGGGAATCGGAGAAACGTCAGTCGGATATGGGTAGACGTCAAACTATTTCGGATTCGATATTTTCGTATTTTCCCGCATTCATTTCCAGAAAGCCATATCGAAACGTAAACTTTGAACCTTCTACGATGTGTCGCGTGCCTCAGATTTAGGTTTAAAATTCGATATTATAGTAAAAATAACGAAAATTTGGGTCAATTACACGTTCGGGGGCATTCGCATTCGCTCGGCCGTCCGAAACGTCAAACGGCTAGCCGGACGGTGCGGTGCCGTTGACAGCTCCGGATAAAACTTGGGAACGTTCGCTAAACGGACCGATCGGAGGCCCGCAAAGGTCAGAAAAGGTAAATTTAAAGTCTCTAGATACTTTCTGTTATGCGAGCGCTGGGTTTAGAATTCATTTTTGTATCGAAATGTGCGAAAATCCGATCCAAGACCGGGGAGAAGGGCCTGGCAAATGGCGGTCTTCACAAAACCTTCAAAACGATTACATTCTGGAAAGTAAGTACCCCTTCATTGTCATAAAGCCATATCGAAACGTAAACTTTGAATCTTCTACAATGTGCCGCCTGTCTCAGGTCTAGGTTTAAAATTCGATTATATAGTGAAAATAACAAAAGTTTGACTCAATTACACGTTCGGCGGCATTCGCGTTCGCTCGGCCGCCCGAAACGTCAAACGGCAAGCCGGACGGTGCGGTGTCGTTGACAGCTCCGGATAAAACTTAGGAACGTTCGCTAAACGGGCCGATCGGAGACCCGCAAAGGCCAGAAAAGGTAAATTTAAAGTTTCTATATACTTTCTGTTATGCCAGCGCTGGATTTTGAATTCATTTTTGTATCGAAATGTGCGAAAATCCGATCCAAGACCGGGGAGAAGGGCCTAGCAAATGGCGGTCTTCACAAAACCTTCAAAACGATTAGATTCTGAAAAGTAAGTACCCCTTTATTTCCATAAAGCCATATAAAAACGTAAACTTTGAACCTTCTACAATGTGTCGTGTGCCTCAGGTTTAGGTTTAAAATTCGATTTTATAGTGAAAATATCGAAATTTTTGTCCACTACACGTTCGGCCGGCGCCCGGCCGCCGAAACGTCAAACGGCCAAAAAAGGTAACATTGAAGTCTCTAGATACGTTCTGTTATGCGAACGCTTTGTTTTGAGTTTATTTTTGCATTGAACTATGCATAAATACGAATAAATCCGTGGTATAAATGAGCTAGACAATATGGCGGACTTCAATTATTTTAAGTCGCTTCGCGTATATACAGTGCGACTCAAAAGAGCTCGACGTACGGGGTGTTACGATAAAAATTGACGAGAAAAAAATAAAAATTACAGATTCGAGGAAATTTTCGGTTTTTCTTCGGAGGGGTTGTCTGACGTGCGAAAGACCGTTTTATATACAACGTGTTGGAAAAATGTTAAACGTTAAAAAAATGTCAAAATTAAGGGAACTGGAAATTTTTTTGGTACGAAACTTCCGTCGGGGGTCTCTTCCCGCACTAATTATCGAAAAAGATACAGGGTGCTTACAAAAAACCCACCCGTTCCCTAAAAATCATGAAAATTCGTGGATTTAAATTTTTTTTTTGCTTTCTGATGAAACTTTTTACAATAGTTTGTAAAGAAACTATAAAAAATATATACTTTGGTATTATTATACCGGGTGTTCCCTCTAAGACTTTCAGTGCGAATATCTCAGAAACCATCACAGCCAGTGCGACGAAATTTGGTATACAGACACTAGATGCGGAGTAGAATCTGATGATAACATCAATTCTTATACAGGGTGTTCCATTTTCCAAGAAATTGATTTGATTTTGATTTTTTGGTTGTCAGCCCTGCTAAAACTTATGTTTAAATTGAAATATACTTAATTATGAATACATTCTGATAAATAAACATTCAAACATTTCAAATCTTAACATAAAAACGCCTCCAAAAAGTACCAAAATTTCATTGTTTTGTCATGTAAAACGTGCATAGCCTTGAGCCAGACTTACACAGAAGAAACTAACATCGCTAAACGTCAAAACTATGAATTGTCATTGAATTGTCAAATATTAATGGCATAAAGTATTTTATTTTACATAAAAACCGCTAAATAATGTATTTAATGCAATTTACGTATACACAATGGTGTTATATCACAAAATAATTTACAAAAGTGTGTAAGTACTTAAAGAATATCTCTCTCCAACTGCTGTAATTATGGATTACTTATTTAGCAACAAATAAATTCGAGCAAAACGATTCCTAAAACTTTATAATTATAATGTGAACATGTTTGTCGTTGAAAGTCAGATCTAATCTGAACTGAACCCCTACTGAACCTAGGTACCCCAGCCCGACTAAATAAATATTACGAAAGCATAACCTAGAAATGATTGATTCTTGTGCACATATTTCAACACTTTGTGAAGAAGATGTTTAAGAAGAACTCTACATCTGTAAAATAGTAAACAATGAACTACAATTTCTGTATTTCATATGATACAGAACTAGAATAAAGCAACTGGTTTTGCTAGGAAGAATCGCCTGCAAACCTACTATACCCAGTAGGTACCTATCAAATAGTCATTTAAAGCTAGATAATAATTTGTAATTATTGTTTTTATGTTTCAGTTATGTGTGTTAGTGCCACAAATTAGTACCTACATTAAAACAGACACTAGAACGAATAAGCGAAAAATATTACAGACATTTTCTTGGAAAGAATTCTAAATATGGAATGATGGATAATATTATAAAGAAGTCTCTAACTCACTTTGAAGAGTATTCTATAAGACATTAAATTCAGTTGTCGTGGGTTTTAAAATTTCTAAACGAATAAATTTAAGAAATTTAACTAATTTCATAATTCTATGTAGAGTATGAAAACATCTCGTTAGAATATCTTAAAAATGTTGAAAGTTAACTGTTGTTACAATATACACAACATAACGTAATAAGGTAGGTATCGAACAATGAAATGGTAAGATTTGTTTCTAATCGTACATGCTTGACCATCCCTTAGATTGAACGGTGCTCTGCAAATTAGAATACAGAACTGTTTAACATAAAATCGATTAAATGTGTGTAAGTACTTAGGTACTTTTAATTTATTGTAGTTTTATTTTATTGTAAATAAATTAAATTTTGTATTTGTCTTTTTTTATTCTACCTGAATTATTAAACACAGATGCTTAAGAAATAATGAATACTTGAAGATGAAGGGTCAAGTTAATCAATTTAGCCACTAATAAAAAAAATAAACTGTAGGTACGTATTACTTTTGAAAAAATCTTTCATTTAGTCTTGAAAATGTAGAATACTTTTCAAAGTGAGTTTTATATTATCTATTTTTTTTTATAATTATACCTACCTTATAAGAACTGAATATTAACAGTTCTCACTGATATTTATGTTTTAGACATGTTAATTTTGTTATAGAATTAGTAAACACAAGGATTATTTGCTGTAGTGTATAATAAATACAAACGATAACAATTTAATAAACTTTAATTTCCGCCATACTTGCATTATTTATATTTTTATTTAATTCACTCGTTAACTTACACATTCCATGAACTTTAATTTTATTAAATAATTAAACCAAGTACAGAAAGTTAGGTATGTTTTTATTTATAGCAAAACGTAAAGTCTAATGTGTTCTAGCAAAATTTTCCTCGTCTCCCATCTCTCTGTCGCACGAATATAAACTAATCTTGGCATCTGGCTTCTTCAGTATTTTATCGAATCTTTTAATCAATGATTAACGTAATTGTGTATGTAAACCTGCTTCCATAACAGCACTTTGTTTTCTAAGTTCCTACCTAGAGGTGAGACGAAACATTTTCGTAGACATTTTTAATTTCTGCATACCACAAGATGAAATGAATATGTTTATATTCATTCTGGTCTCCTACAAATACTGAAATATGTTTCCTCATCTCTGTTCTTGAAAGTAATAAGCCCCCAATAGCTTCTCCATCTGAAACTAATTAGGTAAAGATAATCCTAGATTTTGCGTAACTAGGCTATTTCTTATAAATTTAACCCCATAGTTCTTTGAAATGAATTAGCTAATATGAAACATAAGTACCAGGAACTACAATAATATGCAAGACATAATTACCTACTAAGTACACTGATATTTTTCCTTCGTCTTTCGTCTCAGTTCCCATTAATCGTTATACTTAGTACTTACACATCTCGTTCTATCAAGCTTTTTACTGTATGAAAGTAATTTTTAGCACACCTAGGTATATGGCTCGAAATTTTACTCACATTTGATGTGGAGTAGTTTTTATAACAGATATATTTTTGTAATACTGGAACTGAAGCTTTCACTCAAGGAATCCATTGCATTTTTATCTGATTGTTTCTAGGCTTTAAAACATTTTTACCACTTGTTGAAGAGGCTTTATTCATTATTTTCATTATTTGGAACTCTAGGTTAAGTTTACACATCGTTCAGAACCTCGAGAGAGTCGGGCTCTGCGTCTGCGCTCTGCAGCATATTCACAGTAAACAACAGTCAACAGTCCTCTGTCTGTGGTAAAGCACAAAGCAGCGAGTCAAGGGCGTGACGTGTTCATAAATTTAATGTCTTCTCGTAGGGATTGTTCTTTATCGCTTTTATTATTTCCCAGAATAGTCGTATTATACAATTAAACAAACATGTTTCACATATTTTCAGAGTATTCATGCCGAATAAAGCTCAGCGTACGCGAACAGCTAATAACCTCTAAATTCCATTTTTAACAAAACTAGCATTATTGCAAATACGTACGCAGATTCAATGTACCTGGTGGTGTTACGTATTTATAATAAAATTCCTACAAAAATAGTCAAACTTGCTTTGACAGTTCCTGTCACTTTACGTTTTGACGTCTATCCATGCGATTGTTGCGTGTGTGTAAATTGGACTCACGGCTATACACATTTTGCATGACAAAACAATGAAATTTGGGTACTTTTCATAGACGTTTTTTTATGATAAAATAAAAAATTTTTGGGACTTTTTTTATCAGAATGTGTTCATAATTAAGAATATTCCAATTAAAATACATATTTTACCGAGGTTGACTACCAAAAAATCGAACTTAAATCGATTATCTGCAAAACTGAACACCCTGTATAAAAATTAATGGCATCGTCGAATTCTACACGCCATCTAGTGCCAGTATACCAAATTTTGTCGCACTAGCTGCAATAGTAGCTGAGATATTCGCACTGAAAGTCTTAGAGGGAACACCCGGTATACAGGGTGTCCGGAAAAGACGTGTACAACGAAAGACCACAGACTCCTGGGTTCAAAATAAGCCTATTTAGCCCAATTTACTTATTTCCAAAATTGCTTCGTTTCGCCGCTAGGGAGCGCCAAAGTTCGCGAAAAATTTTTGTTTATTCCGAATATCTCGAAAACGACTTTATCGATGTTAACCATTTTTGGGCTACGCAGTTATAAGTCTAACCGACACTTTTTGACATTATTTAAAATCTTTTGCAGTCATTAGAAATATAAGAAAAATCATGTATCATGCAAATATAAGCACATATTTTTTAACCCCTGTACAATTACTCTCAGTTTTTCTATTAGTAGCTGACTTTATTTATAAACTTTTTTATACTTTAAGAATTTTGAATAGATGAGTAGTTTAGGCAGAAAAATATTTTTCGTATGTCAACAATATCAGCATTCGTTCTGCAACAAATAACGAAAATTCCAAAATTCATTTATATTCTATTTAATAAATACGAGATAATAAGATTAATATAGCAAATAAAAAAAGTTATGATCTATTTACAATAAATGCTCAGTGACCACCTTTTCTCGTACGCAATAAGTAATCCGTTTTACGGTTTTACGAAGTTGTAGTGCTCTCCATGGATTACCTCGTAAAATGTTAACTGCGTCTTGGATTCACCTAAAAAAATCCTCTTTATTATTATTACTGCGTATGCATATACTTTACAACAAATGATCGCTAGGAGGTAAGTCTGGTGCTCGAGGTGGCCATTTTATAGGAGCATCGTTTTCTCTTCCAATCCGCCTGTTAGGATACCGATTATGTAAATACTGACTAACGGGTATTGTAAAATGGGGGGTGCACCATCGAGCATAAACCATATGTTACGACGAAGTAGTAACGGTAAATCGTCCAATAAATTAAGTAAAAATTTAAATAGTTGACCCCATTTAATCGATGTGGAAACACAACCGGGCCAATAATAAAGTTGTCTATAATTTCCGTCCACACGTTTACTCTGAATTCATATTGAAAATGTCTTATTTTCAGTACAGTGTGGATTTTCATTAGTATAAACGTGTTTGTTATGGATATTAATATTTCCTGACCTAGCAAAATTTGCTTCATCTGTAAATAAAATGTTTTTGCTGAAATTGATATCATGGGCTCTTTGATCTTGTATAAAATTACACAATGCTAAACGTTTTTCAGGGTCAATGGGTTGATGAACCGGTCATGAACCGATTGAATGTGGTACGGATGTAGTTACTGCTCCTTCAAAACATCATGAACTATGGTTTTGGTATCCCTATTTCTTGTCCAATGCGTCTTGCAACAATTTTGGGTTCTCTTCTATCTTATCTACTATTTGTTCCTCCACCTTTATAGTTTTCGTGGTACGTTGACGCCCTTGAACCGTATTCATTTGGTGGAAGAACCAAATTCGCGAAGTCGCCTTTCGATGTTGGCAAAAGTTTGATGATTTGACACTCGTCGATGAGGGAATCTGTCCATGTAGACCCTAACACTTTTGCGGCCGTTATCTTGACAAACTCCATAAACCAAAAGCATATCTACTTGTTCGGAATATGTATTGAAGTTGATACTTAAAATATCAGAGCGTACTTCTGGTACTCCGTTATTTGTTGCAGAACGAATGCTGATATTGTTGACATACGAAAAATAGTTTTTCTGCCTAAACTACTCATCTGTTCAAAATTATGAAAGTGTAAAAAAAGTTTCTAAATAAAGTCAACTACTAATAGAAACAAACTGAGAGTAATTGTACAGGGGGTTAAAAAAATATGTGCTTATATTTGCATGATACATGATTTTTCTTATATTTCTAATGACTGCAAAAGATTTTAAATAATGTCAAAAAGTGTCGGTTAGACTTCTAACTGCGTAGCCCAAAAATGGTTAACATCGATCAAGTCGTTTTCGAGATATTCAGAATAAACAAAAAATTTTTGCGAACTTTGGCGCTCCCTAGCGGCGAAACGAAGCAATTTTGGAAATAAGTAAATTGGGCTAAATCGGCTTATTTTGTACCCAGGAGTCTGTGGTCTTCCGTTGTACACGTCTTTTCCGGACACCCTGTATATAAATACATACGTATGAAAAAATACAGGGTGTAAAATAAAGAACCATTCTGTAGATCCACAAAATTTATGGAATTTATTTTTTTATGAAACTTTTCACGATTGTAAACAAATTATACTAATGGAAAAATACAGGGTGCTTAACGAAACCAAACCATTCTCTAAGAATCCTCACAATAATTCATTGAATGTTTTTTTATGAAACTTTTCACAATTGTCTGTAAGAAAACTATACTAATTAAAAAACTACTGAGTGTTTAAGAAAACTGAACCAATATTGAAACTCCCAAAATTCATAGAAAAATTTTTTTTATTTATTAAACTTTCGTCAAGGATTTATTATCACACTCACTAACGAAGCAAATACAGAGTGTTTAAAAATAACGAACCATTCTCTGAAAATCCTCAAAATTCATGAAATTAAAAAATTCTTTTTGATGAAACTTTATAAAATGTTCTGTAAAAAAAATAGACTAATGAAGATATACAGAGTGTTTAAAAATAACGAAACATTCTCTAAAAATCCTCAAAATTCATGGAATTAAAAAATTCTTTTTGATGAAACGTTTTACAATAGTTTGTAAAAAACTATACTAATGAAAAAATACAGGAGGTTTAAAAACCGAACCATTCTCTAAAAGTCAACAAAATTCATGGAATTAAAAAATTCTTTTTGATGAAACTTTTACAATGTTCTGTAGGAAAAATATACTAATGAAAAATACGGGTTGTTTAAAAAAACCGAAACGTTCCCTAAAAATCCTGAAAATTCGTGGATATAAAATTTTTTTTTTGCTTTCTGATTAAACTTTTTACAGTAGTTTGTAAAAAAACTATAAAAAATATATAATTTGGTATTATGTATATAAATACATACGTATGAAAAAATACAGGGTGTATAATAAAGAACCATTCTATAAATCCACAAAATTTATGGAATTTATTTTTTTATGAAACTTTTCACGATTGTAAAAAAATATATACTAATAAGAAAATACAGGGTGCTTAACGAAACCAAACCATTCTATAAGAATCCTAACAATTCATGGAATATTTTTTATGAAACTTTTCACAATGGTCTGTAAGAAACTATTTTAATGAGAACAATATAACAGGGTGTTTAAGAAAACTGAACCAATATTGAAACTCCCAAAATTCATGGAAAAAATTTATGGAATTTAATTTTTTTTTATTAAACTTTTCACGATTGTAAAAAAATTACACTAATGAAAAAATACAGGGTGTTTAACAAAACCATTGAACCAATATTGAAACTCCCAAAATTCATAGAAAAAACTTATGGAATTTTTTTTTATGAAACTTCACGATTGTTAAATAATTATACTAATGAACAAATACAGGGTGTTTGGCAAAACCAAACCATTCTCTAAGAATCCTCACAATTCATGGAATATTTTCTTATGAACCTTTTCACAATGGTCTGTAAGAAAACTATACTAATTAAAAAACTACTGGGTGTTTAAAAAAACTGAGCCATTCTCTAGGAACCTTCATGGAAGTATAATATTCTTTTGATGAAACTTTTAACAATGGTTTATTCGGCAACTATTTTAATGAAAACAATACAGGGTGTTTAAGAAAATCGAATCATTCTAAAAATCCTAAAAACTTGGAATTAAAAACTCTTTTTTGGTTTTTGATGAAACTTTTTAAGATAGTTTTTAAAAAAAACTATAAAAAGTACATACTTAAGTATTATCATGTAGCTATATAAATACATACTTATGAAAAAATACAGGGTGTAAAATAAAGACCAATTCTCTAGATCCACGAAATTTATGGAATTTAATTTTTTTTATGAAACTTCACGATTGTAAAAAAATTATACTGATAAAAAAATACAGGGTGTTTAAAAAAACCGAATCATTCTCTTGAACTCCTCAAAATTGATAGAATTAATTTTTTTTTGTAAAACTATTCACAATAGGCTGCAAAAAAACTACCCTAATGCAACAATACAGTGTTTTAGAAAACCGAACAATTCTCTAGAAACCTTCATGCAAGTATATTCGTGGAACTAAAAATGTTTATGAAACATTAAACATATTCTGAAGCAAAACTATACTGATGAAAAATACTGGTAGTTTAAAAAAATCTAATCATTCCAAAAATCCTTAATACTTAGAATAAAAATTTCTTTTTTGGTTTCTGATGAAACTTTTTACAATAGTTTGTAAAAAAACTATAAATAATACATACTTAGGTATTATTATTATGTATACAAATACATACTTATGAAAAAATACCGGGTATAAAATAAAGAATCATTCTCTAGATCCACAAAATTTATGGAATTTAAATTTTTTTATGAAACTTTTCACCATTGTAAAAAAATTATACTAATGGAAAAATACAGGGTGCTTAACAAAACCAAACCATTCTTTAAGAATCCTCACAATTCATGGAATATTTTCTTATGAACCTTTTCTCAATGGTCTGTAAGAAAACTATAGTAATTAGAAAACTACTGGGTGTTTAAAAAAAACCGAACCATTCTCTACAAACATTCATGGAAGTATATTCCTTTGATGAAACTTTTAACAATGGTCTATATGGAAACTATTTTAATGAAAACAATACAGGGTGTTTAAGAAAATCGAATCATGCTAAAAACTTGGAATTAAAACTCTTTTTTCGTTTTTGATGAAACTTTTTAAGATAGTTTGTAAAAAAACTATAAAAAATACATACTTAGGTATTATTATGTAGGTATATAAATACATACTTATGAAAAAATACAGGGTGTAAAATAAAGACCAATTCTCTAGATCCACAGAATTTATGGAATTTAATTTTTTTTATGAAACTTTTCACGATTGTAAAAAAGTATACTAATGAACAAATACGGGGTGTTTAGCAAAACCAAACCATTCTCTAAGAATCCTCATAATTCATGGAATATTTTCTTATGAACCTTTTCTCAATGGTCTGTAAGAAAACTATACTAATTAAAAAACTACTGGGTGTTTAAAAAAACCGAACCATTCTCTAAAAACATTCATGGAAGTATATTCCTATGATGAAACTTTTAACAATGGTCTATATGGAAACTATTTTAATGAAAACAATACAGGGTGTTTAAGAAAATCGAATCATTCTAAAAATCCTAAAAACTTGGAATTAAAAACTCTTTTTTGGTTTTTGATGAAACTTTTTAAGATAGTTTGTAAAAAAACTATAAAAAATACATACTTAGGTATTATGTAGCTATATAAATACATACTTATGAAAAAATACAGGGTGTAAAATAAAGATCAATTCTCTAGATCCATAAAATTTATGGAATTTTTTTTTTTTATGAAACTTTTCACGATTGTAAAAAAATTATACTGATGAAATAATACGGGGTGCGCGGTGTAGAACTAACTACATCTATCGGCCGTTCGCTACTCCATGCCGGACTGAAAATGTCCGGGCACGAAGCGTTCTACATGCAGTAGACACCATTGAAAGCTGTCGACCTTTATCGCGATCGGCGAGAAACGATATTTTGCAAACACGGAATTCCAGGAAACAACTACTCTGCGGGCTAATGCCCCGACCAGCATTGAATTACACCTGGAAAACCTATAGCAACAGCTAGAGTCATTCGTCAGACGCCCACCAGACATATACCGGTTTCGAGCTTATTAGCTCTCATCAGTATGCCATAGGTGAGGTATCCGACGAATAATCCTAGCTGCTTTCGTCTGTCTAACCCGACAGAAGGGACCATGAGTACGCGGTGTAGAACTAACTACATCTATCGGCCGTTCGCTACCCCATGCCGGACTGAAAATGTCCGGGCACGAAGCGTTCTACATGCAGTAGACACCATTGAAAGCTGTCGATCGGCGAGAAACGATATTTTGCAAACACGGAATTCCAGGAAACAACTACTCTGCGGGCTAATGCCCCGACCAGCATTGAATTACACCTGGAAAACCTATATGCAAATGGGGCATCATTTTTTTTTATTTGTTTATATATTCATATTGGACGAGGAATCTATTATAGATCTTATAATTTAAAAGAAACATGATTAATTGGAGTAACAATTTTTTTTATTGTAATAGCAACAGCTTTTTTAGGATATGTACTTCCATGAGGACAAATATCATTTTGAGGAGCCACAGTTATTACTAATCTTTTATCCGCTATTCCTTATTTAGGTACTACAATTGTTCAATGAGTTTGGGGGGGATTTGCTGTAGATAATGCAACTCTAACACGATTTTTTACTTTCCACTTTCTTGCAAAATATCGTTTCTCGCCGATCGCGATAAAGGTCGACAGCTTTCAATGGTGTCTACTGCATGTAGAACGCTTCGTGCCCGGACATTTTCAGTCCGGCATGGAGTAGCGAACGGCCGATAGATGTAGTTAGTTCTACACCGCGTACTCATGGTCCCTTCTGTCGGGTTAGACAGACGAAAGCAGCTAGGATTATTCGTCGGATACCTCACCTATGGCATACTGATGAGAGCTAATAAGCTCGAAACCGGTATATGTCTGGTGGGCGTCTGACGAATGACTCTAGCTGTTGCTATAGGTTTTCCAGGTGTAATTCAATGCTGGTCGGGGCATTAGCCCGCAGAGTAGTTGTTTCCTGGAATTCCGTGTTTGCGTAATACGGGGTGTTTAACAAAACCAAACCATTATATAAGAATCCTCACAATTCATGGAATATTTTCTAATGAAACTTTTCACAACGGTCTGTAAGAAAACTATACTAATTAAAAAACTACTAGGTGTTTAAAAAACCGACTGTTCTCTAGAAACCTTCATGGAAGTATAATATTCCTTTGATGAAACTGTTAACAATGGTCTATATGGAAACTATTGTAATAAAAACAATACAGGGTGTTTAAGAAAACTGAACCAATATTGAAACTCCCAAAATTCATGGAATAATTTTTTTTTGCCTCGGATGGGTTGTCGAATGTACGAAAGACCGTTTTATATACAACATGTTGGAAAAATGTTGAACGTTAAAAAAATCTCAAAATGAAGAGAACTGACAATTTTTTTACTCAACTTCCATCTCTTAACGCACAAATTATCGAAAAATAGATGGTGTTTAAAAAACGAACCATACTCAAGAAAGGTCAAGTCGGCGATAGCCGACTTGCCACCTTTCTAGTATATATTAAAATCCGTTGTTTTTTCTCTCTCGCGAAAAAGTGGCGTTTTGCATTACCTAAGGCTTTTGAGGCGAGCCGCGCAGCGGCGAGCCCGGGTGCGCGAAGCCGAGTTCGGTCCTTCGGTTGTCCGGTGGGCGTATTTTGGTGATTTCTCTTTACCTTTTTCGGGGCGAATTTTGCGTTTTTCCGGAGGTCCGCGGCCGCCAGTTTTCCATTTTCGCGCGGATGTCGCGAAAAAAAGAGATAGATATAGCCGGGAATTCGAGAAACGTCAGTCAGATATGGATAGACGTCCAACTATTTCGGATTCGATATTTTCGTATTTTCCCGCATTCGTTTCCACAAAGCCATGTCGAAACGTAAACTTTGAAGCTTCTACGATGTGTCGCGTGCCTCAGGTTTGAGTTTAAAATTCGATTTTATAGTGAAAATAACGAAAGTTTTACTCAATTACACGTTCGGCGGTATTCGCATTCGCTCGGCCGCCGGCCGTCCTAAACGTCAAACGGCTACCAGGACGGTGCACGGCATGTGACAGCTCCCGATAAAACTTAGGAACGTTCGCTAAAAGGGTCGATCGGAGGGCCGCCAATGCCAGAAAAGGTAAATTTAAAGTCTCTAGATACTTTCTGTTATGCGAGCCCTGGATTTCGAGTTCGTTTTTCCATAAAAATTTGCTTAAATCCAAACTGAGACGGGGAGAAGAGCCTAGCAATATGGCGGGTCCTCACAAAACCTTCAAAACGATTACATTCTGAAAAGTAAGTACCCCTTTATTTCCATAAAGCCATATCGAAACGTACACTTTGAACCTTCTACAATGTGTCGTGCCTCAGGTTTAGGTTTAAAATTCGATTTTATAGTGAAAATAGCAAAAATGTTCGTCGACTACAGAAACGTCAAATGGCGAGTGCGCGGTGACATTTCCGAATAAATCGCAGAAAATTTCGCTAAATGGGGCGACCGGAGCCCCCCAAAGGCCGAAAACGGTAAATTTGAAGTCTCTAGATACGTTGTGTAAGGCGAGCGCCGGGTTTTGAATTCGTTTTTGTATCGAAATTTGCGAAAATCCTAACCAAGACGGGGTCAAAATGACGTAAGCCATAAAACAGCAGTCAAATATTTCCATCCGCTACGCGTATATACGGGGTGACTCAAAAAAGCTCGATGTACGGGGTGTTCCGATAAAAATTGACGAGAAAAAAATAAAATTACAGATTCGAGGAAATTTTCGGTTTTTCGCTTCGGAGGGGTTCTCTGACGTGCGTAGGACCGTTTTATATACAAAGTGTTGGAAAAATGTCGAACGTTAAAAAAATGTCAAAATTAAGGGAACTGAAAATTTTTTTGTTACGAAACTTCCGTCGGGGGTCTCTTACCGCACTAATTATCGAAAAAAATACGGGGTGTTTAAAAAAACCGAACCGTTCCCTAAAAATCCTGAACAACAGCATTCTGATGAAACTTTTTACAATAGTTTGTAAAAAAACTATAAAAAATATATACTTTGGTATTATTATGTATATAAATACATACGTATGAAAAAATACAGGGTGTAAAATAAAGAACCATTCTCTAGATCCACAAAATTTATGGAATTTATTTTTTTTATGAAACTTTTCACGATTGTAAAAAAATTATACTAATGAGAAAATACAGGGTGCTTAACGAAACCAAACCATTCTATAAGAATCCTAACAATAATTCATGGAATATTTTTTTATGAAACTTTTCACAATGGTCTGTAAGAAAACTATACTAATTAAAAAACTACTGGGTGTTTAAGAAAACTGAACCAATATTGAAACTCCCAAAATTCGTGGAAATTTTTTTTTTTATTTATTAAACTTCCGTCAAGGATTTATTATGACATTCACTAACGAAGCAAATACAGAGTGTTTAATAATAAACGATGGTCTGTAAGAAAACTATACTAATTAAAAAACTACTGGGTGTTTAAAAAAACCGACCCTTCTCTAGAAACCTTCATGGAAGTATAATATTCCTTTGATGAAACTTTTAACAATGGTCTATATGGAAACTATTTTAATGAAAACAATACAGGGTGTTTAAGAAAACTGAACCAATATTGAACCTCCCAAAATTCATGGAATAAATTTTTTTTTTGCTTCGGATGGGTTGTCGGATGTACGAAAGACCGTTTTACATACAACGTGTTGGAAAAATGTTGAACGTTAAAAAAATCTCAAAATTAAGAGAACTGACATTTTTTTTTACTCAACTTCCATCGGGGGTCTCTTAACGCACTAATTATCTATTTAAATACCGAGCATTCTTATCCTGCATTCATCATTAGTAGTCAAGCATTTCTCCTATTCTATATTGCAAAATATATTAAAATATCGAGCACTTTATTGGGACCCTTTATTTTTTTGTGAAAAATGTCATTCCACGGTTATCCCAAAACCGAAGAAAAATAAAAAAACACTGTTTACAAACATATACAAAGCATTCTGTTCATTTTTCTCTTTTATGGATTTTTATAAATAATTAACTATCAGGAATTATGTTTTCCAAAAAAATCTGAAATGCCTTATGTACCAAAATATCATTACCTACTTTTATTTTTCGAAAACTACGAAAGAGTTTAATAAAATAAATACCACAAAAAATATATTTTTTCAGTAAAAACATGCAATTTAACATTTTATTAATTTCTATAGTATAGGTACTTGATAAAATTGTAATTATAAATTAGCTATTTGAATATTTATGGGAAAAGTAGCATAACAATTAAAAATGGATTTTGTTTGTTCCTTTGAAACTACATGTTTAAGTAGTTGTACTTCGATAAAAAATTAAGAACCGCTTACTTACATCGCCGTATTTCCCGCAGTGAAAATTGTGTATTTAACTATCTCGAAAAATATAACATATACAACTAAAGGTAACTTATGGATGTTGTGTTTATTCACAGTTACTGTTTAAATTTTACTCAAATAAAATAATAATTTTGAAAAGCGTCTGTAAGACACGCATTTGTAGCTATATTAACTGCACATTTAACAATTATTTTCATACACTTAATTATAAATATTGAACAACTTTTATTATCAAGTAAATTTTTGTTATAAGAATATTTATATCTACAGATATATTTAAAATAAGTAGGTAAGTATTTTGGTTGATCTATGTATGTTTGTTTTACTTCGGTGTCTTTGAAAATATCCAGGTGTCATTCCTATTTTTTGCTAACACCTACATTATCCAGTTATTAAATATTTAAAATTATATGTCTTTAGAAGACATTCTTTCAAGAAAATGTCAATCTTAAGCCAGTGTTATATCTTTATAATTAAGAACAATGTACGCCACATATGTATTTTGGAAAGTTCAAATGTTAACAAAACAAAGGTATATGTTTTCAATATTTGATCTAATCTAATTGGCCTGTTTACACTTTAATTTCTCATATTTCTCTTCAATAATCCATACATAGTCTTTATATTTTACATTTTGGACATGTTAATATCTTTTATAAATTTTCTATGACCTGCGATAAGTTTTCTGTATTAAAAAAATACGAGCATAAAAAACTAAAATTTAATCTTATTCAACATAAAAATTATGGAAAATATAGATATTTCTGACTTTCCGAATGAATGCATTGTCCTATTCTGAAAACGTATACTGCACCGCAAGTATAAACTTAGCTTGCATACGAAACACGAGCATATGTAAAATTCAATTTCTTGAAAACCGTAACACGTAGCGAGGTAAACTTTTTTTTAAAAACTTTTCTTCTTACTTTCGACTACATTTGTCTCGATATAACTATAGTTCTATTTTCAATAATTAATGTAGCTGGTAAGTAATTTGCTGGTATCGACTTTGGAACAATTTTTTTCGAAAAAGCTTTAAGTAATCAAAAATTGGTGTGTACCATTAGAAACGCTGTAGTTTTTTATATATGTTGTGAACAAATTATGAACATAACTTGAATCGTTGATTTACAAACGCAATATATGTTTCGTAAAACATAATTGTCAAATAACGTCCGAAGCACCGACAATTTGATTTTATAAAGTTAGACCCTACTGAAAAAAGTTGTAGAAGTCCATTTTAGATGCCCAAATTGTCCTTCTACAAGATGGTAAATGTTTAATTTAGTTATATCTTTATTTAAAAAAAAAACAGCATAATTGAGAACCGATTTTACTTCACTAATAGAGTTGTGATACCTTTATTTCAGTGTATCTTTCGTTTTGTCTCCATCCCAAATGAATTAGCCTCTAGGCATCACATATTTCAGCGTTTTTTCACAACACGTCAACATAGTCTTGCTCTGCGCAGCGCTATATCTGGTTTTAACAAAACTTGATCACGTGTTTCACCGTTAGCCTTAATAAAGTATTCATTATTATTATCATACGAAATGGTTAGAATGTTAGTAATAAATTGTGCAATATTACTATTCGGAGTACATATTAATACTTGAGAAAATCGGTCAAACGTCAACAATTATGTATTTTAGGTAAACCATAAAACCTTGCTCAAGTTACGTTATAGATTTTAAGTTGTTTATGCTCTTGTTCTGTTAATATATCATAAAGATTATTAATTACAAGAACAAACGACTTACCTGTAGGAAGTTCGTTCTGAATTATATGAGATATACTCGTCCAATTAGATAACACATGTGGTCACACAGTCGTGTTCTTTGTCGAGCACATTTAAAAGATGAATCATCACAACCAAAACATGATTCCATAACTTCTCTTTTAACCGCTGGCCGGACATTCATTACACTGTTGAAGTTAAAACGCAAAATTGATAATTGGAAGGGCTCACAGGGTGGGACCTATCTAATTGGACGAGTATATCTCATATAATTCAGAACGAACTTCCTACAGGTAAGTCGTAATTATATTTCGATATCCTCGTCCAATTAGATAACACATGTAGATGTTTAAAGATAATCAATTTTCGGTTTGTTATTTTAATATAGCATTTTGCTTAGTTATACCATTTATTTGAAAGTCAAACTATTAGCTTACCAAATATTTTTTTTTGCAAACCTTTCCCAATTTAATAAATATCATCTGTATAGATATTATAATAATGTTTAATTAATTAGGTACAAGTTGACTGACAATTGTTTTACATATCATTAGCAATAATTTCTATAAAATTAAATGTATGCCGTATATGGGTATGTAAATTTTAGCAAATATTTCCGACTTTTTTGGCTATCCAGTTAAATTTTTTAATACCTTCGACATTAATTTCTATGATATAAGCTGCTGACATACTTGTGTGTCTAGTACCACTTAACCCGTACCGCTTAAATCATTTAAATCATTTGATCCAAAGTCGTTGGATTTCCTTATAACTAAGATTTGAGAATATTTAAAAGTATTATATTTTCTGAAAATTCATACTATACTACGTATATAGCTGTCAAAATTTGAGGAAATAGGGATTTCCAACACCATATTTTCAATAATGCCATCAAGGGCAAATATAATTATAAAAAACGGTCACAAATTATTAATAACATATATAATTTGTACCTTAAATGCATAATTTTATTTTATTTATTTATTTTATTGTTATATTCACTGTATTGTATACACTCGTAATTATAACGAATATTACTACTTTAATAGAACATTCTTTACTACAGCCACATTCATATTCGCTGTTTTGCAAATCAAGAACTCCATAGCAGGCTAAAAAAAATTAGACTACTCACAATGGAGTGAAACTGCTGGGTTACGCAGCACTAATTATAGTAGTATGATAGTAACTGCCAATTTTTTGAGTGTTTATTCCACTAGCTTCGATAATATTTTTATTCAGCGGCTTATACAAATTCAGATGTGATACAAAATTGCTTTAAATTCGTTGAAATTAAGTAATACTTGTTATTTCTAAATACGACAACTTTATTAATTATTTTAATTAGCAAAACACAGTTCAGGATGTTCAACAAATCAATTGAAGTTAAATACTGGTTTACTATTTCAATATATCTGTAATATAAATTTCTATACTATATTTTCTCTTTAATAATATTATTTATATTGATTTTAGATTGTATTCTAAATAAGGAACCAATGAAGCTAACACAATAAAACAAACATTACTAATTTCTTAGCTCTCTTTTCTATCGCTAAATTTTCTAAGGAATGTTATATATCATTTAAAACTTCGCAGCAATCCCAAGTTACATTATTCTTAGTCAAACTAGAATTTCATTCATGCAACCTTTAGAACCGATTTGTTAATAACTTGTCGGTATTCAATATATTCAAAATTAAAGATTGAGAGATAGTTGACTTATATGAGTTAAGTATATAGAACAAGAAATGTTATAAGCAAATGAACCTCTTAAACCGGGACAGTGGGATTGACATTTGCAGTGTAAAGTAAATATTTTTTCTTTTGGAAAAGTAACCACTATTTCTGAATGTATAATATAGATGCAGGAGGTATATATATCTTTTACAGATGCAAGAGAGTCTCATTTTAAGTGACTTTGATATGATGGGATTTTCTTATATTTCAATAAAAAAAAAATTGTTGACAGTTTCTAAACCACCAGGGAAAACTTCTATAACACGTATCTAGTGTTAAAAGGCGGCAAAAGAACTGCTGCACTTTTGGCTTTGTAATGATAATCTTAAAAAGAAAACCATGCTGATTAATAGAGCTTGCCTGTTCTGAGGAATCACCAGCGCAGCTAAAGAACGTACATACCTATACGATATTAAATCTTCCCCGTCGACTGACTTGGAGCAAATGTATTTTCCAAAAATAATGTATGGCAGTGCAGTGCCATCTTGTCGTATTTGCAAGAATATCTTAATTGGATGAAATTCTTACAATTGCAGACATTGAAAACTGTCAATACGTTGAGCATTTGTAAAATTTTTCAGTACACTGGATAAAGAACCATTTCGAAAATTTTGAGAAGGTATATTTCTGTGTTGTCACTACCAACTAGACAAGTGCGATGCCAGTTTTGTCGCGTTAAAATTTTTTCAAATTTAAAATATGAAGTGTACATATTACTTGTTACAGTATGGGCGCAAAAATTAATAAAGAGTGCGTTTTGTGAATAATTATGGAGCTGCGTGTATGGCAGACGGGAGGATCAACTCAGAAAATGTTGTTGAATACAATCGATTAACTACAGAACATTATTTGTCTTTAATCACTTGAAGTTTTGGACCTAGGCCCATGTAAATGAGTTTACATATATCAATAGGAACTTGTATCTAGAGGAATATTTCCAGAATTGTATGCCAGTAATAGATATGTAATGTTAGAATTCTAAACACACATATCTAGAATCATCCTTATCTAAGGAAGAAAAACAAAAAATGTTCATACAATATAATAATATCTTTGCGATATATTGAAGAACTTAAATATGGCTGTTCATAGACTAAGGATTATATTTATCTTTACTATTTTTCCTGAAATTAAACCAAAAATCCTCCTTACCGTATATAAAACAAACTAAATACGGTCATTTGACTAATTTTAATAGTTAAACGGTTTTAACTAATTGTTATTCATATAGGTTTAAAGTTATACCTATGAATAATTGTCTATATATGTGTATATACATGTATAATTATATAGTATTTTTGTATACCACATTTTTGTAAAATTTTGAGAAAATAAATAAATATTTGACTAATTTTAATAGTTTTAACTAATTGTTATTCATATAGGTTTAAAGTTATACCTATGAATAATTGTGTATATATGTGTATCTACATGTATAATTATATATTATTTTTGTATACCACATTTTTGTAAAATTTTGAGAAAATAAATAAACCTTTATTTGACTAATTTTAATAGTTAAACGGTTTTAACTAATTGTTATTCATATAGGTCTAAAGGTATACCTATGAATAATTGTGTATATATGTGTATATACATGTAATTATATAGTATTTTTGTATACCACATTTTTGTAAAATTTTGATAAAATAAATAAACCTTTATTTGACTAATTTTAATAGTTAAACGGTTTTAACTAATTGTTATTCATATAGGTTTAAAGTTATACCTATGAATAATTGTGTATATATGTGTATATACATGTATAATTATATAGTATTTTTGTATACCACATTTTTGTAAAATTTTTGAGAAAATGAATAAACCTTTATTATTATTACTATTAATTCTAAGTTCATATTAACTTCATTAATAATTTTCTTAGGAAAGCAAAATCCTCCTTGCCATACATTAAAGAAAAATAAATACTGTCATTTGACTGGTTAACGGCTTTAACGGCTTATCAGATAGGGTTACTGTTATACCTATGAGTAATTCTGTTAAGTTTATATTTACGTCATTAACAATTTTCTCCTTTACTTTTCTAATAGTTTGTTATTATTTTCGCTATTAACTAATTCTTTTCGTCATTTTCTATGAAACATAAATTTAACCTCATCTCATATATCTGACATAGCCTTTCTCTTTGTCTCATTTAGGAGAAAACATCCACCTTTCAAAATAAGTAAGTACTCAATTCATAGATTTGGTCGACTAATTTAACAGCTATAACTGATTTAGCTGATTTTTACTCATATGAGTTTACTGTTACACTTATGAATAATTCATATATATAAGTTTGTATGGATTTCATTGATAATTTTCTGCTTTCCTTTTTCAATAGTTCACTATTGTTTTTACTATTGCCCTTTTTTCCTATAGAAACTGTTCTAGAATCAACTTCATCTTGGGAATAATTAGTATCTATATTTATTTATTAACAATAAATATAGAGAAAGAGTGATATGGCCATTCATAGGCCGGGGTGATTAACTTCACAGTTTGAATGATTATCGCTGGTTGTTATTCATATAGATTTATCATTTTATCTATGAATAATTCTGATAAGTATAACTTCATTAATTATAAATAACATTTTCCGTTATTGTTTTCACTATGAACGTATTTCTTTTCAACATTTTACCTGAAACTGATCCAAAATCGACCACACCTGAGGAGGAAAACATCTGTCAGCAATTATCGCCAGTCATAGACTTGGCTGATTAACTTCACAGGATTAATAATTTTAGATGATTTTTATTCATATAGGTTTAAAGTTTTACCTATGAACAACTTTTAGTAAGTTTATCATATCTAGGTTTACAGTTTTACCTAGGAATAATTTTAGATGATTTTTATTCATATAGGTTTAAAGTTTTACCTATGAACAACTTTTAGTACGTTTATCGTATCTAGGTTTAAAGTTTTACCTAGGAATAATTCTGAAGTTTATGTGAATTTCATAAATAATGTTTTCACTAGTAACTGAACACACACTAAACTTCACAGCTTCAACGGCATTTTCACTTTTCACACATGAACTCAAACCGTGTTATCTCGACAAAGCACAACAGTGTAATGAATGTCCGGCTAGCGGTTAAAAGAGAAGTTATGGAATCATTTTTTGGTTGTGATGATTCATCTTTTAAATGTGCTCGACAAAGAACACGACTGTGTGACTACATGTGTTATCTAATTGGACGAGGATATCGAAATATAATGAACAAATTAGCTTTCTGTTGCATGGTGGAAGTAGGATCTCCTTCAAGTTTTACATAATATTGTTCGTTGTTAAGTAAATGTGACGATTTTTAAATAGGTATATTGTTTAGTCATAATAACTGTAACATTACCTTTATCAGATCTAGTGACAATCAGTTCCGTATGTTGTCTTAAACAGTGTTGAAAGCTCGGCAGAGTAAATTAGAGTTTACATATTTTGATTATCAACAAGGGGCGTTTGGGCGTCTTCGGCACGTTGTACCTATCCTAGTTCCGCGGAGAAAATAGCCTACCGTCATCGAGGAGCAACAGAAAAATGGAAATTTACCTAGGAAAAGGTGAAAAGACCGTTACCAAAAGCATTATCGTAGAAAGGAGCCGGCGCTTGGCGGAAAAAAGCCTTTGATAATGGAAATAGTGCACTCTATAATTTTTTAAGAGTGGCTGGCATTTAATTAAAAAAGAAGTGAAATTTAGTCAAGTGTGAGGTTTCTCTCCAGTATGGTTACATTTTTTTTCAACACCCTGTATTGTAAAAGATATACCGGTTGATCCACTTTTAAAAGCGGAAACTTTAGAGGCAGACAGAGAACCGCAAAATAATATTAGTTTGTATTATAAACTACATTCAAAATTTTTATCAAAAGTTCCAAATTTATTAACATTTTTCAAAATACTTTAGATATTTAAATGAAATTTGGAACCTTTGGATAGGTAATCTAGATACATATGTTTACGTAAAAAATATTATCTTTCTTTCAGCAGTAGCGTGCGTACGGACAGATCTTCGAAATTTTAATGAAAAAAATGGTACGGCAACGTTTTTTTAGAAACAAAAACTATTTCTAGAATTCTTGTTCAATTTACAACAGAAAAAGGGTCCTTTTTTCGTTTGACACACCGCTTTCCAGTAAAAAATTAAATTACCTAATGATTTAAGATAACAACACAGCAACATGATGTTAAGAAGAGGAAATTAAAAACGTTAAATAAGCCTTACAACAAAATGGTTTCTCTGGTAACAACATCAAGAGGGTTTTAAGGTCTAGGCGAAACAAAGAACAGATGGAAGAAGATAAACCAATAGTCAAAGCTCTTCTGCCATATGTCAAGAGTGTTTAGTTATATATATATATATATATATATATATATATATATAAAAGCCAAAGGGTAGTCACGACCGACTAGTTGAATACCAAACCATTGTTAATTTTAATAGGGCTTTGGTCAATTTTGGAATAATTAATAAGTAAATTCTTGTTTACTATGCCGAGCTTTCGACAATGTTTATTGTCTTTTTCAAGGCTACAAGAGAACACAATAATTCAGTTTATACAACAAATACTAATAGTAACTAACTGTTTAATTTCAAAAATATTTTAAATTTTACTTAATAAAAAACTACTTACTAGTAAGTTGAAGTTGACTAAAATTTTACTACTAGAGTGCATTTAGACATTATTTATACTAAAGAGTAGAGTTGAAATGTTATTCCATTTACTATTCAAACAATTTGATGTTATCATGTTCAAAAGATTTCTTATAGTGATTATTACACAGAAAAAATACATAAAAAAATAATAAAAATTTTGTACAAAACAGCTTAAAGTTGAAAATTTCATGATGTACCTAGTGTTCAGTGTTGCCAGTGGTTAAAAACAAATGCACGTACTCTCTCATAATTATGCGATTTTATCCAACATTTTGCGATTTACTATAAAAGTAATACATTTCAATTTATTTTTTATATACCTCTATTAAATTTCTCCAAAGTTAATAAAAACACAAAATAAAATCTATAACAACATGTGCTAATAGTGAATTAATTTTATATATTCATTTCGCGAATAAAAAACAAATAGTACGTATTTGGCGCGGTTTTTAAAATAATAATGCTTTAAAATGAGAGTTCTGAATAAATTAACATGAATAGGCATATTTAATTAAAATACATTATGCACCTTGTACAATTTATATTTCTACAAATAATAATAACTATAAATATGTCAACATAATATACATAGGTAATATATATAGGTATATATGTAATATATGGCAAGAACATTAACCCTTTCCTTCATACCAAGGTAATTAAAAGTTCAAAAAGGAATTTAGAATACCATTTAACGTCTGGCGACGCACCGAAATTAAATTTTAATATAGAACATATACATATAGAAAAAATCAGACTTCTAAATTTGTAATTTCTTTTGTACGCACCATTTGTTGAAAATTAAATGGAAGATTTCTGACGTATGTACGAAGACTTAGTTTTTCAAAGACTTCGCTCATAGTTCTTTTGTGTTCTATTGGTTCGGGGCCATGTCTTAATTTTGACATTAATTGACTTTCTAAAATTCTGTTACCGAAGTTAGTTAATGATTCCTTTTTAGCGTTAAATTGTAAATGTAGTAATTCTTGTTCTAAAGTGTCTATATCGCGATGGTCGCCAATGATTTGTAGTAAAATTTGTTTCATGGTATCCCATGAATTTATTTCTAGTCTTCTCTAGACATTTATTCGCGCTTGACCTTGCAACTTGTTTTTTATTGCTCAAGAAGTTATTTTGTACCTCATTATTAGTTACTGCGTAATTTCTTATTAATTCGTCACAGGCTTCAATGAAGTCAATTAAAAAGACTGGTGATCCGTCAAAGTTAGGTATCACATCAATAAACATCCTAAGCAATTAATAGTTTGAGCTAGGAGTAGACATTGTGATTTCTTCTAAAGAATCTAATAAGTCTTGCATAAATTTTAATTTCTTAAGCTATTTTTAAAACTAAGGTGTTGAATTTCAAACAAACGGTCAAGTAAATATTGTTATTCAGGCAAATTCACTTGAAATAATGAATTTTAGGAAATCCGGAGAGGAGACAACTTGTACTTGAATTATATAAAGGATTTGAATTTGAACGGAGGGACAAGATAAAAGACTCACAGACTTACCAAGGTTTTTCCTCAACCTGCGACTGATCATCTGGATTCTTGTTTGCTCGTTGCTTCTTTTTAGTGCCTTAAGGACTGAAGTCCTTCAATGGTTGGATTCTTCTCCGTTGAATATATCTTGACCAAAGGGCACTATCCTACCGACTGCGCCAATTATGTATATACTTCACTTAGAAATAATATCTTTATTTAATATCATTATAAGTACAATGATGGCTTATACTCAGTTAAGCTCTTGTTTCAACTCTGGCGATGAGGGATTGTGTTTCAGTATTTATAGGATCCCTTATCGCGTAAAAATACGTCATTTAGATAATAAAGTAGCGCATAACAAATATTGTTATGCATATTATACATTGTGATAAGAAAAAATATATACAGGTTGAATACATAACTAGGTTTATGTATCTTAAGTAACCCATAGAATTTTGCGGAGTTGCAATTATAAGTTTTAAGTTGTTTAAGCTCTTGAAGAGTTAACATATCTTTATCATATAATTCATTTAATAATAAATTAGTTCTTTGTTGAAATGTTGATGTTGGGTCTCGATTAAGTCTAGTGTTGATCATTTAAAATATCTAATGATTTTTCCAAATATTGATCTCTAGTCATCAAAACAGTTACATTACCTTTATCAGATTTAGTAACAATCAAATCTTCATGTTGTTTTAAGAACCGTTTAGTTTTGAAATATAAAGCATTAAGATAATTATTGTTTCTATAAGGTTTATGCAAAAAATTAGTTAGAACATTAGTGACTCTAGCTCTAAATAAATCTCTTTTTGTTTTGTCTACTTTATTAAATGGGATAATTTTCAGTAAGACAAGAACCATGTAGTAAATATTTTAACATTTCAACTCTACTCTTTAGTACAAATAATGTCTAAATGCACTCTAGCAGTAAAATTTTATAGTCAACTTCAACTTACTAGTAAGTAGTTTTTTATTAAGTAAAATTTAAAATATTTTTGAAATTAAACAGTTAATTACTATTAGTACTTGTTGTATAAACTGAATTATTGTATTCTCTTGTAGCCTTGAAAAAGACAATAAACATTGTCGAAAGCTCGGCATAGTAAACTAGAATTTACTTATTAATTATCCCAAAATTGACCGAAGCCCTGTTAAAATTAACAATTGTTTTATATATATAGTTGTAAAATTTGTATTACTTCGACCCTGATCACGTGGCTTGTAATCATTTATGAAGGCACTATATATATATATATAAAAGCCTAAGGGTAGTCACGACCGACTAGTTGAATACCAAACAATTGTTAATTATAACAGGGCTTCGGTCAATTTACCAAAACGATTTACCGTAAATTGACCGAAGCCCTGTTATAATCGGTTCCGAGGCCAAAAGCAACAGTCGCGGAAGACAGTCCAGCAACTACTGTGTCAGGGTCTCGGCTAGAAACAACGTTGTCCGCAGTTGCTTCGTTGTTCCTTTCACCTTTTTTCCGGATCCTCTAGCCGTGAAAGTTCCTTCGTCCTGTTGTATTGTTCTGGCTGAGACCCTGACACTCTCTTGCTGGACTCTCTTCCGCAGCGACTGTTGCTCTTGGCCTTTATCCTATATCCTAACTTATATATATATAAACAGCGGAAGAGAGTCCAGCAAGAGAGTGTCAGGGTCTCAGCCAGAACAATACAACAGAACGAAGGAACTTTCACGGCTAGAGGATCCGGAAAAAAGGTGAAAGGAACAACGAAGCAACTGCGGACAACGTTGTTTCTAGCCGAGACCCTGACACAGTAGTTGCTGGACTGTCTTCCGCGACTGTTGCTTTTGGCCTCGGAACCGAGGATGTGTGATACGAAGTTGCAAATAGGAATAGGTGGCTACTTGTCATTCTCCCTTGTTCGTATCATTCGCTCTTCCTTCTTTTTTCCTTCTTATTCGTTTAAGCTGCAGTGCGCTGATGAAGGGCAATACCTAGAAACAACGTTGTTTGCAGTTGCTTCGTTGTTTCTTTCACCTTTTTTCCGGATCCTTTAGCCGTGAAATTTTATCCTATCTTATATGTTAACGATCCGTTTAGTTCATTCGTTCTCTAGATATATGTATATACCTATAAGATCTTTTTAATTGAAATATAGATTCCGTTCCGGTCGATAAAAAAGGTTTTGTTTCAGTTTTTGGTACATAACGGTTCCGGCTCGGGTCAAAATTAATACTGACACTTGATGGGGTTATAAAAATTCTGGGTCACAAAAATATGACGTATGCGTTATCTAACAACTCTTCCTTGGTACGTTTTGTTGAAAAATTAATATAACTCGCGACAAGAATTCGGACGACTTACGTCATACCAACAAATGAATAATTCATTATATTTTCATAAAATTATTTAAGAAACTGCAACTGATAGTAGTAAAACTATATACTACACTAAAAGTTTGCATTATATATTGCACTAAATTGCAAAAATGATTGTTTTAACGCGACCAAATATCGAATATTACCTTGACAATAAAAACAAATGTGTAACGTCAGCTGTGACGTAAGACGTCTGAATTCTTGACGCGAGTTATAGTTAATAAATTATAGCCACATTACATTATTGGTGACTCACCTATATATAAAAGTACGATTTTTATTTATTGTTTCACTCTTTGAATCATTAAAATAATATAACTCTTTCAGTAAAAACTTAGAAATTATTTTGTACTTACTTTTACTATTCCCATTACAATATGTTCTAGTCCAGGTCTATCTGAATAATAGTGTAAAATTAGGGCACCATCTTCTTGTCTTTCTGTACACCTAAATGACGGTGCTTTCATTCCTGGATACAGTGTACCTAAATGATCATGAAGAGCATCAAGGTTCTAAAAATATTGTTAAAGTATACTTTATGTAATGTTTAATATTTACAGTAAGGTAGGTTAAATTAATTCGATTCTGTATAGGGCTTTTATAGTGTGGCTATATAATTTTAAGTAAACAAAATCATACAAAGTTTAAATGAGGTCTTTCATTTCAAACTACATTAATTGCTTTAATCACTTGATTAATAAATTATAACTAATGATTTTCCTAAATTATTTTTATAGTAATATTTAGCCATCCCAATGACATCAACATACTTTCGAATTATGTTATAGTAGTAGCATTCCAGTTGTCACGGAATTGTTCTTGTTCTGTTATTCTGTTCTGCTCTTTAAGTACTCCTGAATTATACAACTGGAACGCATCGTTGCCGTTATAAGAGTAACGCCAATATGATAATATTAGAACTATTATATTATTATATAATTATAACGCCAATATATATTATAATGGGGGTTGTGCGCTGGTTCTGTACTTCAAAAGCAATTGACTCTTGGCCTAGATTTTGTTTGCGAGTTTCTGCTGGACTGTATTATGTTGGAAATTGTTAGATTTTTATAGTTTCGAGGTTTTCTAGGCTATTTTATGTATTTTTGCGGGCTGTTTTATGTGTTTTCTTCGCAGGCATCCATATCTATAGCAGCAGCGCGGGACGCGAAGTAGAGCAGTGGGAATCAGCGAGCTCTTAGTAGTGATGGGCAAAACGGTTACCCGCGTGTAACGTTACAGGCGGCGCCGCTCTAGAAAAATACCGTTACAAAATTCCGTTACTTTGTAACGATCTTGGCAGACTAATCTGAGAATATATTTAATAGTGTAAAACATACCTAGAACAGATTGGAATTGGGACTACTTATTTACAAGCAGTCTTTTTCAATTTTTAATAAAAATATAAAATTTTATTTATGTTGTAGTGTAATTATTTTTTATAATATATATCAAATATTTATTATTAATTAAATTTAAGTTTCCCTATATCAGTGTGACTGTGACAGTGTATACGTGTGTCTCACCATTCACTTATACAACCGTGTCATTTATATTTATTTTTCTGTATTATCAATCTTGACCCACCGATTACAGCAAATTGAATAACGAAATTTTAAAATGTCATTAAGAAAAAAACTTTTACGAATTTAGCTTATGTACAAAATTTTAAAAATAATTATTTAGTTTTCATTGCTGTAAAGACTGCAACTGAAATATTTAATTAATTTGCATCTTTGCTTTTTATATACCTATTTATTTTAACAGTTAATATAATTAAAATGCTTGGGTAACATTTAAAATTGTTTGACCATACGTTACAACGCATCTGAGTTCTGTAACCGTTAGCCCACAGTATACTATTTAATTATAGTCCGCTAGTCTAGCAGTAGTGGTACGTGGGACCGGGCTAGTTCCTAGTCTCATGATCGCTGATCGCTCCCGTCCAGTCCATTGTAGTATCGGTCCGGGGATCCGCTGTCCGCACTCCGCAGTTGCGCGGAGTTGCAAAGTAACCAGTTACTTCTCGCATTAGTAACGAGTCTTGCCGTTACAACAAAATACCGTTACAAAATCCCGGTACACAAATACCGACCCATCACTAGCTCTTAGTGACGGACACTTTCAGCATTTTTTATTTTTATTTCATATTGTAACATCACATATACTCAGTTATCAGTTATATAAAATAAAACAAATCTATACAGTCCACTTGCACGTTCATTCAAATCAACATCATATCAACATTTGGTGATATCGAGCCGAATAAAGCCGGTCCCAGACGATGTGGCGAATGCCTTCCAACGTTGGACACATCACCATTTGCCACATCGTGTGGGCGGGCGCTGGTGAATTGCATGTGTCCAACGTTGGCTACATGCCACGTTCGGGCTTCTGTCGGTAAATCTGACCCGCGTCAAAGGAGCTTCCAGCGTTGGAAGCATGTTGGAAGCATCGTTCGTCACACACCTACACGAGGGATCGTGTGTTTGACCCAATACAGGAGCGCACATGTTCCTTTTTTTACTGTTCTGTGGATCTGCAGTATAAATACGACACTGACGAATGTTGGTTCCACATGTGTTTACAATGTTGCAACAAAAGTTCACCCCATCGTGTAGGAGACACATTTGCCACATTTTTATGATGCAAATTGTGCCCAACGTTGGCACCAACATTGGAACCAACATTTGAACCAACGTTGGACACATCGTCTGGGACCGGCTTAACAGACATCAGTCGACAAGAGCATACCAGTCAGCGGAGCATCAGGAATTCACGTTGCCCGGCACCCCGCAACCCAAAGTTAGCAAAGAACACCTGCACAATCTAAACAAGACAGAAGAAAGCATTCTTCTCGTAGCAAATAAGATTCAACACATTCAAAACAGTGAGTCCGTTTCTTATTATTTCATATTCCAATACAAATTTATTTAGACTTGTTTGCGTTAAATTGTGTTTGTAATAAATTAAACATGTCTGACGAAGCAAAACTTAAAAATTTTAAAATGCAGCGGGGCCAAATTAAGGCAAAAATTACACGATTTAGTACATTTTTAGATATCAATTTTCCAGCTTCACAGAACGTATTAGAACTAACTAAACGTTTAGAAAAAATTGAAATCACATGGAATGAATTTGATACTTGTCAGTTAGGTATAGAAAATTTAGATAATAGTGGTGAGCAGCATGAAGAACGTGAATCATTTGAAAACATATATTTTCAAGTCGTTGCACGTGCGCAAAAAATCATTGATGAACATAAACAAAATCAATCCATTATCAGTAATAATACAACAAATGGACAATCACCTGCTATTTCTAACTTGTCTCAACAGGTTAAATTACCATTACTAAATTTACCAAAATTTCAAAGCTCTTATAACAAATATGTACATGCATTTTCATGATACTTTTGAATCATTAATTAATCAAAATCAGACATTGTCAAAGGTCCAAAAATTCCATTATTTGATATCATGTTTACAGGGCGATGCTCTAAAATTTGTTCAGTCTCTAGAAATTACTGAGAACAATTACACAATAGCATGGAATCTGTTAGGAAAGATATGAGAATAAAAGAGTTATTATTAACAGTCATTTAAAGTCATTGTTTGAATTACCTGCATTACACAAAGAAAACTCTAGACAGTTAAGAAATTTCTTAGATTCATATTTAAAAGATGTTCGATCATTAAAAGCCTTAGGCGAATCAGTTGACTCATGGGATACAATGTTGTTGTATTTACTCACTTCAAAATTAGATTTTGCTACAAAGCGAGAATGGGAAAGTTCTATTCGTTCAGGACAATTACCATCTCTAGAAGATTTTTCAAAGTTTTTAAATTCAAGATGTCAGTTATTAGAAACATTACCTATATACACGATCTGCTACATCAAACGACTCAAGTATTCATAAAAAATGTATAAATCGCAATCAAACTCAAACTGAAAACAAATTATTTAGTCATGTATCAACAGAAAAAACTCAAAAATGTTATTATTGTCAAGGAAATCATTGGTTATATTATTACAAGGAATTTTTAAATTTAAATATTAAAGATAGATTAAATGCAGTTAAACAACTTAATTTATGCAGAAACTGTTTGAAGCTATATTTGCAAGTTCACGAATGCACAGGATTTTGTAAACTATGCAAAGGCAAGGGTCATAATACTTTGCTACACATTGATCATATATCAAATGATATTTCAAATCGACAATCCACAACGGACAAACAAGAATTACAGAGTGTTCCACAGGTTAACGTAAATTCGCAAGAAAAAGAAAGTAAAAATAATATAAGCATCAGTGCTCATTCCAGTCATACAGAAAACTCTATGATAATTTTATCAACTGCAAATATTTACATTCAAGAAAATAATAAAAATTTTGTTCAATGTAGATGTTTATTATATGGAGGATCTCAAAGTAACTTCATAACATCAGAATTAGTTAAAAGGCTTAAATTAAGAGTTCAAAATATTAATTTTCCTATTAGTGGCATAGGCGAAGCCAAGACAAATATTTCAGAAACTGTACATACAAAAATAAAATCAATTTATAATAAATATTTAAGTGACTTAACATTTTTAGTATTAGACAATATTACGGGTAATATACCTCATCACTCTTTCGACTCGAGATTATTAAATATACCTGAAGGTTTAGTTCTTGCAGACAACGATTTTAATATATCACAAAAGATTGACATTTTATTAGGCGCTTCGATATTTTATGAGCTATTAATCATGGGTCAAATTAGTTTAGGCAAAAATGCACCATTGCTACAAAATTCCAAATTAGGTTGGTTAATAGCGGGAAAATTATCAATGAATGTAATAGGAAACAACACAAATGACAGTATAATACAATCACAGCTTGAAAGATTTTGGTCTATTGAGAACAGTCAACATTCTGAAATTAAATATACAGAAGATGAAAAAATTTGCGAAAATCACTTCATAAATAATTATCAACGAGACAACACAGGGCGTTTTATAGTTTCATTACCAGTACGAGATACAGTTACGGATATCGGTAATACGTTTGAAATTGCTAAAAAACGGTTTATGATTTTAGAACAAAAGTTAAATAAAAATAAATCATTCGCAGAGCTGTATAAAAATTTTATTCACGAGTATGAAAATCTTGGACATATGACAAAGTTAACAAATGAACAAATTGAAACAGATGACAAAATTTATTATTTCCCTCATCACGGAGTATTAAAAAACAGCAGCATTACGACAAAGCTTAGAGTACTTTTCGATGGCAGCGCGAAAAGGCATATCATTAAACGATGTATTACGTGTTGGTCCAACTATACAGGATGATCTATTTTCAATTTTAATAAAATTTTGTAAACATAATTATGTGATCAAGGGCGATATAACAAAAATGTACAGGCAAGTAAATATTAAAACGGAACAAAGAAATCTACAAAGAATTTTATGGCGTGATAATCCAGATCGAGAATTGTCTCATTTTATTTTAAACACTGTTAGTTATGGTACCGCATCAGCGGCATTCCTAGCAATTAGATCATTACATCAAGTAGCAATAGATAATAAAGGTAGGTTTCCAAGGGCTAGTAATACAATTTTATCAGACTTTTATGTAGACGATTTAATTACCGGAAGTGATTCAATTACCGAACTACAAGATTTGAAATCTGAAATATTTGAAATACTAAAATCAGCAGGTTTTATTTTAACACAATGATGTCAAATTGTACTGAAGTTTTAGATTCAAACGAGCAACAAGTTAGATTCTGTTTCTCAGATGTTAATACATTAAAAACACTTGGTATAGCGTGGAATCCTAACTCAGATACTTTTCAATACAATGTCAATATAAATAATGATTTTCAGTATTTAACTAAACGCATCATGTTGTCCATAATAAGTCAAATTTTTTACCCACTTGGTATCATCGGCCCAGTAATAATAAAAGCTAAAATTATTCTACAACATTTATGGAAACTAAAGCTTAAATTGGACGAACCCATTACTTCAGAATGTCGTTCAGAATTTATACAGTTTTTTAATGAGTTAAAATATATTGATAAAATTTCGATCCCCCGACATGTCTTATTATCAACATGTATTCGAGTACAATTACACGGCTTTACGGACGCTTCACAAATTGCATACGGAGTGTGTATATATTTACGAAGTACAGAGATATTTAACAATCATTTTAGTCAATTACTGTGTTCCAAATCACGAGTTGCACCTTTAAAGGTTATTTCACTACCCAGATTGGAGTTATGCGGAGTATTACTGTTCTCAAATTGTTGTGTTGACAAATGTTTAAAATCGATACAATTAGATATTACAGAGGTTTTTCTGTGGACTGATTCCCAAATAGTTTTAGCGTGGTTAGCACAAGAACCGGTACGTTGGAAAACTTTCGTTTCCAATAGGGTGTCAGAAATACAGGGTTTAACCAATAATGCATATTGGCGTCATGTACGCTCTTCTGATAATCCTGCAGATTTAATTTCACGAGGCTGTAATGCAAATCAGTTACTAGATTTAGACATTTGGTGGACAGGCTGAAGCAAGACATAAAATTATGGCCTGATCAGTCAGGTAATAATACAGATACTAATATTCCCGAACAGAGAGCAACTCAGAATACAATTTGCAACAAATACTAATTTTGATTTATTCAATAAATTTTCAAGTTTTCAAAAATTAAAAAATGTCACAGCTTGGTGCTTTACATTTATAAACAATTTAAAATTAACAAAACAAAATAAGGAAAATATAAAGGGAAATTTAACAATCAAAGAAACAAATGGCGCAGTTAATATTTTAGTTAAATTAATACAAAATTCAGAATTTATAGAAGATTTATCTGCTCTAAAAAATAGTAATAAATTACCAAAAAATAGTAGAATTAGCAGTTTAAATCCATTTGTGGATGACAAAGGAATCATAAGAGTAGGAGGCAGATTAAAATTATCAAATTTGAGTTATGACCAAAAATTTCCTATGCTATTATCTAGTAAACATACTTTCACGAAATTAATTATCAAATATGACCATGAAAAAACTTTACATGGCGGCATTCAAATTGTTTTATCATCGATTCGTTTAAAATATTGGCCTATCAGTGCCAAGAATGCCATAAAAAATGTAATTAGAGATTGCATAACTTGCTTCAGGGTGAAACCTGATAGTATATCACCTATTATGGGACAGTTACCTTCATCACGAGTGAATCCATCTCGCCCATTTTCAGTATGTGGTGTGTTTAGCAGGCCTTTCACAATTAAAGACGGCACATTAAGAAGTCGAAAATTAGTAAAAGTGTATGTTTGTGTTTTTATATGCTTTTCAGTCAAGACCATACATTTAGAAATGGCTAGTGATTTTTCAACGCCTTTTTTTGCACGGCGTGGCATAAGTAGGGAAATTTGGTCAGACAATGCCCTAAGTTTTATTGGTTCATCAAATAAAATTCAAAATTCATATAATAATGTATTAAACTTAGATCAAGACTCAGAATTCAGAAATTATCTTTTAGATAACAAAATCACTTGGAGGGCTATGGGAGTCGGCGGTAAAGTTAGCTAAATTTCATTAGACCAGAGTAATAGGCACTTCTCATTTTACTTATGAAAACTATTTTAACGCAGATAGAGTCTATATTAAATTCAAGATCTATATGTCCAATTTCTAACGACCCCAAAGACCTAAATCCGGTAACACCCGGACATTTTTAAATTTACACCTCATTAAATGCTTTGCCTGAGGAAAACGTAGAAGACATTTCTACAAATAGACTAAACAAATATCAACAAATACAACAAGTTATACAATCATTTTGGCGTAGATGGTCAAAGAAATACTTACACAATTTGCAACAAAGACATAAATGGAAATTCAATGATCTACGTACTCTACAGCCAGGACTGTTGGTGGTTTTAGGAGAGGACAACGTTCATCCCTTGCACTGGCGAATGGGAAGAATTATTGAGCTCCATCCTGGAAGTGACAGTGTCGCGAGAGTGGCGAGTGTCCAAAACTTCTACCGGTATAGTGAAACGCGCATTTTCAAAAATTTGCGTGCTACCTGTTGCCTAAATTAACGATTTGTGTTTTGAAAGTTGGTACTTTCAAGAGGGGCGGTATGGTAGAACTGTTTAGTATTTTGTATTCAACGGTTGGCGGTGCCGACTGGAAGGAGACCAGCGCGGGACACGAAGTAGAGCAGTGGGAATCAGCGAGCTCTTAGTGACGGACGCTTTCAGCATTTTTTTATTTTTATTTCATATTGTAACATCACATATAGGGGTCGTTCGAGTTGACGCTCTGAACGTTCAGGGCTCACTCTGCGCGTTTTTTTTTAAGCTCGAAGTGCCTCCTATTGCGTAGTAGTTGAAGTAGTTCACCATACCCAAACACTCCTATTATTACGTCAGACTGCTCTGAGTGCTCTGTGCCCGCTCCGCTCGCTCTGCTCTTATAGAACTCGAACGCTCCCATACTCAGTTATCAGTTATATAAAATAAAACAAATCTATACAGTTCACTTGCACGTTCATTCAAATCAACATCATATCAACAAACTCAATAAATGAATACGTAATTATATCGATTAAAGATATACAATATCCTATTATATTATACCATTTATTTAGATAGTTGCAAACATGGCTATGCAATTAGCTTAAGCAAATGCGCAACAGAGTAACAAAGTAGGGATAGAGCGCTCGTCCAGGCAACTGAGGAAAGACGCAAGGAAAAGGAAGTAACTTTCAATGTATTACTAGTTTTTCCTCACTGTCTCTGTTTACGTTTAACTGACTCAATTTCCTGTTTTTTGGTTATATTAGGTTTGTTTTAGCAGCAGTTGCAAACTGTTTGGAAACTGTCAGAAATGTCCGTCCAACTATTTATTGCATCAAATTCAATGGTAACGCGTTCTCAACTTAACTGGTCGAATAGTTCTGACAGTTTCCAAACCGTTTTCAACTGCTGCAAAAACAAGCGTATTACTGAGATAAGTAAAAATCAAAAATACTGAGAAAAAGAAAAAGGTAAGTATTTAAGAGTACAAGACTTCTAAATAAATGTAGGTATTGATACTAATAAATTTGCTGTTAGACACGCTCATATAAAAAGTGGATTTGTAAATTGATTTACAATAAGCTTGTCACATTTAACACTATTATGATTATAACATAATCATTCATAATAATTGTATGTTAGGAAACACAAAAATTATCACCAGATGGGACCGGACGAATATATTAAATGAGCTAACCACTAAGTAAGATAAAATTGCTGCAACATTTCTCAAAATTTACAAACCAAGCTGTAACGTTGCAAAAGCTTTTACAGGAAGTTCGCAAGGGATTTGTGACAAAGTTATAATTTCCATCCAAAAACTTTGCAAGGAAACAGTTTGATACAACTTTTCTTAGCAAGTTCACAGTAATGTTGAAATTAGAGATGGGTTGTTATTTGCATATCTGTTATTCTATAACTGTTATCTGTTCGACAAGGACAACGACTGTTATTTGTATGCCAAAATAACAGGTATCAGTTGTCACAGTCCCACTGGGAGGCAGCTGCGCAGAGCATGTGAGTACGGGCCGGGAGCTAACGCGAAGCCGTCTTTTGGAATATTCGTCGCGGTAGAGTAGCGAACAACCGCTGGCAGTCTTTAGAGTTTTCAACAACGGCTATAACCGAAAACAGTTCCAGTTCACAACAACAGCGTTTGCAAAATAACGTAACGGTCTAACAGTGGATTGAAGACCACGGTGAATTACAGATCGCAGTTTTTAGGGTTCTCAGCAGCGACGATCACCGATAACAGTCTCAGTTCATCGCAACACAGTGTTTGGAAAATAACGTGGATACGTTATAATAGCGTAGACCCATTCATTTATAATTTTCAATATTTTCAAAAATAGTTATCAATGTATGTTAATACCGGCAGAAAAATTAGTTTCATTTTATTTCAGTGTATTTGATTTTTATTTTGGTAAAACAATGAAATAAGAGAATTAGATGTATGATATATTAAATTTAAGGCTGGATTAGGTTTCTAAATTGTATTTATTTAAAAATACAAAATTTAACAAACAGAACAGCCAGATAAAAATAGTTTAAATAAAAATAACTGCATGAATATTTAGAAAACATACGAGTAACAAAGTGCTAATATTTTAAATAAATAATTCTGCAATCAACAATTCTCTTCAGTTTTATGGGCCGTGATTAACGGGTACGGTGTATCCTGTAATCAGTCGATACCATTCATAGAAACATTTTGAATTTTGAAAGTCAATAACAGTTATCTGTTATTTTCAACTATTATTTAAAAACAACGATAACAGTTGCGACTGTTATTTGAAAATAACGGTTTTGCCCATCACTAATTGAAATGTGCTTGCCTCGTACCAGACACTTTGCCTTGCCTACAAAGTTAATTAAGAAATTACCAATAAATATTGTCATTTGCTTTAGATAGTTTAAAATACGTCTGTTTTCACACAGTCAGAGATTGATGGTTTCAAACTACTAGACATATTTCGACCAGTTAACTTGCAAAAACTCCTTCGACGGGGTTTTCCTCCGCCAGTGTGACAGTGACCAAACATAAATTAGGGATCTATTATTCCCTTGCCCGTGGTGCCAATTGCCAATTGCCAGGACTCAAATCTTGTAGATAACTTACCAAAATTCGGTTACACAGTATCAGTGAGATATAAGTGGCGCCACCTGTCGGCTATTAATATACATATAATTACAAGTTTAACATCTCTATGGAAGCAGTTAAACAAATTTTAAACTGTCAAACACGACATACTTATAATACATTAACTATTTTGAGAACGAAAACAGAGAGTTTTTCGAAACGTCAAAAATACGGAAGTGCGCGATAGTAATGTGATTTTTATTATTTTTTACTTATCTGCTTTTTCCAATGTGAGATTTTTTGGTTAGGCAAACTTAGATTAAAAAAAAAAACTTGACTTATCCATTTGGCGCAAGGGCTTATTTAATTAATCTTTATTTTTTCAGAATTATGGCAAATAATAGCTCATATTTATAAGAACAATATGATATATTTATCATGCATTTTTAGGAGTGTTATCTAAGTGCAATTTATTTAATTAATAGAAAAATAAATTCTGAAAACTAAATATTCTTTATCGAAAAAAATAATTTCAAAAATTTTATTTTAGTGAGTTAAATATCGTCTTAAGAAAAATTAGTTTTAGAATTTATATTTATAAATAGATAATACATACTTGCAAAAAATCTCTTGGGGTTGCACCTAGAACTTGTAATATTTTATCATAACCTGAGTCCTGGCAAAATTCAAAAAAAGTTCTTCCAAATAGTTCTAGAATTGTATTAGCTGGTATCTCTAAAAAATACTTCTATTATATGTATATATAAGAAACAGCTGGATTTTAATGGCTACAAGATCCAGAGAAAACAGATGGAAGGAACAACGAAGGAACTGCGGACAACGTTGTTTCTGGGTTTTTGCCCTTCATCAGCCCAGTGCATCTTAAAACCAAGATGGAATAAGAAGGAAGGGTAAAGAACACTTTCTTTCTACTTGTCATTATCTTGTGTTCGTATCCTTTGCCTTTCCTTCTTATTCCATCTTGTTTTTAAGCTGCACTGCGCTGATGAAGGACAAACACCCAGAAACAACGTTGTTCGCAGTTGCTTTGTTGTTCCTTCCATCTGTTTTCTCTTGATCTTGTAGCCATTAAAATCCACTCGTTTCTTTTAATGCATTCCTCCACTAAGTCCATTTCCTATATACAGGGTGGTCGCGATGTAATGGGCCAAAATTCATAAGTAGATTCCTGACGTGAAAATATTGCGATTTAGACAAACTCACCTTAGTTCAAAAGTTGATACTTACAGAGATACAGGGTGTTTAATGCAAAATATTATTTTAGTTTTTTTTTATTTATTTCATAATAAATGCTCATATCGAGATGAAATTTTGGTGTTAGGGGTTTTCTGGGCGCGAGAGATTTAAATATATCCATGGTTTGCTTGTAGCTCATAGGGAGCGCCACCTGCGCTAGGTCGAATGCGTTAAAAACGACAGAACTTTTTTATTTTTCAAAAATCTAATTCTCAGGTAGCTAATTCTGATTTTACAACTTCTTTTACACAAAAAAGCTATACTTTTTTATAGTCGCTATCTTGCACCATTCTCAAGATATTTAGCTTTGGTAATTCGAGTAATCAAAATAAGGTACGAATGTCAAAAAGAACAAGAGTTTATTTCAAATTATAAATTGTGATGAACAATTGAATATCGAATATTACAATAAATGTTCAACATGTCCGCCTCCAACTTCAATACATTTATTAACGCGTTTGTTCCAAGACTGCCGTATTTTAAAATAGAGATTCTTGTTACGAAATGATTCGGCGGCATTTACAATTTTCTGCCATAGCTCTTCGCGGGTGTTTATAGTTTTTCTATAGACAACTGATTTCATGTAGCCCCAGAAACAAAAATCCATAGGATTAAAGTCAGGACTACGAGGAGGCTATACTATTCGACTCCCACGACCGATCCAACGATCCGGAAAAACGTGGTCAAGATAGTTCCGTACTCTGACAGAATAATGAGGGGGAGCTCCATATTGCATGAAAAATATATTTTGCCGTTTATTCAGTGGTAAATCGTCGAGGTAGTCAACTAAATGGTGCTGCAGGAAATCTAAATGCAAGTCACCATTTAGATTTGGACGAAACTCATGTGGACCCAAAATGTGATTTCCTATGATTCCGCGTCAAACATTTATCTTAAATTCATGTTGGAACTGACGCTCACTGACTACGTGAGGATTTTCATTATCTCATATGTGCTTGTTTCTAAAATTGAAAATTCCTCGACGAGTAAAGGTCGCTTCATCAGTGTCATCCTGGTCAAGGTTTTGCTGATTGCGCATAAAATGAGCAAATTGTAATCTAGCTGGTAAGTCTGCTGCTAAAAGATTTTGCACGGGTGTAAAATGGTAGGGATATAAATTTTCCTTGTGAAAGATTTTGCGAACTGTTGTTTTACTAACACCGGTTTCTCTAGCTACCTGCCTGCTACTAACTTCTGGATTTCCTGCCACTCTTACTAAAATTTCTTTTTCTTGGTGAACTGTAACAGTAGGCCCCGCGTTGTCTCTTTTATGACGAAAACTACCAGTTTCTCCAAGTCTATTAAAAAGTTCTTGAAATAGTTTCCGATTTGGTTGCCTTCTATTCGGATACAAATCTGAATACCGACGAAGCGCTCGACGTCCAACATAATCTGATTGCGCATATACGCAAACCATATGGCGCATTTCTCCATTTGAATATAAATTATGGCATGGCATGTTATCTCGCACTACGATTTAGATCATAAAGTAAAGAATACTTTTAATAAGGCACGAATAATACTGTAATATTACTGACAGCACTAAGATAAGTGAAAAATGTCAAAATTGGATTTTAACATAAGCCTACTTGAAATTTTTGCCGATTTGTAATTGAATGCAAATACATTGTAATTTTCAATGGCAAATTTTACGAGAATGATGCAAGATAGCGACTATCAAAAAGTATAGCTTTTTTATGTAAAAGAAGTTGTAAAATCAGAACCTGAGAATTAGATTTTTGAAAGATAAAAAAGTTCTGTCGTTTTCAACGCATTCGACCTAGCGCAGGTGGCGCTCTCTATGAGCTACAAGCAAACCATGGATATATTTCAATCTCTCGCCCCAGAAAACCCCTAACACCAAAATTTCATCTCGATATGAGCATTTATTATGAAATAAATAAGAAAAAACTAAAATAATATTTTGCATAAAACACCCTGTATCTCTGTAAGTATCAACTTTTGAACTAAGGTGATTTTGTTTAAATCGCAATATTTTCACGTCAGGAATCTAATCATGAATTTTGGCCCATTACATCGCGACCACGATGTACAGTGTGACCCATTTCAAATGGAAGCAAGCCTGTAAAAATGGTAATTGTTATCCGATTTATTTCGGTTTTTTCCAAAAGATTAAGCAGTAAAAACTCTATTCTGACACAAAATATTAAAATTAATTTTTTGTTTTCAAGGCCTACTTCGAATTTTTTTCTCGGTCAATTTTTACAAAAACTGTTTAGCGATTTTTTTTACTTCAAATCTAACTACGGCACTGGATTTAGCATCCCTTAAAACGGTTTTATGACAAGTTTCATAAATAAATATTTAATATTGAGAGATTTATAACAATTTTAATAACAAAGAAAATGACTGCGTTACACAAAAACTACTATACAAAAATACAAGTTTAACGTCACAATAATTTTTAAGTTTTTGTGGCCTCTATGAGGCCACCGTTGATTTGGATGCACTTTTCGAATCGCTTGCAAACATTTTTTTGAACATTCTGTAGTTGTGGTGGGGTAATTTCGTTACAAGCTTGCCTTATCATTCTTGTACTATGGACAAGACATCCATCCAACTGAAAATGAAGATTTACTCTTTCTTGTACTGGGATACTCAATGAAACAATCATTGGGCTTCTCTTTTTGAGGGAAATATGAATAGCATACAGTTTTTGCAGCTATGAAATTAATTTTGGAATATATTACATGAACTTCCAGTACAGAGAAGAGTAAATCTTCATTTTCAGTTAAATTTGTGCTACTTTCCTAACTATTTGACATTTTATGTGATATCATAATATTTAGTGCTTATAAGAGAAGAGTTGTGTGCAAGAATAAAACAAGTTGTGAAGAACAACTACAGAATGTTCAATAAAATATTCTTAAGCGATTCGAGAAATGCGAAATCAACGGTGGCCTCGTAGATGCTACAAAAATGTAAAAGTTCATTGTATTGTGACGTTAAATTTATTGTATTTTTGTATCCTAGTTTTAATGTAACACGGTAATTTCCCGTTGTTATTTTAGTTATTTATTAAAATACCTAATTATTGCTAACCGTTAAGTTTTTATATTTAATGCGATTAATTAAAAGCCTAAAATTAATTAACAAAATTTTTAATTCATACTTCATAGACAACTTGTATTTTTTGAAAATTACTATAAAAGTATTTAATAAAATGAAGCCTGCATTAAAATTGTTATAAATCTCTCAATATTAAATATTTATTTATGAAACTTGGAATAAAACCGTTTTACGGGATGATAAATCCAGTACTGTAGTTAGATTTGAAATAAAAAAATCGCTAAACAGTTTTTGCAAAATTTCGTCGTGAAAAAAATTCGAAGTAGGCCTTGAAAACAATTTTTTTTTTTAATATTTTGTGCCAGAATAGAGTTTTTACTGCTCCATCTTTTGGAAAAAACCCGAAATAAATCGGATAATAATTACCATTTTTACAGGCTTGTTTCCATTTGAAATGGGTCACATTGTATATTGTATACAGGGTGATTCAGGTTTAATCTTGATAACTTCGGGAATCGATAGAACATGTTAAAATAATCTTCATTTGTGATATTTCCTAAAACGCATCGTTTCCGAGATAGATGGCGTTGAATTAGGAATTTTTTTCTCGTTTTTCCCTCATAACTTTTGAACCACTTATCCGATTTAAGTGAAATTCGGAACACAAACACTCCTTACGATCTTACATAAGCTTCTTAAGTTTGAACTACCTACCCCTCTTAGAAATGTATTTTGTATGCTACCTCCCTCTTACTTTATTTCAAAACTACAAAAAAAAAATAATTTCAATAAAACATCTACACACCACTTTGACCTGATTAATTTCGATACTTTTTCGTCTCTGGTTTTTTTTGTCCCGACGTTTGGTCTTGTTTCTGAGATATTCGAAGAAATTGGAAACAGTGTAGCGCACAAGCCGCGTAAATTTCATTTAACGTTATAGCAACCCATGAAAACAAAACTCAGTGATTTGTGTAAACTGATGTTTTGGACGCCGTGATAGCCGAGGTGGCTGGGAGACGACTGCTCGTGGAACCAGTCTGGATCGGCTATTTCGGTGTGGGTTCGAATCCCACTGTAGTACCATGGATGTTTGTGCTCGTCGAGAGATGCACAATAAGTCTATAGGCTGCGGTACTTACGAGGACACTGTCGGATGGCTCTCAAAAAAAAACCTGACGTTTGTGAAAATCATTGTCAAAAATATTATTAAAATAGTGTTCTTAGTGTTAAGCAAAATGCCAATAACCTCAAACATAAATTTAGTAACAACTACTTATTACAAGATTTACAACAATCTTATCAACTACTAAAAAAATTACAATAATTGTTCAAAGTGCATTCCTCCAGCCTCAATACAATTTTGGCATCGACGAACTATATTAGTGTATTAACCGAAGCTGCTATTTGAACAGGATTGTTTTTGTCATCACAAGCATGTCTTATCCTTTGGATCAATTCCTCACGGGTATGTATTGGCGTATCATACACAATTGCTTTTAGATGACCCCAAACGAAATAATCTAGAGGATTCAGATCTGGCGAGCGCGAAGGCCAAGCCACTGGCCCTTCGCAAGGAATCCACATATTTGAGTGGTTGTTGGGTTGCCGTCCAATCCATCGACGAGGATAATTCTCATCCAACCACTGCCGTACTTGCCTTCCGTAATGTGCAGGGGCACCATCCAACTGCATCCAGTTCCCTTGGCGTAAATTTAAGGGGACATCGTCAAGCACGTCGGGAAGAGAGTTTTGCAGAAACTCATGAAATAAATCCCCAATTAAACTAGGAGGCAAAATATGCGGCCCACAGAGGTTATTACTTAAATCACCTATCCACACATTTACACTAAACTGTTGCTGAAATGAAGATTGTCTGACACATCGAGGATTGACTTCACTCCAAACGTGAATGTTGTAGTAATTCACAATTCCAGCTTTTGTGAAATTAGATTCGTTGGTCCATAAAACCTTATGCAGAAATTGTGGATTAATTTATGTTGAATCTAAAACCCATCTACAAAAATGTAAACGTTTTTCAGCATCACCTGGCAACAAACCTTGAACTGGTTGCAGATGGAAAGTCCTTAGATGAAATCTATAAATGATACTGCAGGAAACAACTACTCCGCGGGCTAATGCCCCGACCGGCATTGAATTATACCTGCAGTATCTGTGTGAAACAGCCAAGAACACTTGTCGGCCACTCCACCAGACATAGACCGGTTTCGGGCTTGTTAGCCCTCATCAGTATGCCATAGGTGAGATGACCGACAATTGAACTGGCTGTTCCTTCATATGTAGTTTCACATATTAATCGAGTGCAGTGTGTTTTAATATGTGAAACTACATATGAAGGAACAGCCAGTTCAATTGTCGGTCATCTCACCTATGGCATACTGATGAGGGCTAACAAGCCCGAAACCGGTTTATGTCTGGTGGAGTGGCCGACAAGTGTTCTTGGTTACACAGATACTGCAGGTATAATTCAATGCCGGTCGGGGCATTAGCCCGCGGAGTAGTTGTTTCCTGCAGTATCATTTATAGATTTAATGGCGCATCGCCCGGGGCGAGAGGTCTGCGGTTAAGTACCTACGATATTGTAGGTCGCTTTCTGCAAATCGAGCCGCTTAGGCCGAGCAGGAAGTAGCAGACCAGTTACATCTCTCCTTAGATAGATGATCTTGTTTGAGTGCTCTCAGAACTTTTGATTGAGATAAATGGAGTTGCCGAGCTGCTAGGCGTGTGCTTAAAGTTCTATATATCAAAAGATTAAGAATTCGCTGATTATTTCTTGGCGGTACATTACGATTATGATCATTGTAGCGGCGCAAACCATATTCCGAAAATCGACAATGTACATCTACAAAAACTTGTGCATTTGGAATTCTGCTATTAAGGAAACGTGTTCGGTACTCTCAAACTGACGCGTTGGAATTTCCGTCACAGATACCATAAACATAATGTATATCGGCATATTCAGCATTTGTAAACGTTCTTGGCATTTTTTCTTAACACTTAAAATGCTCTTTAAATAATACTTTTGACAATGATTTTTACAAACGTCAATTTACACAAATCACTGAGTTTTGTTTTCATGGGTTGCTATAACGTTAAATGAAATTTACGCTGCTGGTGTGCTACACTGTCACAAATTTCTTTGAATATCTCAGAAACAAGACCAAACGTCGAAAAAAAGACAAGAGGCGAAATAGTTTCGAAATTAATCAGGTCAAAGTGGTGTGTAGATGTTTTATTGAAATTAATTATTATTTTTTTGTAGTTTTGAAATAAAGAGGGGGGTAGCATACAAAATACACTTTTAAGTTGTAGGTAGTTCAAACTTAAGAAGCTTATGTAAGATCATAAGGAGTGTTTGCGGTCCGAATTTCACTTAAATCGGATAAGTGGTTCAAAAGTTATGAGGGAAAAACGAGAGAAAAATTCCTACTTCAACGCCCTCTATCTCGGAAACGATGCGGTTTAGGAAATAAGTTTATATCACAAATGAACATTATTTTAACCTGTTCTATCGATTCCTGAAATTATCAAGATTAAACCTGAATCGCCCTGTATACATATATACAGGGTGTTTCAAAACAAAGGCGAACAATTTCAGGGGGTTATTCCTTGTTGAAAATAAAAGGTAGTTTGTTATATAAACGTTAGGTCACAAGTCAACCATTAGGGAGATATCGCGTTGCAAAGATGGCGGAAAAAAGAGTGTTTTTATTGTTTTTCTTGGAAACGAAAAGCGTGGGAATGGTAAAATTTTGTGGAAGTGTTACCAAAAGACACTTGTGACATATTTTTTCACTCTTTGAAAATAATTGGAAAGGGTTGAAATAAACTACCCCTTTCAGTTTTTTCAACTATACTTTCAAAAAACATCCTTAACGACGTAGAAAAAAATTAATTAGGTTAAGCCGATTCATTTAGAAACTTTTTTCTCTCATATTTTTTTGATAAAATTAACTGTTTCGACGTTAAAAAATAAAATGTAAAGTATTGCACGTCGGGAACAGGCAGTTTTACTACACCCATTATTAGGAAAAACTAGTTGGCTGCTGTCAATTTCCGGATGTTTCCATTGTTGCTTTGACAGATAGCAAATGGTTTGTACTATTTTAACATTTTGAGAGTGGTTTACGGGATAATTTGCCTTTCGTTGTGTGATGTGTTTGATTGCGGAGTACGTTGGGATTCAATACTAAGTTAATACAACAAAAATGGTTATTTTCACAAATGCAGAAATGACAGACATGCACTTTATGTACGGCCGGGCAAATGAAAATTCCTTACATGCTTGTCGCCTTTACGCAGAAGCGTATCCTAATCGTAGAATTCCTCATCACAGTACATTTGCTAAGCGTCATCGAAGGCTATGTGAATCTGGAAAATTCAAAAAAAGAAGTTTTGATCCAGGCCGACACCGGGAAGTGCAAACCATTTGCTATCTGTCAAAGCAACAATGGAAACATCCGGAAATTGACAGCATCCAACTTGTTTATCCTAATAATGGGTGTAGTAAAACTGCCTCTTCCCACGTGCAATACTTTACATTTTATTTTTTAACGTCGAAACAGTTAATTTTATCAAAAAAATATAAGAGAGAAAAAAGTTTCTAAATGAATCGGCTTAACCTAATTTATTTTTTCTACGTCGTTAAGGAAGTTTTTTGAGAGTATAGTTAAAAAAACTGAAAGGGGTAATTTATTTCCACCCTTTCCAATTATTTTCAAAAAGTGAAAAAATATGTCACAAGTGTCTTTCGATGATGGTAACACTTCCACAAAATTTTACCATTCACACGCTTTTTAATTTCCTAGAAAATAATAAAAACACTATTTTTTCCACCATATTTTCAACGCGATATCTCCCTAATGGTTGACTTGTGACCCAACGTTTATATAACAAACTACCTTTTATTTTTAACAAGGAATCACCCCCTGAAATTTTTCGCCTTTGTTTTGAAACACCCTGTATATATACTTTATACATCTATAGTTTGTAGGTAATACTTACTTAATATGTTAACTGCTGCCGATATTAAATTATAGGTTATTTCATCCTCATAAATTTGACGAACTAAAAATTGACCTTCCATTTGAACGTCCGCATTTTTCCTTAAATCATATTACATCAAATCAGTATATTAATAACATATATGAAGATTCTTATCTATGTGAATGCGTTTTATTGAAAACTGAGAATTATAATCTGTCAAATGCATTTTCCTCTTATCTATTGTCATTTGAAATTGAGATGAGAACGAAGCACCACAGCATTTCTTTTTACTTACTACAATTTCAAGTTTTTTTTTTAATATGAACCATTTTTTTTCATCCACAATGTAACTGGTTCATAAATTTGATAACAGATCTGGGCAGTTTTTTTTTAAATAAAAACACTTTGATGCTTCATTCTTTATTTGTGTTTCCCCATTTTTGAGAATGATATCCCGGACCTGGAGTTTCTGTTTGTTAAGAGGCAAAATACATACCAGTAATCGGGTTCCACGTATACGTAAAATCGCAATAGGATAAATCATACAAATGCGCCTACTATGGCCAAAAATTATATAATTATATATTATAATTATATATCAGCAACTAGAAGAGGAGCAAATATATATAATATTACTAATAAACCTTGAGTGACTAAAGGCTTTATAGAGACTCTTACGGCCGATATTATGATATCCTGTTCCTCCGGTTAAATTGCAATTTTATAATAAACCTCAACTGAAAATTGAACTGTCGGTTTAGTAAGAATTCACTCAACGATGATCGCCCGCAGAATATAAATATAAACAAAAGAATAAGGGAATTCCATCCGTCAAATTATTAACCAATAACTATATTTTTCTGAACAAAATAAGGACAAGAAGTATTTAAATAAAGTCGTTCCTAATACTGTTTGGCAGTATTAAAGGGATTTCCAACAACTCTCTAGTATTATAAGAATAAAGAATTGGAGAGACAACATCTAACGGCCGAAGGTAGGAGCAAAGGAGAATTCTGATAAGCATTAGGCGGGGACGGTGGAAAACATTCTACGTGGCGCAAGCAAGCTGTGTTTGTGGGCGATCTGGTGTAATATAGAAAAATTGAAGAGGAAATAAGATAGGCGAAAGTGTGAGTGTAACAATTCAGAAGTGGGATTATTATCACGTGCTGTGTGATATTTGTTAGATATGTTTAAACCGCTAAAGACGGTAATTAGACAAAATTTATCAAGTGTGATAGGTGCAGCGTAGCCCTTGTACAAAATGGCGGACAAAAAGGTGACGCTGGGAGGCGATAGTGAGATAGATCTTGACTATGATATGGAGAAATTAGAGGCAGGTATATAGGTGACAGGGGCGGAGAAGACGGAGGAGGTGGTCAGGCGAATCCTAGGCGAAAAGTTGACAAGAAGCATGGATGCCTTTATGGAAAAGATGTTGAGTAGGATGGCATCGATGACAGGCGGAGCAGCGGTAGTGACAGGTGTAGCAGCAGTGGCGGTAGCTACCCCAAGCAGTTTGACAGGTGCAACTGAGTATAGGACAGGCGAAGATACAGTCTCGGGCAAGCACCGAGTCTCAGGAGGTAAGTAGGCGGAGAGGTAGGTTGTGTGTTGATTATAGGGCGTTGAATACAATTACAGTTAAGGATAGGTACCCTCTCCCATTGATAGCAGACCAGTTGGACCTATTAGCAGGCAGGTGTTACTTCACAATATTGGATATGGCGCATGGATATTATCAGGTGCCTATGTACCCTGATTCGGCGTTTATCACTCCTGATGGAAAATATGAATATACAAGGGTTACTTTTGGTTTAGCCAATTCTCCGGCAGTGTTTCAGAGGATAATTAAAAATATGTTAGGTGGATAGCGACATGATCAGGTGTTAGCGTATATGGATGACTTCTTGATTCCATCTAAGCCAGTTGAGGATGGTTTAACTCTTTTAGAGCAGGTGTTGGATTTGATAGGGCAGGCGGGTTTTAAATTAAATATGGCGAAATGTTCGTTTTTTGTAGGCTTCTATTGAGTATTTAGGACATGAGGTGAGCGGATGTGTCATTAGACCTGGACCCGGAAGGTGAAGGCGGTGACGGAATTTCTAGTGCCAACAGATGTGCATACAGTGCGACAATTTATTGGGTTAGCTAGGTATTTTTGCAAGTTTATTAAAAACTTTGCAACTTTGGTTCGTCCCCCTACTAAGCTTACAATGAAAGGAGTGGAATAGCATTTGGACGAAGGTGATTTACAGGTGATCTCTTATTTTAGTAATGCAACAAAAAAATCAGAAGCAATGTACCATAGTTATGAGTTAGAAACCTCGGCTTTGGAAGAATCAGTAAAGCGGTTTAGAGTTTATTTGCCAGGTGTTCATTTTAAGGTGGTGACTGATTGTTCGGCGGTAAGGGCGACACTGCTTAAGCGAGATTTGGTGCCAAGGAAAGCTAGGTGGTGGTTGGCGATTCAGGAATACGACATGGAGGTGGAATATCGACCAGGTGACAAAATGAGGCATGTTGATGCAATTAGTTATAATCCAGTAGAGGTGAATTTGGTGGCTATTTCTGAGACGGACTGGTTTGGAACAGTTCAGTTGCAGGATAAGAAAACACAGGCGATTGTTAGGGAGTTGAAAGGAGGTAAACCTGACAAGTATATGCGAACAGCTTTTAAGGCGAGAAATGGGCGTTTGTGGTGTGTTATAGGTGAAGAAGACAGGCTGTTTGTTTCTGCAATTGCAAAGTTTAGCTTGTTGCGTAAACATAATGACGACACCGGGCATCCTGGATTTAAAAGGTGTTTGGAACTTTTGAGGAAGACTTATTGGTTCCCTAAATGAGGCGTTTTGTGCACAAACATACAGCAGCGTGTCTGAATTGTGCATATGCGAAAGGTGTGCATGGGCAAGGCGAAAGATTTCTCTATCCTTATGAAAAGAAAGCACTTCCTCTTGATACTGTGCATATCGATCATCTAGGTCCCTTTGTCAAAAGTGTGAAACGGAATAGTTACTTACTGGTAGTGGTAGACGCGTTTACCAAATATACATGGGCAAAACCTACTAGAACCTGAGTTCTGCAGAAACTATTGAGAAATTAAGGTGGATATTTGGCAAATCATATTGGATAGGGAATTGGCATTTACTAGCAGGACGTTTTCTAGTTTTGTAGATGAAAGGGGCATTAAGCAAGTGCTGTTGCAAATTCTTGGGCGAATGATCAGTTGGAACGACCAAACCACACTGGTTGAGGCGATTACAGCGAGTGAAGGAGAGGCGCGATGGGATGAACCAGAGATACTGTGGGGAATCAATCACACGATAAAAACCAGCACTACATTCTCTCCAGCAGATTAGATGTTCTCCTATCAAAGTGGGCGAGTGGCAGACTTGTCAGAGGGTGATACACTGCTGCACATGGGCGAAAGCAATTACATGCAGATAGGTGTAAGGCAGGTGGGAGATTGCAAAAGGTGGCAACTCACATGAAGGCGAGGTATGCCAAAAGGCGTAAGGTTGCACCCAAATACAAAGTAGGTGATTTAGTTCTGTGGCATCAGGCGGCTACTATGCTAGGTGAAAAGGGTGTTAAGGGTGTCTAATAAATATGAAGGTCCATTTTCTTAGTCACTACATCATATACTGATAGCGCCTATTCAGCATTTTCACAACTTTATTTCCCATTCCTCGAGGCTCCTAGGTGATTTTTTCCACTGAACAAGGATGCAACATGCTGGAAACGCTCCTTTAAAAAATTTTTAAAAATGTCAGGCAAATTGCATAGAGAAAAGTTAAAAAAAAAAATTCTGGTACCAGATCGGCCATCAACTGTTTTTTGTTTTTTATGTTTCTTTATTGAATACTATGATTATATATAAGTGGAAGAATCTTGGCTTAGGTCAATATGAGAGATTGATACCGGTCGACGGTTAACCAACCCCCTAATTAATGACGTCCAGGTTTCCCTCATTCCTGTACTGAATGGTGGTTAGAGTCCTGGGCGCAAATGCGGCCTGCTTAATAATAAATATGCCGCTCCTTTTCGCGCGACTTCTAAACTCATCCTCGCGATTAGAATGAGTTGTAGAAATTAGAATTGTTATTTTTGTTATTATTTTTTTTCAGTAACACCTTCCGAAGCTCCGACACATTCGGAGATGTTCTGAAGAGTCAAGCAATGACCACTGTCCACTCCGTGGAGTCAGTAATCATTGCGCCCGTAAATCGTGTGTTCTGAGCAGACGTAGCGAACCAAGGACGAATGCCTTCTGCATTCTGCCGGCTAAGATCTCTGCCGAATTTCGGCAAGCCGGTATGATCTTTAAGTCAGAAAGCAACGTATGTCTCATTCCACTACAGGAGGACTACATCAGGCTTATTGGCTTGAATTTGCCTGAGGGTGGGGAATGAATAGTTCCAATAAATTCGGCACTTCTCATTCCTCACAACGGATTCTATATCCCCCGGAGCATAAGGCAGCACTGGCGTCTCGTCTATCTCATACGAGTGTCGTAAATGATAATACAACACCCGTAAGGTTGAATCGTGTCTTTGGATATACGCTGTGGCCGCATATCTCCGACGCCTGGCGGCAGGCCCTGCAGCTGGTATCAGGAACCTCGATACCCAAGACACGACTACGATAGACGAGAGTGTTAATTACACCATCTTGGCAAGCCATTATGAATCCCTCGGTCTCAGAGTTCAGCCCCGCTGACCTCAAAAAAGCGAAGGTCAGCTTTTCAGATAAGCCAAGCCCCTCTAGATGACGGTAGAAGAGACCATGCATTGACTTATCCTTATGTAGCTGCAGAAGACAACGCGTTTCTGCAGCTTTAATTTTGGCTTTTAACTGAGCAGGATCCGACTCGGTGACAGAGTCTGGATTTTCCCGCTCAGTATCGAACACGAGATCAAGTTCATCGGCTGCTCTTCTCGCTGCCTTATACACAAACGCTCCTATCCCTGCTGCTTCATGGTCTTGGTCTTGCAGGCTTCCTCCAAAACCACTCTGCCCTGGAGACACTCCAAACTCATGAGTCCACGGCCTCCCCGATTTCTTGGGAAGTATAACCGCGGAACGGACGATCTTGGATGCAAACTCCGATGGAGATGCATCATTTCGCGGGTCCCTACATCGAGTTGCCTCAGCTCTTCTTGTGTCCATTTCACTACTCCAAAGGAGTAGAGAAGGATCGGAACGGCAAGCATATTTGTGGCACTCACCTTGTTCTTACCCGACAGCTCCGAAGACCAGATCTGTCGGAGGCGGTGCCGATACCTGCCGCGGAGAGCGTTTTTCACCGTTGCCACCTCATGAGTGCCCCGCTGTGGGACACCCAAATAGGTGTACGACTCTCTGGCATCTAGATGGTGGAAGATGCTTCCGTCTATGAGCTGGGCGTCCTCTCCGTATGGACCGCATCGTCCTCTCTTGAGATGAACCAGTGCACATTTGTCCAGCCCGAACTCCATCCCAACTGCCTGCGTGTACTCCTGTACCACTCTGAGGGACTGATTTAAATCTCTCTCTCCGGAGGCATAGAGTTTAAGGTCATCCATATAGAACAAATGGGTGACCTTATGCCTCCGGTCTCCTGGGGTACCGCAGTTGTAACCCCGGGTACGACGAAGTGCAACGGATAATGGCAGCAGTGAGATGCAAAACAAGAGGGGACTCAGGGAATCTCCCTGGAACACTCCCCTCCTGAACAAAACCGGCTCTGTCTGGACCCTTGCATTAGCCGATGTTATGGTAAAGCGGGTCCTCCAGAGCGGCATGAGTTGTTCAATACATCTCACTATGGGGTCGGCCACCGCAAGGCATTGGAGCAAGTGGATTATGAGCTCATGCGATGTCATATCAAATGCCTTGCGGTAATCTATCCAGGTCATTGAAATGTTTCGCTTGTACTGCACGGAGTCCTGCGTAATACATCTGTCGATGAGCATCTTCTCCTTTCAGCCAGCTACACCCCTCTTGGACCGTCGCTGCTCGTACATCCGTTGATAAACCGGGTTCACCGCTTGAAGCACACGCGCGTACAAGATGCGAGTAAACACCTTGTAACACGCATTCAGGCAGGTTATTGGATAGTAGTTCTTTGGCTGGGATAAATCTCCGCTGTTAGGGATAAGCACAGTTCTCCCCTCGACAAACCACGCCGGAATTTGTTGCTCTCCATTTAGCCAGGACGTGAATATTCTGACCAAATGGCGATGGACACTGGTGAATTTTTTCCATCAGAAGTTGCTGATCCCATCGAGACCAGGAGCAGCGAAGTTCTTTGATCTAATTAATGATCTCCGAACTTCATCCGGGGTTATCGGTGGGCACACCTCTTGTGGCTCTCGGAACCTTTGACAAAAGGCCTCGAAGTGTGCCAGGGCTGGAGTGTCTCTATCCAGTGGAATCCTGCGGCCATAGAGACCTCTCCAGAAGGCTTCTACCTGATCTACAGTCGGCGGATTGTCCGCAACACGCTGAGGCTGTTCAAAAAGTCGAGAAGGCCTTACACGGAACATATTATTTTGCTCCAACCTTCTCGACCGCCTCACTAGTGACTTTTTTGCAGCCACTAGCATCCGTATCCTGTCGAGAGAATGCTGCTTGATGGTGAGCAGCACCACCCGTTTCAGGGTATGATGGACCCGCCTCATCATCATCGTCATCGTCATCGTCATCGTCATCGTCATCGTCATCGTCATCGTCATCGTCATCGTCATCGTCATCGTCATCGTCATCGTCATCGTCATCGTCATCGTCATCGTCATCGTCATCGTCATCGTCATCGTCATCGTCATCGTCATCGTCATCGTCATCGTCATCGTCATCGTCATCGTCATCGTCATCGTCATCGTCATCGTCATCGTCATGGTCATCGTCATCGTCATCGTCATCGTCATCGTCATCGTCATCGTCATCGTCATCGTCATCGTCATCGTCATCGTCATCGTCATCGTCATCGTCATCGCCATCGTCATCGTCATCGTCATCGTCATCGTCATCGTCATCGTCATCGTCATCGTCATCGTCATCGTCATCGTCATCGTCATCGTCATCGTCATCATCATCGTCATCATCGTCATCATCATCGTCATCATCATCGTCATCATCATCGTCATCATCATCGTCATCATCATCGTCATCATCATCGTCATCATCATCGTCATCATCATCGTCATCATCATCGTCATCATCATCGTCATCCTCATCGTCATCCTCATCGTCATCCTCATCGTCATCCTCATCGTCATCCTCATCGTCATCCTCATCGTCATCCTCATCGTCATCCTCATCGTCATTATCATTATCACTATTACTATCACTATCAGTATCAGTATCATTGTGATTATCATGTCTTAAAGTTGTGCTACTTGGGATACGTGATAGAAGTTATAGTCATTTTTAAATTCATCATATGATCAATCTGATGAGCCACCAATCCATCACCAAAAAACGTGGTGCATGGTTAAATGGTATTTAATTATGATTATGACAGTTGACAGTAACTGTGTATTATTTCATTATTATTATTATTAATCCATTCATCATGGATATGATTACTGTAACATTGTCGTACGTGGATAAAACCTTTACTACATACTTAAATCAGAAGCAATATGCTCGTTTCACAAATGGTAAGTAATACAAATGATAGGGTGTTATTGTTTTATTGATAAATAAATTGCTTTATAAGATGACGCTGCACTTCAGAAATACGAACACTGAACTAGTTTATAAGGTTAATTTAAAATTGGACTCAAATGCGGAAGTTACAGCAGTGTTCGCCAGTATGAGCCATATCTAAAGAGAATGCAACGAACTGTAATTCTACCAAATTCCTGTCACCAAATCGCAATAAAACTTATGCTAAACATTAGATTTACGATAAAAGTTGAATTTAATCGTCCCTTGTGCCCAAAAGAAAATTATGAGAAAGAATAGCCGAAGGAATGATTACTAAAGGCGGTTACACTATACATAGTTACAATATAATATAATGGAGCTCATGAAAAATTTAGAAATGTAATTGAATACACACTTACAAAGCAAAGAACAATTCAACTGGTATAGGCACTGTTAATTAGGAGTAGTGGGATATTTTTGACAATCATGTTGGATATAATGATGGAATTGTTCCCCCTATATAAAATATTGGTGGATCATTAGTAGTAAACGTAGATGAAAATGAAAATAGAGAAGATATATTGCCAGAGGATAATCAACCTAAGAAAAAAACGGATAACACAAGAGCTCTCATATAAAAAGTATTTATATTTAAAAAATCAAAGAGAAGAAAAACATTACGAGTGTGAAGATCTGGAAAGGACAATATAGGAAGAGAAAGCAGCATGGAAACAAAAAGAAATAGGCGTGATAAAACTTTTATCGAAGTGTATTAGAGGCATGGGAAATACTGCCCATCATAAGGTATAAATGGTAGACTGGTAGACGTAGACTGAAAAGAAGAAGAAGAATGTTTATTTCTGTTATTTAAAAATTTGTTGTTTCTTATAGTTTAATACATTTATCCTATGACAATATTTTTATTGTACTCTTTGGTATCTCTAATCTTCTAGGTAAATAATATGGCACAATTTCTTTTAAAAGTAGGATCTGAAATGAAATATTTTAATCGATACAATCATGTATTTAAATCTAAAACAGAGAAAATGTATTTCAACTGTAGCTTTGTCCATCCTGAAACGTGATTTAAATTATACATCTGTATATGATGAAATTATATTTTTATAATAATAATTTGATATGCCCTGACTAATAAAATCAGAGTTGATTTCATCAGATGAAGTCTCTTCTGACAAATTATTGTCACTGCTTTTACGATGGCTGTTTGTAGTCATGCTTTTTATAGCAAAAACCTAAAACTGTCAGTTTTATAACAATTTTTTATTAGAAAACGTATCTTAGTACCAATATCCAATAATATTTTTTTCCATTGTCGCACTATCACTATATCTGACTTTCATCCAACTGGCATTAGTAAATGCAGCATTACATTTTTTTTACTTAAAACACTACTAACAGTATTAACATAACCTCAAAATCAAAACAAATGTAGTGTTTTGATGTTTCTGTACTGTAAAGTAATTTACAGGTAAAACATCATTACAAATGCAGGACCAGCACGCCGGTCTTGCTGTAGAAGCGCAGCTACCAATAATGTACCGAGCCTTCATAAATGATTAAAAACCACGTGACCTACGCGCATATGTAACCAACATTGCACAGTTTATAGCAGGTGCATGAAAATCCCTAAAAATCAGTGGATGTCAGTGGTGTGGATGAAGGGATTACCGATTTAAATAAATTTGTTTTCGAAATTGAGTACATAACCTAATAAATTGTTCGACTACTGAAATTTAATACATTAAATTTAATATTATATAGTTACTGACGTAAAGAATGTTTATTTGTTTCGTTTGAAATGTTTTTAACTTTATTAGAGAGAGAAAACTACCAATCTTCTCTTGTTAATGAACAAATTGAAATTTTTATGAAAACAAAGAGTGTATAATGTGAACACAACTGATTTTTTATTGTATTCCAGGGTAAAAGAAACATATTTTACTGTATAAAGATTTATTTACAATATTTGGAATAAAAGCATTACATATTGCAGTATTAAAAATAATTTATTTGTGCATTTCTTAGTTATTTATCTTTGCTTAGGTATTTTGCCACTTGAATAAAAATTAACAAATTAAAATAATTACATGTTGTGTTCAAAATGGTGCCCTTCACTTGCTATGCCTAAATTTACCCTCCTGTGCATATTTTCAAATACATTTTGTAGCTGTTCTTCTGTGATGTTGTTGATTTCTCTTATAATTTCCGCTTCTAATTCTTCGATAGTGTGTATCGCTGTCTTAAATATAGTGTTTTTCAAATGTCCAAACAAAAAATAATCCAACGAAGTTAAAACCGGAGACCTGGCTAGCCACAAACCTGCACTAATCAGTCGATTGCCATAAAATTGCTCTAAATATTGAATTGTTGCTCTTGCAGTGTGTGCAGTTGCTCCATCTTGCTGAAAGTAACCTACTTGCAGCTCGTCATCATGTAACTGTTCTAAACATGGCTCCAAAGTAAGGGTTCGATACCTTTCTGCATTTATAGTTTCATAGAAGAATATGGGCCCTACTATACGTCTTCTTGATATCGCTGTCCAAACACCAACTTTTACGGGATGTAAACTGGTTTCTACAAATGTATGAGGATTTTCTGCAGCCCAGGTTCTATAATTTTGGCTATTTACATAACTAGATAAATGAAACCATGCTTCGTCAGTGAAAAATGATAAGGTCAATAAGTTACGATTCATGTTTTGTAGTTGGCCAAAGCAGCGTAGTCCTGAGGTTCAACGAAAACACATATAAATATTTTGATATTTGAAAAGAAAGAAAACTCCGGGTGGTTTCTTTATCATTCTTCTATCACGGTACTAATTGAACTAACGGATTTTTAGGCTCAACTTCAAAATTAAACAAAAAACGGAGTACAGTGCTACAGATAACTCCCCAACTAGTGTTCTTGAAATCTCTGTTACAGGAACACTAACTGGATCAGTTGCTGAGACACGGCTCCCACAATTGACTCGCTAGAAGGGTATTCAAAAGAATAAATCAGCAATTATTGCTGTAATGTAGGAATACGTGCGCCTGAAGTGGATACGTCGACATATGTCGCATAGGAACGCGTACACGAAACACCGCCTGAGAATCAAAGAACATCGATGAATTCAAGGTCTATCTCGAAGACCATCAACGACACGTATAGAAGGGACGAATATAGAATCTGACGAGGTTTCATAGGATCGTCCAAACGAATCATTAAGTTCACGGACGGCGACAATAGTATTAATTGTGTAACTATAAACTGTTAAAATCATGAATATATTAAACATCAAGAATAATGCACGTTAAAGAGTAAATATAATAAAAAACAATTAAGTATTACAATTTTTCAGGATACTTTAAAAATATACTTACTTAATTAATTCCCAAGTCTCATCACCAAATGTTTTAGTTACAAGCAGCTCTAGCGCATAGTTAACGAAACCATACTGAAACAACAAGACAGCTTTGAAATTTTTATTCCATGGTTGATTAATAAATTGAAACACAAATTGAAGAATATATGGAATTTTCTGTAGAATATTGTTTGAAATTTTTTGAATAATTTAAGTTTTTTTTCTTTTTTATTTATAGTATTTTCTAATCTGTGAAAATAAATTTAAAAGTTAATTAAACAAGGTAAATATTGTTTTAATTATATTTAAACAAAAACTTCATACTAAAAAGGCAGATAAATATAAATTGATGTACAGTCTATTAAAAATTAAGTGGGTGTAATTGTCAACTTTCTTATTATTGGAGCTCCGATTTCGGTTAAGCAAGATTGTGTAATTTTTTCTACTTGTCACGGTGATCAAAACAGGAAAATAGGTAGGTAATAGAACATCACATTTGTGAGATATTTACAATAGGTTGTATTTTTTAAATGAGACGTCTTTAATAATTTTACATTATTAGGATAAGCATTAAAAACCTTATAACAACCAGTGTTGTTTTTGTACTTTGAAATATGTACCTCCGTTATTTTTAATTTTAGAAAAAATATTGAAACATTTTTATTCGGTTTTTAATGCTTAATTCGATAATGTACAAATTTAAATGTTAAAAAATAGTCGAATAATAAGTCCACCCACAAAATTTTGATTAGTTGAAAGAGATAGGCGTATAAGTAAAATTAAAAAATTGCTGAGGTGGCTGCGAACGTTACTTTTTAGTTTAAAAATTTGTAGTGAACGTGTTAACTTTGTAGTAGGTATATTACGAGTTACAGACTAATTATATTAGTGGCGAAATTTATGATATTCATAAAACAAAAGTGTATTAAATATAGTGACAAAACATATTGTTTTGTACCTAGATATACAAACACAACAACAAAGACTTCAGCTAAAATACTTAACGGGCCATTAGAGGGCTAGATGCAAGTCAACTCGATCCTTCCGCCAGGCGCACTGCAACTGTCCTTACATCTTCTGTCATTTCCTGTCTAGTATCTCATCGCCTAATACTGATTGAACGTAAGCGCTCCTTAAGCAGGCCTTAATTTAAATTAAGTGCATTTTAAAATGCACTATTTTAGTTCCAAATTTACTAAATTATTATCAATTATTCTCAGAAACAAAGTGTATATAAATTAATAAAATAATTCTCCGCTTCTTGAATGCCCATTTATTTTGATTTCTTTACATTTTAAGCTTTAGTTTACCGGTGCCAAAAAATATGATTTAGGGAATCCTGGAAACTACATTTTTTCTAAGAAAACTAGTGCAAGCGTCTTCAAAATCGGATCATTATTACGGGAGTTATTTTGAAACTAGTTTTAAGATACCTAAAGAGGCCTTTTAAGAGATGCCTATAGCTTCATTTTGTTCTTCAGCACATCACGTAAATCGTGCCTACGCTCTAGACACAAGGCGGGCGAGCGAGCATATGACGTCAAGCCAGTGAGCGAGAACGGAACCAGCAATTTTTCAGGTCCCTACTGTATTTCCAAATGACTTTTTTCACAAATAAACTTCATATTTTATTAGTAATGTATCTAAGGGATAATTTTAATCAGTTTTAATATGTATTAATTGTTTTATGTGTAATAATTTTATGGAAATCACAACTTTGCTAATTTAACCGGCGTCGTAGCCCTAATAATGAGAAAGTTAATAATAGTACTCGTTTAACTTTGATTAAACTGTATATCAGTATATCAATGAACATTTTAAAATAGTGACTTTTAGATTTTCAGAAAATTTTTGTTATGATTTCAGAAACTTAAGCGCAAATGTATTATAAAATATATGTTACAGAATTGTTATTATTATTCGCTGTTGTCCTACATGATTATATAACGCGTAGTATGCATGGATTCATACTAACCAGCCACAAGTAAATCCATTAAATTTTTTACCAACCTCTTTGTTATTAGCTCGGCTGTTACCGGGGTTACTTATTGCATTTATTTGTGATAACCAGTGAATATCGTTGTTTTGAAGAGAAAATTAAATTTAGAAAAATGTCAAATAAATGAAAATTATACCGATTAATTACCTATATCATTGGTCATTCAGTTGACTCTATCGAAGAGGATGTGCCTGCAGCGATGCAACATAGCGAAGTGGAAGCTCACAATTAACAAGATCAAAATCGGGAGTACCCCATTTATTACAAGTAGTTAGTTATTTTTCCCATTTTTCCCTAATAATTGCGACGCAGACAAAACAACATGACATGCAAAAAACACAAAGCCAGATGTATATTCCTACAAGGGGGATTCTGAAACTCACTATTACACACACATATACTCGAACACACCAAACAACTCAGCGATGCTGATATGGACATAAGCATACCTATGGACCACACATACAGCAAAAGGTCCTCTACATCATCAGCATCATAAGACAACGTATAAATACATTAACTTATATGACAAGCCACAACAACAAACATACATAAATAAAGAACTAAACAAACAAATACAAAAACTCACCGAATAAAACAGCCAATTAAATGCAAGTACAGACCTTAACAATACAAATTACGGACATGCAAAAATACTTATATAATCTGACAATAACAACAAATTTGCACAAAAAACTAGACAAACTAATAAACAGAAAATCACACGATAACACACCCAACACACACACAAACACCTGTCCCCCCTCCCCTCACCAGAACTGACAAACGAAAAAACTAGCGAAGACGAAACCCCAATACCAAAAAACAGACTAAAGGACACGACCCCAAATCCCAAACCACAACACAACCCCAACTTACATCTCCAAACTAAAAAGCTGATAAGTACACAACAAAACACGCAAACACAAGTACAAACAGAAAAATTGCCCCAAGTATCCTCAGTATTCCTGCGCAAACAGGAGCACTGGTTACGAATCTAAAAATTCTTGACGACACAACAAATATACTATAACAAAGCCAAAGTGCCAACCCATTAGCCTACTTCTGGCTATGAGCAAAGTAGTAGAAAACATATCCTATCCTGTCAAACTAATCAAATAATAATAATAATAATAATAATAATAATAATAATAATAATAATAATAATAATAATAATAATAATAATAATAATAATAATAATAATAATAATAATAATAATAATAATAATAATAATAATAATAATAATAATAATAATAATAATAATAATAATAATAATAATAATAATAATAATAAGCTGTCGGGTAAGAACAAGGTGAGTGCCACAAATATGCTTGCCGTTCCGATCCTTCTCTACTCCTTTGGAGTAGTGAAATGGACGCAAGAAGAGTTGAGGCAACTCGATGTAGGGACCCGAAAAAAGATGCATATCCACCGGAGTTTGCATCCAAGATCGTCCGTTCCGCGGCTATACTTCCCAAGAAATCGGGGAGGCCGTGGACTCTTGAGTTTGGAGTGTCTCCAGGGCAGAGTGGTTTTGGAGGAGGCCTGCAAAGTCATTAGGAGCTCGGATCCCCTTCTCTGCATGGTCCAAGACCATGAAGCAGCAGGGATAGGAGCGTTTGTGTATAAGGCAGCGAGAAGAGCAGCCGATGAACTTGGTCTCGTGTTCGATACTGAGCGGGAAAATCCAGACTCTGTCACCGAGTCGGATCCTACTCAGTTAAAAGCCTAATTAAAGCTGCAGAAACGCGTCATCTTCTGCAGCTACATGGATAAGCCAATGCATGGTCTCTTCTACCGTCATCTAGAGGGGCTTGGCTTATCTGAAAGGCTGACCTTTGCTTTTTGAGGTCAGCGGGGCTGAACTCTGAGACCGAGGGATTCATAATGGCTTGCCAAGATGGCGTAATTAACACACTCGTCTATCGTAGTCGTGTCTTGGGTATCGAGGTGCCTGATATCAGCTGCAGGGCCTGCCGCCAAGCGCCGGAGACGCTTATGCATCTCCTGTCTGCCTGTCCGGTATATGCTGACACAGCGTATATCCAAAGACACGATTCAGCCTTACGGGTGTTGTATTATCATTTACGACACTCGTATGAGATAGACCAGACGCCAGTGCTGCCTTATGCTCCGGGGGATATAGAATCCGTAGTGGGGAATGAGAAGTGCCGAATTTATTGGAACTATTCATTCCCCACCCTCAGGCAAATCCAAGCCAATAAGCCTGATGTAGTCCTCCTCGACCACCAGCTTAGGACGATATTTGTGATTGAGTTCTCGGCTCCCGCAGAGAACAACATCGTCCTAAAAGAGGAGGAAAAACGGAGGAAATATCGAGATCTTCTCTCCGAGCTCCGCAGGCTGTATCCAGACCACTCTGTTAAGATTGTGGTGCTAATTATAGGCGTCCTGGGTGGAATGAGACATACGTTGCTTTCTGACTTAAAGATCGTACCGGCTTGTCGAAATTCGGCAGAGATCTTAGCCGGCAGAATGCAGAAGGCAATCGTCCTTGGTTCGCTACGTCTGCTCAGAACACACGATTTACGGGCGCAATGATTACTGACTCCACGGAGTGGAGAGTGGTCATTGCTTAACTCTCCAGAACATCTCCGAGTGTGTCGGAGCCTCGGAAGGTGTTTACTGAAAAAAAAAAAATAATAATAATAATAATAATAATAATAATAATAATAATAATAATAATAATAATAATAATAATAATAATAATAATAATAATAATAATAATAATAATAATAATAATAATAATAATAATAATAATAATAATAATAATAATAATAATAATAATAATAAAGTAAAGTAAAGTAAATGTTTATTGACCACTCATACATACAGATACACGTACATTTGTAGTCATAACTAGATTTATATTCAGTGTAAATTAAATCAATAATGCACACATTAAAATCGTCACTAAAATACAAATAAAAAATACAAGCAATGCAGGTAAAATGTAAAATACACATACAAATCGTCAGTATAAAAAATAAAAATAAAATAAATAAATATAAATAAATAAATAAATAAATAAAGCACAACAGGACAAAACTAAATCACGTAAGGAACACAATAAAATCGTCAATAGTGTAAAAACAATGACACAGCAAAAAATCTCTTGTAAAACGGCGAAACCCTTGCAGAGACATCTGATTTAATTGTTTTTCCTTAAAATAATTTTGAAACTTATTATATAAGCTAATTGTATATTTATTATTTTTTGTTATGTTTATACGAGAGAAAGGAACCACAAGATTCTCCGCATACCTGGTATCGTGCTTATGCAAATCAGAATGTTTCAATAAATTAGGTACATTTTTATGAACCAATACCAGAGATTCCAAGATGTACACGCAAGGCAACGGCAGAATCTTCTGCTTCACAAACAGATCCCTGCAAGGAACACGTCTAGAGACTGCCGAAATGAGGCGCAACGCGGCTTTCTGTAAAATAAATGCCCTACAAGCGGAGCTAGAATTGCCCCATAAAGCAACTCCATATGTTAGCCTACTGTGAAACAATGAAAAGTATACTGTTCTCAGGACACTATTGTCCACAACAGGACGCAACTGTCTCATCACAAATATCTGTGATGCAAGTTTCCGACATAGTTTATTAATGTGAGCAGACCAATTTAAGCTCGAATCTAATGTTATTCCTAGCAATGTAGCTGTACTCGATCTTGGATGCCATTTATCTGAAGTAAAAGTCAACGTTTGTGTCTTTTCGATATTAAGTTTAAGTTTATTAACTGAAAACCACATTTCAGCAGTGCTCAGAGTATTCCCATCTGGATTCAGATTACCACGAGTGAGCAGGGTTGTATCATCGGCAAACAAGATACATGTACTATCAAAAATATTTGCCGGTAAATCATTAATATAAATCAGGAATAATAAAGGCCCCAATACTGACCCCTGCGGAACACCATTTAATGCATGACACAAATTTGAGTCAACATTGTCAATACTAACATATTGCTGCCTCTCCGATAGGTAAGATTTAAATAGTTGTAATTCTTTATTACGAATACCGTAATATTCAAGCTTTTGCAGCAATATGGTATTATTAACGCAATCGAACGCTTTAGTGAGATCGCACAATGTAGCATGTGTTGAGGTACACCAATCAAGAGATTCCACTACCTCATCTATCACTGTCAAGAGCGCTCTAACAGTGGAGAACCCCTTTCTAAATCCAAATTGGAAAGGCGACAAAATCGACTTATCCTCCAGATAAGACAGTAGCCGCTCTTTTACAAGTTTTTCCAAGATTTTAGAAAATATAGGTACAATAGCTATGGGTCGAAAATTGCCAAGTACGAACTCACCTTTTTTATGAACAGGCAAAATTTTTGTAATTTTCAGAGCACTAGGCCAGCAACCCTCTTCTATAATCTTGTTGAATAGCAGAGTCAATGGAGGAACAATATATTCCAAAGACGATTTTAATATTCGTGTATTCAAACCATAATAGTCCAGACAACTAGTATTTTTCAGTTGTAAAATAGATTGACGTACATCGGTCTCTAATATTGCGGACATAAAAAAAGAAGAGGAAGGCTTAGGACAGTTATTTAAAAGATGTATAGGATCAAAGTCAGGCGAATCAATGGTCCCGAGAATAACATCCGAAATTGATGAAAAATAATTATTAAACTCTTCTGGTGATATATCCGACCTATTGCATGCATTTTTCCCCGATCTCTCCCCATTTACAATATTCCATATAGCCCTAGATTTATTATCTGAGTTACAAATTATACTAGAATATGTATTACGCTTGGCAACCTTAATGGATTTTTTATACTCTCTGCGAAGTTGACAATAAAATAACCAATCTTCGTTCGAATTAGAAGCTCAAAACTTTTTTTGCTGCTATTTAGTGTACGTTTCATTTTTCTAAGCTCAGTGGTGAACCACTTAATATTATTTTTCTTAGAAGTATACACATAAGGAAAACAATCTTCAATAATATGCATAAACTGGTTCATGAACCTATCAGTTAATTGACAAGAGTTGATATTATGGTAAAATAATGCAATAATAATAATAATAATAATAATAATAATAATAATAATAATATCTCTACCCCTCATTCTAATCACGAGGATTAGCCCAGAAGTCGAAGACTTGTGCGGGAGAGAGGGCGGCATATTATTATTATTATAGAGTGTTTTCATTACATCAGGTTAGTAAATTTACATAGATTAATTTCTTTAGATACCTAATTATTGAATAGAGCTTTGTCTGTGGAATTGTTCATTAGAATACTTAGATGTTTGGTATCAGAGAGCATACATATCATTTGACTTCATTGATAGGAATTGTAGGAGATTTGATTTATATTAGCTTAAAATATCTTTCTAATACAATAAAAAAATAACCAATGTTTTACCCAAATATGGGAATATTTTATATATAACAAAAAAAAATAAGATGTTCCTTGAGAAAAATTTATGTTTCAATTAGTTTAATTGTTTAGAACACTTTGACATTGTTCAAAATGATTTCTTGGATGTGGCAATATTATTAATAAGGAAATATTATGACGATATTTACAGAAACAAGAAACGCCATTTGCAGTGTTGTAATTTTTTTATTAATGTTATTATGTGATTTAGTATTAAGAAACAGACTTATTTCTCCTTCTTTAAATTATTTATTAATGTAGTTGTGTTTCTTTATTATTTAAGTTTTTTTTGTACATTTTATGAAAAAAGAAAAACAATCCTGTGATTTTATAAATTTATTTATTAATAGATTTATTAATAATTTGTGAATGTTATGTATATTACTATGTTATTCAATATTAACAATTTATCAAATTATTTGATATTAGATGGTTCTTTTGTTACATATTTTCTTTAAATATTTTTACGTTTGTTTTTGTTTATGTAGGTATGTTATATATATAAGAAAAAACCAGAGATGTATTTGGGATTGCAGTCAACAGTGTTAAGGGTTAATACAAAAAGAACACTCTGTGTTGTTGTCAAGCTTTCGGAAATGTTTATTTCCTTTCTCAGGACATAAAACGTGAGATTAAATTATTAAACCATTAAACAAGAGAAATGACAAGCTGTGGTTAAAATTTTTACACATAACAATAAATTATTCCTAAAACCATTATAACTAACGTCACATTTTTAAAACAATATACTGAAAAGGAGCATTGCTTGTGAACAGTCAATGCCTGCTATATTTAAGAAGATATTTTATTATGCTCCCAGATTGTTACAAAACAGTTAAAATAATCTTTCTTAAATTAAATCTTGAATTTAATCAAAATAAATAAAAATAAATGTAATTTTAGGACTTCAAGATATACTTTGAGAAACATGCTTTTAATAGTTTGATATTTTAAATACAAATTTAAATTGCTGACTTATATTGAAAAAGCGCGCCTGAATTTAGTTATCAATGTTGTTCATAGCGGCGCCACTTGAAAACTCGATGACAGTTTAATGATGGGTTCAACTTCTCTCTTATGTTTTCTCTATGGTTTCTATTTAAATTCAGTTATCCCCCACCACTGCTGCTTCACGCATACTACCTTTATTTGTAAAATAGCAATTTCAGCCAAATATAACGAACCAATATTATGCATAAAGATTAGTATATTGACATTTGTACAGCATCTGTAAATTTGGAAAATTTGCTTTCGGGACGCAAAATTAGTGTTGACAGTGCTATACTTTATTTTTAAACTAAGAGGAGTGATTTAAATTTCTCGCGCTTAAACCACAGCTTAAAGAACAAGCTGTTCTTTAAGCTGTGCTTAAACACTAGCTAGTTATTGGTTAATTTGTCGTCAAGTTTACATAGCTTCACATGAATTCATGTTTATGTCAATGTCAATGCTGTCAGCTACTATCATTTAAAATGTCAGTTATATTTGACTAAGATTAACGTTGCCACTTCGTTGATTATTTTGTGTTTATTCTCCCTCCTCGTTAATCCTAAAGCAAATCGAATAGTTCATTTCATAACTCAGCAACGAATTGTATTGCTTTATGTGTATTTTCTCTTTTTTTCAAATTTACCGCCAAAATGGTCTAGTTATATTTTCTAGTTATTTTTTCCTGTGTATATATGACTTCTTCATTTACTCCTCTTAGTTTAAAAATAAAGTATATCAGCGGATCCCGAAACACGCTATCAATATGAATGACCAATTAACTTGGTGTGCTATATGGGTTAAAGAGAGACGCCAATGCAACGAAAAGATGATATATACAGCGAACTAGAATATAAAGGATGGGATGAGCCTCCAATTGTTGAGTGTTTTTTTTTATGAAGACAAATGTAGTTTCCATAGATATATCTAGCAAAAATAAAACATCAAATAAAGAAATAATACTAGATACAAAAAAAATTAATTTAACACAAACAATTTTCGAAAATGAAGCAACGAAAAATTTTAAAATTGTGGTATTTTTGTTTACTTACCATCTTTTGTATCTTTCGTACACAAACAACTTCTCGAGAGCTTCCAATAAGTTTTTCAAAAAATATAAATGTTATAGTCGCTGATGTATTTTCTGAAAGAACTCTAGTTATAACATATTAATGATAATTTAAACACGTACTTCTTGCTAAATAAACATTTTTACCGCACATGTGAAGAAGTTGTTAGGATATTGATTTTATTCTTCACGCACGCGCAGTGTCATATTCATACTAAATCAGTTTTTGTCTATTTATCATAATGTACAATTACATTTTTCAATACGTAAATTATGGAAGAAACTATGCATATGACAATAACGATACCAATAACGGTACCGATAACAATAGCGGTTGATAAAGTAAAATATATTGACCACATTACATGTACAGGGTGTCTCACTTTTAAACAGAACATAGCAGCAGAACTTCACGAGTCTTTAGAGGATCTCATTTTAAGACTGAAAGTTCCTATAAATATTGGTCTTAAAACGCTTTATTTCTGAGGGCGTTCAATTTTATTTTTTAACGAAAAAACCGCTACAGAAATCGTCATGTTTCCGCAAAAGACTTAATATTTAAGAGCAAATAATTCGACACCGAAATTAATCGAATTTCCAGTGGTGGAGATGAATCTTATGTAGAAAAAGTATAGCCGAATTGAAATTTTGCAAATGATTTCGAAAAATAGAGCATTTAATTTTACTCAGAAAATGCCCTCTTGCCTGAAGTCGGTAGGGTATGGCGTTTACAAGAAAAACTAAAAATAATTTTTAGATGTCAAATTATAATTTTTAAACATTGTGTTATAACTAAATTAAATAGTTCAAAAATTGAGTCAAAATTGTTTTAATTATGAATTAGATATATTATATAAATATATTTTGCAGTACATTGCAAATATATTAGCGATTAAAAAATATTTCTTGCCGTACGGGTAGGTACCTTTTTTAAACGTTATTTGTGTTATTTTCAGTCCATAAAAATCAAAACAATAAGATTACATATTGACAGGTGGCATAAATTAGAAAACCGAAGGCGTATGATAATAATTTAAGTACGGTCTATACTATTGTCATCAACACTATTTTAATTCTTTCCGAAAAGACTTTAAAATAATTTATATTATAAATTAGTCTGGGTAACTCAGTTGTGTTTTTTTAGTTTTAGAAGAGTGTACTTCATTATTAAAATCTAAATTGGTGTTATTTATCGTCCACCGGATACAAATATTAATAAGTTTTTGGATACATTTAAAAATTTATTTCTTTAATATCGGTTAAATTTACTAACTTTTTATGTGTCAGCGATTTTAATATATTTATTTGCTGATAGTCATACGACAAATATATTTAATTCCTTAAACAAATAATTAATGAGGCAACACGTTAAGATCGTCTTTTAGATTATATAATAATAAATAATGTTTTAGATTACTCGAAATTAAATGTTGTATATTGTTAGAATACACTTAGTTTCAAGGAAATTATAAAATATATTAAATTAATTTACAAATTTTGATACTGAGATACAAAGTGTTTATATAAGTCCGATAGTTGTAGCTAATTAGGCTGTCTGCAGTCGAATGTGTCGCTTCGTTGTCTCCTCTACCTTATCCCGAGGAATTTGTTTATTTTCCTTAGCCCTCGTCTCACGGTACCTCGCGGGTTAAGTGGTGATTATCGGTCCTTCGTTTCTAACAATATATTTACATTATTTATTTCATTAAAACTAATTTGTAGTTCATTTCCATAATTAACATTTTTAATGCCTCTAAGACCCGGCTTTGATTAGCCAACCTAGCCAATTCGTGTTAGGATGTACATGAAACACATGTTTAAATAAAATTCGTTCTATTAACATTTGGGTGAAGGTACTTTGCAGTAGGATCTTGGACTATATACTCAGTTTATAAGCGAAAGCCTCACAGCCCACAGCCCGTCATAAAAAAGGCAAATTGCAATTGCAAAACACTAAGCACACCACTAATCGAGATTAAGCATAGAAATAGGGACGTGACCGCGCATTACGTGTCAAAAGAAAAAAAAACAATCTTTGCCTTTGTTTAATGTCCAGGAGCAGTGTGGAAAATACAAGGGCCAGATTCTGTTTAGTTTTATATTTGACTTCTACAGTAAATCAAAAATATACTAGTTGCAGATAATCTTTTCATAAAGTCCACTAAACTTCCATTCAATACTTGGTTTTGATATCCTAGTTTTGTCGGAGCGTTTTTCAGCTCCTCTGGCCCCCCAAGACAACGGCGACGAAGAGCTTCGCCGATGTCGCGAGGCAGAAGCAGTCGCCCTGCTAGTCAAGAGAGGTATCGAACATCATTTGTTGCAGGTTCCACAGCTGGTGAACATGGAAGCCGTGGCAGTCTCTGTGAGCACCCGCCATGGAGATATCGCCGTGGTGTCCTGTTACCAGCCAGCATCTCTCCCGTCATGGTCATGGGGGCATGGCCGCATACGGTTGTCATCGGCTACTTTAACGCAAAATCGCCGGAGTGGAATAGCATGACCACCTCAACACGAGGCAGGGTGCTTCTGCATTTCTTGCGGAACCACGACGACGTGCTTGCGTCCGGACCCGATGAGCCAACCTTCCAGACAGGCGCAGCTAGGCCGGACGTGCTGGATATCGCTTTGCTCAAGGCAATACCGATGGAAGCCGAACTGACGACGCACCACGAGGGTTCCACGAACCACTCGCCCGTCCTGCTCGAGCCAGGTCTGGAGCGTCGCGACGAGGCAACCGTAGTCAGGAGACAGACCGATTGGGAGCGGTTTCGTGCAGAAATGCAACGGATCTGTCAACAAGTCCCTGTCATCCAGGAAGAAACGGACCTCGAGGCGGCAGTCGTGAGCCTTGAGACAGATATCCGCACCGCCCTGGAAAGCAGCACCACCGAGAGGACGGAAAGGGGACGTGTGGACCATGCAGGTGAGTTACTTCTTGATTTGCAGGAGCAGATTAGAGAGACGTGCGGCCAAGCGACGAGCCATGCGGACGGGCCATCCACGCGATAGGACAGGAGCGGTGGCATAGACACCTGGAATCGCTGAATCCTGGAGACGTAGGTCTGTGGAAGATGCAGAAGGCGCTGAGGGCTCCCCGCCGTCCGATACCTCCGATTCACGGAGAGAATGGGATCGTCTACACGAAGCGGGACAAGGCAGAAGCTTTTGCGGACAGCTTTGAATTGCAGTGTAGAGAAAACTTTCTCGACGACGAGGACGAGGATCACATTGACGAGGTGGAGCGCCGTGTGCGGCGTCGAAGACGCCTACCCGATGCAGAACCCATTAGACCCGCTACTCCGGAGAAAGTGAAGGATATCCTGCGCCACCTGAACCCCCGCAAAGCGCCGGGATACGACGGTATTGGGAACAGGATTCTCAGGAAGCTCCCCCATCGGGGAGTAATGGCGCTGCTAAACATCTGCAACGCCATCCTGAGACTGCGCAGATTTCCTAAGAGATGGAAGAAGGCCGACGTCATACTCATCCCTAAGCCAGGTAAGAACCTAACGTTTCCCTCTAGTTACAGGCCCATCAGTCTCCTGCCCATGATGAGCAAAGTTGCCAAGAGGGTGATCCTGGCCAGACTGCACGAGACCACGGAAGAACTGCGCATCCTCCCGGACGAGCAGTTCGCGTACCGCCGTGGCCACTCGACGCCACGGACAGAAGGCAGCCGCGAGGCCGTGTGACGTTCAACGACGAGGACATCGCAAAGGCAAGTTCGTGAGGGCGAAACTCTATCCGTTACTCCATAGGGATAGCCGACTGAGCCTTGGCAACAAGGTAAGGTTAATCAAGTCTGTCTTGCAGCCACAGTTGACGTATGCCGGAGCAGCATGGGGATACGCAGCGACGACGCACCTGAAAAGAGTGCAGGCCGTCGAGAATATCGCTCTACGTTGCGCGACGGGGGCCCCTTGGTTTGTCCGCAACAGCGATATTCGCCAGGATCTGGGATTCACGCCAGCCCTGGAAGCGATGAAAGTGTCAGTGGAGGCTGCCTTCGCACGCGCAGAAGTCCACGGCAATCAGCTGATCCAGGCGACGAGAACTACCGACTCGATGCGGCCGTCAGGTACAGGCGGCCAAGGTTTCAACTCCTGGATGCGGGGTAAGTTGAGACGTTTCTCTATTTCAGCACCGCCAGGATCAAGAAAGGACCACGAAGAGACATTGATTTTTCCCTACCCTACCCCGGAGCTCGTCTAGGCGGGCTCCGATACCTTATCTTTTCCGCGACGCTGAACGACAGGGCTTTTATGGTTCTTTGTCCTAGCGTCTCCGTAGAGCCACAGTGCTAATCCTGACTTAACCGAAACCCCTACCTGGTCGGAGGCGTTCTCGCCGCGACCAAAACATGACTACCTCCGGGGGTTAACGAGTCGGCGAAGAAAGAAGAGAAGACAGAAGAGCGCCAGAAGATAAGCCCTTGCCGACGGGGCTTGACAGGATAGGAGGAGGTTCCTCGAGCCGCCGGCATCGGCCGCAATTGCGGTCGAGGCTGACCGGAGAAGGGAACCCACCTCTACGAGGCGTCCGGGCCTACAGAGATGAAGTGGGTAAAGAGAGATAATCCCTCTCGACCCCGCTCATCCGAGGTCATTTATCCAGCCAAGGATATTCAGTTACCGTAAATAACCACGGTAACAATTGTTAAATTACGATACACGCCCTAAATGTACATGTACACTATTATTAAAACATCTCTATATTTATAAATATTAATTAATAATAAGATTTTGTTAATAATTTATTGTTATCGTTTTGTCCTTTAATAATTTTTTTTTATGAATTTGCAGTAATATTTAAATGAGTATACTATAATGTTACCATAGTAAATAAATGGCAATATTGTGTATATTCTTTTAAATATTATTGTAAAATAAAGGTGAAATAAAATAATATAAATTTGACCCTGAAGTTGACAATATCCAATATTTGTTTTACCGGCGAAGCCGGTTAGTTATAGAGTTACCATTATTATCGACTAAGAGAACATTTTTAGTTCAATTTTTCAGGTGTCCCGAGTCCCGACACAATAGAGGTCTATTCCTTTGCACAGAAAGTTGTTACGATTTCCCTTTACCTTTATAATAAATTAAATTGGGTTTGATAATTCAAGTAGGTAGTACATTCGACGGTAATAATAAAAATGTATCAGTCAAATATATTACTATTTAAGGAACTAAGTTTATGAATATGTTATCGGCAAAGCACTTTTTGCGCGGGGATACCTTTTTTGTTTCTGAACGGACGATTTTATTCGATTCTATTTTCCTAGCAAGATTTGGATGGCTGTATTAACGCCAGAAATTTTCGTTATATACGGATTTTGTTGCTAATTTTGGGAAGTACAATTTTGTCGATAGTGATTATTGTAATTGTTTCAACCTGGTGTTGGATTTGATTTCGAAATTTGGAAAATAGTTTCTGATTCTCACCACGAGGCCGCTCGAGAACAAAGGTAAAAAATTTATTCTCTTTTATTACAAAAATTCGCATATTTTGTTCAGTGAACAATCTATTTAGACGTTTGACATGATCTAGGCCTCATCTGATATCATCTCATCTGTAATTCCTCGTCTCTTCTTTCTTCATCATCTTCGTGCTATAAGATTTGCTCTCCGAAGCCAAGATTCTACAGACGAGACCACAGTTATCTGTACTAAATCTCCTGCTGGTTGTCTTTTAACGAGACAGATCGTCGGAGTACACCACCTCTTCGTGGAGCATCAATTTTCTCCACTTACAGGGTGTTCGCTTGCTGTTGACACCATTGCCTGGATGATCTGGACGTACTGCTCACCGAATCAAAACCAGATAAGCTTAGTTAAGATTTAAACTGTCATCTGACACCCTGAATATCTTTATTTAACTATATTTTGCCTTTATTAACACTTATTTGCATATTATTATTATTTGTACTGGTTATACTGTCTTATATATATTTAGAATATTTATTATTCAAGACTAAAAGTCCCCTTTTTCCGTAAATTGAATACTTCTAGCCACTTGACTTTATTTGATTATTTATTTTAAAACTGAAGATTAAATATAAAATTATAATTTCTTATAACTAAATACTTAACATGATTATGTGCACCAATCTATAGTACTGTAGAGTGGGTTTTTACCGAATACTGTATTTATATCATAACATTACGATATATACTTGCTAAATATCAGTATAATAAATACTGATTATATCGATTGCCGTTATTCTTTTTAGTAAATTCAGATAGTTAGAGAACTGTGTATCAATTGTTGCCTTTTTCCCGTTTTTTTTATTATTGAAGAATCTTAATAATGTATAAACTCCTTAGAGTGAAGGGTACGTTATAACAACGGGTTGTAAAACGGGTGGCGCCACATATATATATATATATATATATATATATATATATACCGGGTGTTCCCTCTAAGACTTTCAGTGCGAATATCTCAGCTACTATTGCAGCTAGTGCGACAAAATTTGGTATACTGGCACTAGATGGCGTGTAGAATTCGACGATGCCATTAATTTTTATACAGGGTGTTCAGTTTTGCAGATAATCGATTTAAGTTCGATTTTTTGGTAGTCAACCTCGGTAAAATTTGTATTTTAATTGGAATATTCTTAATTATGAACACATTCTGATAAAACCGTCACGAATAATGTTCATTTTATCATAAAAAAACGCCTATGAAAAGTACCCAAATTTCATTGTTTTGTCATGCAAAATGTGTATAGCCGTGAGTCCAATTTACACACACGCAACAACCGCATGGATAGACGTCAAAACGTAAAGTGACAGGAACTGTCAAAGCAAGTTTGACTATTTTTTTAGGAATTTTATTATAAATACGTAACACCACGAGGTACATTGAATTTGCGTACGTATTTGCAATAATGCTAGTTTTGTTAAAAAAATGGAATTTAGAGGTTATTAGCTGTTCGCGTACGCTGAGCTTTATTCGGTATGAATACTCTGAAAATATGTGAAACATGTTTGTTTAATTGTATAATACGACTATTCTGGGAATTAATAAAAGCGATAAAGAACAATCCCTACGAGAAGACATTAAATTTATGAACACGTCACGCCCTTGACTCGCTGCTTTGTGCTTTACCACAGACAGAGGACTGTTGAATGTTGTTTACTCTGAATATGCTGCAGAGTAGTGATGGGCAAAACCGTTATTTTCAAATAACAGTCGCAACTGTTATCGTTGTTTTTAAATAATAGTTCAAAATAACAGATAACTGTTATTGACTTTCAAAATTCAAAATGTTTCTATGAATGGTATCGATTGATTACAGGATACACCGTACCCGTTAATCACGGCCCAAAAAACTGAAGAGAATTGTTGATTGAATAATTATTTATTTAAAGTATTAGCACTTTGTTACTCGTATGTTTTCTAAATATTTATGCAGTTATTTTTATTTAAACTATTTTTTTAATAGTAACGAACATTTATTTTTATCTGGCTGTTCTGTTTTTGTATTTTTAAATAAATACAATTTAGAAACCCAATCCAGCCTTAAATTTAATATATCATACATCTAATTCTCTTATTTCATTGTTTTACCAAAATAAAAATCAAATACACTGAAATAAAATGAAACTAATTTTTCTGCCGGTATTAACATACATTGATAACTATTTTTGAAAATATTGAAAATTATAAATGAATGGGTCTAGGCTATTATAACGTATCCACGTTATTTTCTAAACACTGTGTTGCGATGAGCTGAAACTGTTATCGGTGATCGTCGCTGCTGAGAACCCTAAAAACTGTGATCTGTAATTCACCGTCGTCTTCAATCCACTGTTAGACCCACAAAATATTGTTAGACCGTTACGTTATTTTGCAAACGCTGTTGTTGTGAACTGGAACTGTTTTCGGTTATCGCCGTTGTTGAAAACTCTAAAGACTGCGAGCGGTTGTTCGCTGCTCTACCGCGACGAATATTTCAAAAGACGGCTTCGCGTTAGCTCGCGGCCCGTACTCACATGCTCTGCGCAGCTGCCTCCCAGTGGGACTGTGACAACTGATACCTGTTATTTTGGCAGACAAATAACAGTCGTTGTCGTTGTTGAACAGATAACAGTTATAGAATAACAGATATGCAAATAACAACCCATCTCTACTGCAGAGCGCAGACGCAGAGCTCGACTCTCGAGGTCCGAACGATGTGTAAACTTAACCTAGAGTTCCAAATAATGAAAATAATGAATGAAGCCTCTTCAACAAGTGGTAAAAATGTTTTAAAGCCTAGAAACAATCAGATAAAAATGCAATGGATTCCTTGAGTGAAAGCTTCAGTTCCAGTATTACAAAAATATATCTGTTATAAAAACTACTCCACATCAAATGTGAGTAAAATTTCGAGCCATATACCTAGGTGTGCTAAAAATTACTTTCATACAGTAAAAGCTTGATATAAAGAGATGTGTATGTTCTTAGTATAACGATTTATGGGAACTGAGTAGAAAGACGAAGGATAAATATCAGTGTACTTAGTAGGTAATTATATCTTGCATATTATATTTCGTCTTTTTACATTGAATATGAGTTGTAGTTCCTGGTACTTATGTTTCATATTAGCTAATTCATTTCAAAGAACTATGGGGTTAAATTTATAAGAAATAGCCCAGTTACGCAAAATCTAGGATTATCTTTACCTAATTAGTTTCAGATGGAGAAGCTATTGGGAGCTTACTTTCAAGAACAGAGATGAGGAAACATATTTCAGTATTTGTAGGAGACCAGAATGAATATAAACATATTCATTTCATCTTGTGGTATGCAGAAATTAAAAATGTCTACGAAAATGTTTTGTCTCACCTCTAGGTAGGAACTTAGAAAACAAAGTGCTGTTATGGAAGCAGGTTTACATACACAATTACGTTAATCATTGATTAAAAGATTCGATAAGATACTGAAGAAGCCAGATGCCAAGATTAGTTTATATTCGTGCGACAGAGAGATGGGAGACGAGGAAAATTTTGCTAGAACACATTAGACTTTACGTTTTGCTATAAATAAAAACATACCTAACTTTCTGTACTTGGTTTAATTATTTAATAAAATTAAAGTTCATGGAATGTGTAAGTTAACGAGTGAATTAAATAAAAAATATAAATAATGCAAGTAAGTATGGCGGAAATTAAAGTTTATTAAATTGTTATCGTTTGTATTTATTATACACTACAGCAAATAATCCTTGTGTTTAATAATTCTATAACAAAATTAACATGTCTAAAACATAAATATCAGTGAGAACTGTTAATATTCAGTTCTTATAAGGTAGGTATAATTATAAAAAATAGATAATATAAAACTCACTTTGAAAAGTATTCTACATTTTCAAGACTAAATGAAAGATTTTTTTCAAAAAGTAATACGTACCTACAGTGGTTTATTTTTTTTATTAGTGGCTAAATTGATTAACTTGACCCTTCATCTTCAAGTTTTCATTATTTCTTAAGCATCTGTGTTTAATAATTCAGGTAGAATAAAAAAAGACAAATACAAAATTTAATTTATTTACAATAAAATAAAACTACAATAAATTAAAAGTACCTAAGTACTTACATACATTTAATCGATTTTATGTTAAACAGTTCTGTATTCTAATTTGCAGAGCACCGTTCAATCTAAGGGATGGTCAAGCATGTACGATTAGAAACAAATCTTACCATTTCATTGTTCGATACCTACCTTATTACGTTATGTTGTGTATATTGTAACAACAGTTAACTTTCAACATTTTTAAGATATTCTAACGAGATGTTTTCATACTCTACATAGAATTATGAAATTAGTTAAATTTATTCGTTTAGAAATTTTAAAACCCACGACAACTGAATTTAATGTCTTATAGAATACTCTTCAAAGTGAGTTAGAGACTTCTTTATAATATTATCCATCATTCCATATTTAGAATTCTTTCCAAGAAAATGTCTGTGTAATATTTTTCGCTTATTCGTTCTAGTGTCTGTTTTAATGTAGGTACTAATTTGTGGCACTAAACACACATAACTGAAACATAAAAACAATAATTACAAATTATTATCTAGCTTTAAATGACTATTTGATAGGTACCTACTGGGTATAGTAGGTTTGCAGGTGATTCTTCCTAGCAAAAACCAGTTGCTTTATTCTAGTTCTGTATCATATGAAATACAGAAATTGTAGTTCATTGTTTACTATTTTACAGATGTAGAGTTCTTCTTAAACATCTTCTTCACAAAGTGTTGAAATATGTGCACAAGAATCAATCATTTCTAGGTTATGCTTTCGTAATATTTATTTAGTCGGGCTGGGGTACCTAGGTTCAGTAGGGGTTCAGTTCAGATTAGATCTGACTTTCAACGACAAACATGTTCACATTATAATTATAAAGTTTTAGGAATCGTTTTGCTCGAATTTATTTGTTGCTAAATAAGTAATCCAGCAGCAGGAAAAGAGAGATATTCTTTAAGTACTTACACACTTTTGTAAATTATTTTGTGATATAACACCATTGTGTATACGTAAATTGCATTAAATACATTATTTAGCGTTTTTTATGTAAAATAAAATACTTTATGCCATTAATATTTGACAATTCAATGACAATTCATATTCATAGTTTTGACGTTTAGCGATGTTAGTTTCTTCTGTGTAAGTCTGGCTCAAGGCTATGCACGTTTTACATGACAAAACAATGAAATTTTGGTACTTTTTGGAGGCGTTTTTTTAAGTTAAGATTTGAAATGTTTAAATGTTGATTTATCAGAATGTATTCATAATTAAGTATATTTCAATTTAAACATAAGTTTTAGCAGGGCTGACAACCAAAAAATCAAAATCAAATCGATTTCTTGGAAAATGGAACACCCTGTATAAGAATTGATGTTATCATCAGATTCTACTCCGCATCTAGTGTCTGTATACCAAATTTCGTCGCACTGGCTATGATGGTTTCTGAGATATTCGCACTGAAAGTCTTAGAGGGAACACCCGGTATATATATGGTTGTAAAATTTCTCCGGGTTCCTTTCCGCGATGAATCTGCATGGTCCTCAAAAGAACCATTTGTTTGACAACGTTTCGGTAAAATCTCATTTACCATCTTCAGGTCTTCTTACTTCTGCTTCGCGTTACTACGTTCGGCTTACTGGAAGATGTTTGTCCACTTGGTGAGTTATATACTGTGCTTCCGTTCCGGTGTGTGGTTTTCTTCGCATGGCTGCGCGTCACGGGTCTTGCGTTTAACGGTGCTGTGGGTTCTTGTGTTCTGCTTGGCCTACTCTCAGCGTTACGTATCACTGGTTTATTGATCTTCTTGGTTTTCAGGACAGGTTTCCAAGCTGTTGGTAATCTTTGGGTATCGTCACGTGTATTAAGATTTTGAGGATGTTTTTCAATTTCGATGGCTTCTCTAATTATTCTTTTTCCTTTATGCTCCATTCTTGCCAGTACCTTGGTATTATCGAAATCAATCTGGTGGCCAGTGTCTTTTACATGTTGAGCTAATGAAGTTTTTTCATTTTTCTGGACAGCATTCCGACGTTCTTCTTTCCGGGTTTGAATTCTTCTGTTAGTTTGTCCAATGTACGTCTTCTCACAGTCTCCTTAGTCTTCTAGAGGAATGTTTGTTCAGGCTGATAGTAGCATATTACCAATCTTCCTGTCCGTGTTGAAGATAGTTTCTATTTTATATTTCTTTAAAACCCTGCTTATTTTGTCGGTAGTTCCCTTGACATATGGCAGGAGAGCTTTGGCTATTGGTTTATCTTCTTCCTTCTGTTCTTTGTTTCGCCTAGGTCTTAAAGCCCTCTTGATGTTGTTATCAGAGAAACCATTTTGCTGTAAGGCTAATTTAACGTTTTTAATTTCCTCTTCTTTGTGGTCGTCGTCAGAGAGTCGTTCTGACCTTGTCATTAGTGTTTTGATCACTGATTGTAGCTGCGATGGGTGGTGATGAGATTCTGCATGTAGATATCTGTTCGTGTGTGTTGGTTTCCGATATACCGTATAGCCTAGACCTCCATCTTGTTTTTTCTTTATACACACATCGAGGAAAGGTAGCTGTTGGTCCTTTTCCAGTTCCATGGTGAACTTGATTTTTGGATGTCTGTTGTTCAGATGAATTAAGAATTCCTGTAATTTCTCCTCGCCATGTGTCCATATGACAAAGGTGTCATCGACATATCTCAGCCACATAGATGGTTTATATTCTGCTGCTTCTATTGCTTGTTCTTCTAATTCCTCCATGAATAGGTTGGCTATTACTGGTGACAAAGGCGATCCCATGGGTGCTCCTTCTATTTGCCTATACTTTTGGTTTTTGTAGACAAAGTAAGTGTTCTTTAGGCAATGTTTTGTCAATTCCATTAGATCCTCTCTTACCTGGTATTTCCTCTGGATCATGTCGAGTGCTTGTTCCACTGGAATGTTTGTAAATAAGGACACTACATCAAAACTTACTAGCAGATGTTCTGGATCCACTTTTACGTTTCTAATACGCTCGATGAAGTGGCTCGCGTTCTTGACGTAAGATTTCGCTTCTTCGGCATATGGTTGTAACTGTTTAGCCAGGAATCTTGCTAGATGTTGTAATGGAGATCCAATGGAACTCACGATGGGTCTCAAAGGCACTCCTTCTTTGTGGATTTTCCACAAGGAAGAATCCACATCTATGTGGCTGAGATATGTCGATGACACCTTTGTCATATGGACACATGGCGAGGAGAAATTACAGGAATTCTTAATTCATCTGAACAACAGACATCCAAAAATCAAGTTCACCATGGAACTGGAAAAGGACCAACAGCTACCTTTCCTCGATGTGTGTATAAAGAAAAAACAAGATGGAGGTCTAGCCTATACGGTATATCGGAAACCAACACACACGAACAGATATCTACATGCAGAATCTCATCACCACCCATCGCAGCTACAATCAGTGATCAAAACACTAATGACAAGGTCAGAACGACTCTCTGACGACGACCACAAAGAAGAGGAAATTAAAAACGTTAAATTAGCCTTACAGCAAAATGGTTTCTCTGATAACAACATCAAGAGGGCTTTAAGACCTAGGCGAAACAAAGAACAGAAGGAAGAAGATAAACCAATAGCCAAAGCTCTCCTGCCATATGTCAAGGGAACTACCGACAAAATAAGCAGGGTTTTAAAGAAATATAAAATAGAAACCATCTTCAACACGGACAGGAAGATTGGCAATATGCTACCATCAGCCAAAACAAACATTCCTCTAGAAGACCAAGGGGTATATGAAGTTCCTTGCGGAGACTGTGAGAAGACGTACATTGGACAAACTAACAGAAGAATTCAAACCCGGAAAGAAGAACATCGGAATGCTGTCCAGAAAATGAAAAAACCTCGTCATTAGCTCAACATGTAAAAGAAACCGGCCACCAGATTGATTTCGATAATACCAAGGTACTAGCAAGAATGGAGCATAAAGGAAAAGAATAATTAGAGAAGCCATCGAAATTGAAAACATCCTCAAAATCTTAATACACGTGACGATACCCAAAGATTACCAACAGCTTGAAACCTGTCCTGAAAACCAAGAAGATCAATAAACCAGTGATACGTAACGCTGAGAGTAGGCCAAGCAGAACACAAGAACCCACAGCACCGTTAAACGCAAGACCCGTGACGCGCAGCCATGCGAAGAAAACCACACACCGGAACGGAAGCACAGTATATAACTCACCAAGTGGACAAACATCTTCCAGTAAGCCGAACGTAGTAACGCGAAGCAGAAGTAAGAAGACCTGAAGATGGTAAATGAGATTTTACCGAAACGTTGTCAAACAAATGGTTCTTTTGAGGACCATGCAGATTCATCGCGGAAAGGAACCCGGAGAAATTTTACAACCACATATAACACCCGCGGAAGCCTACGAACTAACATATATATATAAAGCTGTTTACAGGCCTTTTAGGCCCAGAGCTGTGTTATTCTCCTCCACTCCATTCTGTCCTTCGCCTTTCTTTTCCAATCCGTTACATTTTTCTCCCTTAGATCTATTGCCACTGCCTCTCTCCATCGCTTCCTCGGTCTACCTCTTTTTTTCTTGTAGTTAGGTTTACTCCCTACTATTTTCTTAACTGCCCTTTCATCCTCCATACGTTCTAGATGTCCTAGCCACTGCACTCTCCTGGCTTTTACAACTTCGTCTATTGTTGGTGCCTGGTACATTCCATATATTTCCTCATTATTTCTCCTTACATAGCCTTCCTCTGTCCTCTTACCACCTAGAATTCTTCTTAAGATCTTCCTTTCCCACCTTAAAAGGTTTTCTCTTGACTTCTTATTGAGAACCCAGGTTTCACTACCATACAGCGCTGTCGGTCTCAAAATTGTTTTATACATTCTAAATTTTACTCGTCTGGACAAATTTTTTGATTTCAATAAGTGGTTGACTGCTGCCGAACTTCTGTTTGCTTTTATTATTCTCCTATTTATTTCTTGTTCCTCCTCACAGTTAGCTGTTATTAGCGCCCCCAAATACACATATTCTTGAACTTCTTCAAACTCCATCTCTCCATGCTCTGTTCTCAATTTAAAATTTGTATCCTTTTTTTGTTCTCCTATTCTCAGCAGCTTACTTTTCTCTTGATTTATCTGCAATCCCACTTTACTTGCTTCCTCCACAAGTTTTCTCGTTACTTCTTCTAATTCCCTACTATCTCTAGCAATAATGGCCACGTCATCTGCATAACTTACTATTTGGTGACTTTTAAACAATATGTGTCCTTCTCTGTTCAACTCACTATCTCTTATGACCTTTTCTAGTACTAAATTAAAAAGAAGCGTTGAGAGTGGGTCTCCTTGTCTCAGTCCTGTATCAATAGTAAAGCCTTCCGAACATTCACCTTTTATTCGTACTTTGGCTTTAGTATTTTCTAAGGTCATTTTCAATAGCCTAATCAGTTTAGTTGGTATCCCAAATTGTTCCAGAATTTTACTTAGTTTATTCCTTTTGATCGAATCAAATGCTTTCCTGAAGTCCACAAATAAAACCATTGCTTTGATCCCATACTCATAGCATGTAGTCAGCATTTCCTTCACCATGAAGATTTGGTCCGTTGTTGACCTTCCCTTTCTAAAACCTGCTTGATACTCCCCTATTTGCCATTCTGATATAGGTTCTATTCTCTGCTTTATTAACGTTGCCATAATTTTATACCCTATATCTAACAATGATATACCCCTGTAGTTTCTGCAGTCCGTTGCATCTCCCTTTTTTAAGATTGGTATAATCATAGCATCTTCAATCTTCAGGCATACATTCTCTTCTCCAGATCATTCGTATCATTTCGTATATTCTTTGTCTTAAATCCTCTCCTGCGTACTTAATGTTCTCTGCTGTTATTCCGTTTTTCCCTGGACTTTTGTTATTCTTTAAAGCTTCTATAATTATATCTATTTCCTTTTTTGTAGGTTCTTCTACTTCCCGTTCCTCTTCTCTTCCCGGTATCATCTCCTCGTGCACCTCTTCTTCCCTTACACTCTCTTCATTCAACATATCTGCAAAGTATTGCCTCCATCTTTCTCTCACTTCTGTTTCCTCTCCAATTAGATTGCCACTTTCATCTCTCACATATATTACTTCCTTCTTTATCTTTTTTCCCTTTTTTATCTCTCTGTAGAAGTTACGTATTTCTTTCCTCTTGTAATGTTGCTCTATTTCCTCTATTTTCTTAACCTGCTCTGCTCTCTTCTTTTGTCTAAACACTTTCTTTGCCTTTTGTCTTTGTTCCCTGTATTTTTCCTTATCTTCCTCTTGTAGTGACTGAAGTGCTTTAATTCTCTTCTCCGCCTCTCTTATACACTGCTCATCCCACCATCTTCTCCTCCCTGCACACTCTTTTTTTGGTATTACTTTCTCACTTGCTGTTTGTATGACATTTTCGGTCTTTATCCACTCTTCATTTATATTTGCTTCCAATATCCGTATGTTTTCTTGCAAACCTTTCCTTATCTCTTCTTCATACTTCTTTTGGGTTGTCTCATTTTGTAATGTAGCCATATCTAGTTGTCTTTTTTTCCTTTGTAATCCTTTTCTTTTAATAGGTTTTTTTATCTTCAAATCTATCCTTACTAGATAGTGATCCGAGTCTATATCTGCCCCTCTGCATGACCTAACATTTTTATTACGCTTCTGTGATTCTCATCTATGCAAACATGATCAATTTGATTCGAATATGCTCCATCCGGAGAGGTCCAGGTCCCCTTATGTATGTCTTTTCTCTTAAAGAATGTGCTCATTATTTTCATTTTTTGTTCTTCTGCAAATTCAATCAATCTACGCCCATTGTCATTGCTCTCTAGGTGTTTACTTTCTGTCCCTACGATACCTTCATACATCGTTTCTCTCCATATTTTTGCGTTTGCATCCCCTACCACCATTCTTACTGTGTTTTTATTCAGCTTTCCGTAATTTTCTTCTAGCTTCTCATAAAACTCATCTTTTTCTTCTTCTGTTTTTTCTTCTGTTGGCGCATATATATTTAATATCTCTATGTTTATTTCTTCTCTGATTTTAATCATACATAACCTATCTGAAATTGCTTCAAATTTAGAAATTTTATCCCTCAAATTTTTATTTACTAAAAATGCTGTTCCGTATCGCCTTGTTTCGCCTCCGCTCGTAAAGAATAAATAATTGATAATATTTACCCACTCCCCTCTTCCTGAGCTATGGCCAACCCTAAACGAAACTAAGGAGTTTGGTACATCAGCTTTTTTTATTACCACCTGAATAAGCAACGTAGCAAAGTGGCCCCCAACGTGGTTATTTTTGTAATATTTTGATATACTTATTTTATTTTGGGTTACACTTATTTATTTAAAATTGTGGGTTTAAAGTTAAAGCAGTATACACAGTGATAAACTGAAAAAAATGTTTTGAACATTAATTTATATTTTGAAGAGGCAAAGTATTTGTATATACAGAGTGTATAAATTAAAACATAACATTTTGGTTGAAGATATTTCACATATTCACTGATTTGAACTATCTGGTATTTTATTAATTTCCACACATATTTTAAATTGGATATATAGTTGACAATCAGGTGTCATTTTCTAATTCAGTTATCTAATACAAATTAAACTGATAACTTGTAACTTTTTGTAGTTGTCCTATATGCAGGTGTTGTACATACTCGTACTGTAAAATAAAGATGATATTTTATTATTTAAGCTTTAGTTAATTTAATTGCAATAAGTATAGGATTTTCTTTTATTGTTTGCGTTAATTAATTAGTTAATTTCGTAGATTAGTCATTTCTATATTAAATATATTACAGGGTGATTTTTTTCGTGTACTTGAATTTTGAAGTTAAGTCAGTTTGGTACATTATTGGTTACCGGTCGGGTTTTGCTGTTACTTTGTAGTTTTTTTGCGCTTTTGTAATACAAAGAGCAATGGAAGTTAACAGATTATTATCAGACGAGTTAACATATGAAATATTAGCTAGAGGACATCCGGCAGGATCAACTGTTGAGGAAAAACGTGCGACTTTGAGAAATATTTTGCGGATGGAACGCGAAGGTACTTTTTCAGCTCCAAGAGCGATACTATTAGATCCGATTGACGAATTATCGACTTGCCATTTAAAAATTTCGGGTTTAGAAGCAGAAATTCGTTCATTTAATTATGCTAATCGGAAAAATGAATTTGAACGTTTATATACTAGACTACTTCATGTTATTTCCCGATTAAACCGAATAATCCCGGTTAATGAAAACCAAAACCAGCAACAACTAAATTTAACCGTGAAGGGTCGACAACTAATTGGCGAACTAAATTTAGTTAACGATGGCGTGACGTATGCAGATACGAAACGTGCAACTGCAGTAACCTTGAGTAGCAATACTCAACTACAAACGTCCATTTTAGATTCTCCTAACCCGTTGATACCGAAGGTAATACATTCACGTACTAGCATTCCTTCTACGGGTCCCCAGAATTCTAACAATCTTATTCCAGAGTTGGCGGCAGAATTGCCAGTCGATGAAAATCGGTCTGCTGAACTGAATTTTCCTCAAGCTCAGTCTCAACCGGTTACAGTGTCAAGTCGTGAGTACAATCATAACGTCAATTGTTCCGTACCAGTTCGTGTACCCGCATAATTGCTTCCATCTTATGTAAATGATTCGAATATCAGAGGAATAACTTCTCGATTCCCAACCGACGTTAATGAATCAAGATCGAGTAGATCTACGCCTCGTGTACGTTTTGTCGAAGAAACGGGAATACAAACCCAAGACAATTGGTCACGTCTCCCAGATGATTGTAACATATCGAACGTGTATGACACTCTGCCATCTGCTGATTCTTCTTCGTTAGAGAATAAACTAGCGGCTATGTAATTTTCGCCTCTAAATTAATTACCTAATGTACGTTATTGCGGGCGTGCCGGTTTCTTGGATGTAAACAGATGGAATCTGAAGTATGATGGTATTTTGAGCGTGAATAATTTTCTTGATCGAATCGAAGAGGTAAGAATATCACGTGGTGTCACAAAACAGCAATTGTTGCGTTCAGCTGCTGAACTTTTTACGCGAGATGCTCTTTTGTGGTATAGAACTAACGTATTTTTGTCTTGGGATAATCTGGTCATACAATTACGTGAAGCTTTTCAACCATACGACTATGAAAATGGCATTTGGGATGAACTAAGACGACGAACTCAGGGAGCTCAAGAACGCGTAGTTGTTTTCGTTGCGGCTATGAAACAACTATTTAACCGATTATCGGTAAAACCTTCCGAAGAAGATCGCTTAAAGCTCATCAGACGAAATTTGCTTCCGTATCTTCAAAAACAATTAACTCTTCATCAGCTTCATTCGATTCGCGATTTAGTTAAAGTATGTCGAGCTATTGAAGAGACCGAGATCCACGTTCAACAATTTTGTCTTCCTCCCACGAATTATCGAAATTTACTTGAACCAGAAGTGGCATATAGAAAATCCTCTAATTCATTCCCAGTTTCATCAGTAATGTCGTCGGATATTAACCAGTGTGACCAAACTAATGATGTAGCTGTTCCGACTCCGAGTAGTAGCCGAAATTCAATGTCGCTTTGTTGGAATTGTCAAGGTACAGGTCACGGTTTTAGACAGTGTAGGCAGTCGCGGAGCATGTTTTGTTATAAATGCGGTCGTTAAAATGTTATCGCTACGAACTGTCCCAATTGTTCAAAAAACTCCGAATCGGGTCCACAGTAAGCTGGCTGGCCGACCCAGTTGTTAATTTAAAATCGGCTCAACAAAAAGTAATTTTAGACTACGTATTTGCACACGCGAAAGGAGATTCCTGACCCTATCTAAATGTTACAATTTATGGTAAAGAATTTTTAGGTTTATTGGATAGTGGTTGTTCAACAACTATTTTAGGTTCTGCGGGATGGAACATTTTAAATAAAACCTGTACATTGAATACCAATGATATGCGAATGTGTAGTGTTGCTAATGGACAAACCTGCACGAGTATCGGATCCATTTTTCTTCCTATTCAATTACGCGACCGAGTTAAAATTTTGAAAGTTTTAGTTGTACCGTCATTTCCACACGAACTGATTCTTGGTATTGATTTCTGGACCACCATGGAAATAATTCCGGATTTATTCGCTAACGACTGGTCATTTCGTTCAGTATTAGATACTCGAAATTTTGAAGTTGCCGGGATTCATCCTATTGATACGTTAACAAATGAACAACGCAGAATCTTAATGAAGGTTATTGACGACGCTTTCGCGAAAATGGGTGACAAGCTTGGATGCATTGATTTGGTCGAGCTGACAATTCGCACAAACTCGCCACCGATAAAGCAGAGATATTACACGCTATCTCCCGCTCTTCAAAAAGAGGTAACCGTTGAGCTTCAGAAAATGTTGGCTGACGATATTATAGAACCATCGAACAGTCCTTGGTCATCCCCAATCGTCATGATTAAAAAACCTGATGGTGGATGGCGTTTTTGTGTTGATTACCGTTCTTTAAATAAAGTAAATTTACCTGACGCATATCCACTGCCTTTTGTGAGCCGCACTCTTGATAAATTACGTGACGCACGCTATCTCACCACCTTAGACATAAAGTCAGCGTATTGGCAGATCAAAGTTGCCAAAGAATCCAAACCTCTAACTGCGTTCACTGTTCCTAATCGCGGTTTATTTCAATTTAAAAGAATCCCTTTTGGTATACACTCCGCCCCTGCCGTTTGGCAACGTTTGATAGATACAGTCATAGGTATCGACTTGGAAAATTACGTTTTTGTCTACCTTGATGATGTTATTGTTTGTACCCCATCATTTGAATTACATGTCAATATTTCAAAAGAAGTCTTATCTCGTATAACAAAAGCCGGTCTAACAGTTAACCGCGAAAAATGTAATTTTTGTAAACCAGAATTAAAATTTAGTTTGTAGGCTTCCGTGGCTGTCGTTAATGGACAGGTGATTTCCGGGCTGGTTGCCACGTCGTCGGTTTAGAACACTTGACGTTTCGAGAGACATATCGCTCTCTTCTTCAGATGTTACTCTGAAACTGAGTTCTGAGTTTAGCTGCACCATCTTCAATAAAGACATGGTAATCATTGAGATGAATAAACTGAAGGTGACTTTAAATAAACCCATTTTTATCGGCATGGGTATACTAGATATTTCGAAAACATTCCTTTACGATTTTCACTATAATTATATCAAGAAAAGGTTTAATGACGATGCTAAATTATTATACACCGACACAGACAGTTTAATTTATCAATTTTGCAACATTGATGACATATACAAATACATTAAAGAAGATATTGAGAGATTTGATACTTCTGATTATCCAGAAAATAATGTTTTTGGGATTCCTTTCAAAAATAAAAAAATAGGCTTGATGAAAGACGAAAATCAAGGCAATATTATGACACATTTTATTGGCTTAAGATCGAAAATGTATGCCCTAAAAGTTATGTCTAAAAATCAAGACGAAAACATAATTAAAAAGGCTAAAGGTATCGAAAAGTCCGCCTTGAAGAAAATAACATTTGATGATTACTATAAGTGCCTATTTCAAATATCAAAGTGTCAATCAATCAAAAATCTATAATTTCAAGGCATCATGATGTTTATACAATTTCCCAACAAAAAATTGCTTTGAGTCCTTTCGACGATAAACGAATTGTAAGTTATATTTATACAGACACGAAACCATGGGGATTTAACGATTTCATATAAAGTCAGAGTTTTTTTGTTTTAAATAATCTACTTCATTCACTAAACGACGACGTAGGAAGTATTCCGATCTGAAACAAGATTCGTAAACAAATTGAGGAGACAACCGACCAAAAGAATACAACCACGAAGTATTCCGAAACCTCAATATAGCAAGACAGACGGAACGAATTGGTGCCGGAGTTGTCAACAGTTTTTTTGTTTTTGCAGAAATTCAATTGAACTACATTCTACCGCCACACAACAAATAGATTTATATTGCTACGAAACAATTCAACAGTCTTAAGATGCCTAATTTTAAATTTAAAACATACACTGCAAACGTCATGGAGGCAACGATTTGTGGTGTATGCGGAAAAACTATTAAGAAGCGACCTGCAACAGATAACGATTGGACTCCGAAAGTAATCATCGCCAGGTGTCCCGTATGTTTACAACCAAGACCCTGCAAGAAGACGATCCAAGTTTCTTGGATTTAAACTATGATGTACGTTCTAGACTTTGAATAATTTCGTAGTACTATCTCTCTCTCTCTCTAAGTTCACACAGTTGTTTAATAAATATATTTTTTACAGCCTCGTTTTGAACGTCCCATTCCAAGTGGATCAGGGTTGCTGAAGACCAAACATGACATCATTACCAATAAAATGGACACGTGTAACAGGCTATATCAAAGCCAACCATGCAGCGAGTACGATTGATCGGCGATGATGAGACATTTTGATACCGCTGCAATGGAAGACTCCGTGACCAGGGACCACTGGAATTGGATCAAGCAAGACATATGGCACGACAAATTTATAAATATTACAACAATGTAAACAATGTAAATTTAAAAAGAAAATTGTAATTATTGATCTACACTTATCTAAAATAAAATTTATTACTACAATCTGTTGTCTTTTTTTGTTGTTCTAAGAAAATTTCTAAATAAAATAAATATTTAAAATCTAATAAAATATACAAGAGTACGCTTGAGGCGAGGCCAGGCTCGGCTTTCTCTCACTCTAACACATTCTTTTACTCTCTGCACCCTCTGGTCATTGTCGACCACTTCTTCTACTACCCCTACGCTCTTCACCTACACTTCTTCGACCACTACCCTCTGGTCATTGACCTACTTTGCAAGAACTCCACCATCTACGCTGCCGTGGAGACTCGGATGGACAGGTTACCAAAGTGGTCCAGAATCCCGGTAGCTATACTACTCCTCGACCAGCATTGAATTACACCTGGAAAACCTATAGCAACAGCTAGAGTCATTCGTCAGAAGCCCACCAGACATATACCGGTTTCGAGCTTATTAGCTCTCATCAGTATGCCATAGGTAAGGTATCCGACGAATAATCCTAGCTGTTTAGTCTGTCTAACCCGACAGAAGGGACCATGAGTACGCGGTGTAGAACTAACTACGTCTATCGACCATTCGCTACTCCATGCCGGACTGAAAATGTCACAGACACGAAGCGTTCTACATGCAGTAGACACCATTGAAAGCTGTCGACCTTTATCGAGTTCGGCGAGAAACGATATTTTGCAAACACGGAATTCCAGGAAACAACTACTCTGCGGGCTAATGCCCCGACAAGCATTGAATTACACTTGGAAAACCTATAGCAACAGCTAGAGTCATTCGTCAGAAGCCCACCAGACATATACCGGTTTCGAGCTTATTAGCTCTCATCAGTATGCCATAGGTAAAGTATCCGACGAATAATCCTAGCTGTTTAGTCTGTCTCACCCGACAGAAGGGACCATGAGTACGCGGTGTAGAACTAACTACGTCTCTCGGCCATTCGCTACTCCATGCCGGACTGAAAATGTCACAGACACGAAGCGTTCTACATGCAGTAGACACCATTGCTTAACGAAACCAAACCATACTCTAAGAATCCTCACAATAATTCATTGAATATTTTTTTATGAAACTTTTCACAATGGTCTGTAAGAAAACTATACTAATTAAAAAACTACTGGGTGTTTAAGAAAACTGAACCAATATTGAAACTCCCAAAATTCGGGGATTGTCGCTTAGGCGTATTTCGGTGGGTTCTTTTTACCTTTTTTGGGGCGAATTTTGCGTTTTTCCGGAGGTCCGCCGGCGTTACTTTTCTGTTTTCGCGAGGAAACGAGACAAAAGTCGAAAAAAACGCCCCTTATCGGAAGCCCGAAAGCCGCCCGGAGGCCGGTTTCGCGGCGCGCGTGGTTTTTCGGGCGAGCCCGTCGGGGACGCGGTCGCGAGCGAGTCTCTTTATTTGGTTCTTTCTCCGTCGCGACGAGGCGCTCGGCGGGCCGTTTTTCGCGTTTTTCTAGGTAAATTTTCCTTTTTTCGGAGGGTCCTCGCCGGCCGATCTCGGCGAGCGAGATGGATATAGCGGAGGCGGAGCTTATCGCCCGGGAATCCGAGAAACGTCAGTCGGATATGGGTAGACGTCAAACTATTTCGGATTCGATATTTTCGTATTTTCCCGCATTCGTTTCCACAAAGCCATGTCGAAACGTAAACTTTGAACCTTCTACAATGTGTAGCGTGCCTCAGATTTAGGTTTAAAATTCGATTTTATAGTGAAAATAACGAAAATTTGGGTCAATTACGCGTTCGGCGGCATTCGCGTTCGCTCGGCCGCCCGAAACGTCAAACGGCAAGCCGGACGGTGCGGTGCCGTTGACAGCTCCGGATAAAACTTGGGAACGTTCGCTAAACGGGCCGTTCGGAGATCCGCAAATGTCAGAAAAGGTAAATTTAAAGTCTTTAGATACTTTCTGTTATGCGAGCGCTGGGTTTTGAGTTCGAATTTGTATCGAATTTTGCGTAATACCGAACCGAGACGTGGAGAAGAGCCTGGCAATATGGCGGGTCCTCACAAAACCTTCAAAACGTTACATTTTGCAAAGTAAGTACCCCTTTATTTCCATAAAGCCATATCGAAACGTAAACTTTGAACCTTCTACAAGGTCCCGCATGCCTCAGATCTGTGTTTAAAATTCGATTTTATAGTGAAAATAGCGACTACACCCGCCGGGAGCACGGCCTTCACAAACGTCAATTGGCGAGTGCGCGGTGACATTTCCGAATAAATCGCAGAAAATTTCGCTAAATGGGCCGAACGGAGCCTCCCGAAGGCCAAAAACGGTAAATTTGAAGTCTCTAGATACGTTGTGTAATGCGAGCGCCAGGTTTTGAATTCGTTTTTGTATCGAAATTTGCAAAAATCCTAACCAAGACGGGGTCAAAATGACGTAAGCTATAAAACAGCAGTCAAATATTTCCATCCCCTACGCGTATATACGGGGTGACTCAAAAAAGCTCGATGTACGGGGTGTTCCGATAAAAATTGACGAGAAAAAAATAAAAATTACAGATTCGAGGAAATTTTCGGTTTTTTCGCTTCAGAGGGGTTCTCTGACGTGTGTAGGACCGTTTTATATACAAAGTGTTGGAAAAATGTCGAACGTTAAAAAAATGTCAAAATTAAGGGAACTGAACTTTTTTTGTTACGAAACTTCCGTCGGGGGTCTCTTACCGCACTAATTATCGGAAAAAATACGGGGTGTTTAAAAAAACCGAACCGTTCCCTAAAAATCCTGAACATTCGTGGATTTAAATTTTTTTTTTTTGCTTTCTGATGAAACTTTTTACAATGGTTTGTAAAAAAACTATAAAAAATATATACTTTGGTATTATTATGTATATAAATACATACGTATGAAAAAATACAGGGTGTAAAATAAAGAACCATTCTCTAGATCCACAAAATTTATGGAATTTATTTTTTTTATGAAACTTTTCACGATTGTAAAAAAATGTACTAATGAGAAAATACAGGGCGCTTAACGAAACCAAACCATTCCATAAGAATCCTAACAATTCATGGAATATTTTTTTATGAAACTTTTTACAATGGTCTGTAAGAAAACTATACTAATTAAAAAACTACTGAGTGTTTAAGAAAACTGAACCAATATTGAAACTCCCAAAATTCATGGAAATTTTTTTTTTATTTATTAAACTTCCATCAAGGATTTATTATGACACTCACTAACGAAGCAAATACAGAGTGTTTAATAATAACGAACCATTCTCTAAAAATCCTCAAAATTCATAGAATTAAAAAATTCTTTTTGATGAAACTTTGTACAATGTTCTGTAGAAAAAATACACTAATGAAAATATACTGGGTGTTTAAAAAAACCGAACCATTCTCTAAAATTCCTTAACATTCGTGCATTTAAATTTTGTTTCTGAAACTCTTCGTAACAGTCTGCAGAAAAACTTCGCATATATATAGTGCGACTCAAAAAAGCTCGATGTACGGGGTGTTTCGATAAAAATTGACGAGAAAAAAAATCAAAATTACAGATTCGAGGAAATTTTCAGTTTTTTCGCTTCGGACGGGTTGTCTGACGTGCGAAAGACCGTTTTATATACAGAGTGTTGGAAAAATGTCGAGCGTTAAAAAAATGTCAAAATTAAAGGAACTGAAAATTTTTTTGGTACGAAACTTCCGTCGGAGGTCTCTTACCGCACTAATTGTCGAAAAGATTACTGAGTGTTTAAAAAAACCGAACCCTTCTCTTGAACTGCTTTTATTTTTTTTTATAAAACTTCACAATAGGCTGCAAATAAACAACCCTAATGCAACAATAGGCAATTTGCATGTTTTTTTATTTTATTACCACAATATTATTCAGTTTATTTTATGTGTACTGTGTTAATTTTGTCATTCTCTGCAAAAATAAAGCGGTAATAAATTAATAGATTTATTAAGTCTTTCCCAACCACAAAAACGCGAGAAATACAAATGGCGGTTATGTGACGTCACAGTATATGAACATGTCATGTTGTTTTATATGCGTGACGTGAATGTCAAAATCGAACTGTCAAAGTCAAATTATTATTTGTTTTGTTGTTGTGCATTGTGTAGAATATCCATATAATTATACTAAATAATGGCAACAAAGAGTGGATTTGTTAAAGGACAATCGGATAACCTGCCCAAAATTGACTCATTGTCGATGTTTTCGTTTCTGGGAGAAAATCCAAATTTTATGGGTGCTGAAATAAGAGGAATTAAAGCTGCAAGGTCTGTAAAGTTTACATTAGTTAATTTCTTCTTTTTTACGTGTAAGAAAAGTATTTCAGTAACAGTTTAACTATTAGAATATATTCTGTGTGTTAATCTCTTGAGGTTAGTATAGTTGACGTCAACAGAGTTGTGTAATTTTTTATTGTTTGTAGATCTGGTCGAGAAAGTTACGGAGATAATGCTGTGGGCTACGTGCAAGTTAAGCGAGATGGACATATTTGTACAGTTAAAGCTAAAATAACTCCAGAACATAGTGTTCGAAAAAAAGCATATGATGTCGTTTTAAAATGTGATGAACCTAAAGAAACAATTATTTCTGTGGAATGTGAGAATTGTGCTGCATCACTTGGTACGTAAGCAAACAGGCATTCTACATAGTTCATGGTTGTATGTATTTTATCGCCACCGTGCCTTCATTGTATGGCACAGAGACTTCATTATTCATTGTGTGCAGTGATGTATATTGTATTTAATTACACCTAATTATAATTTCAGGAGGATGTAAACATGCTATAGCATTGCTAACGTGGTTACATAGACGAAGTGAAGAACCATCAACAACTTCAGTGGCATGCTATTGGAAAAAATCAGTATTATCCACTGTAGGCAGCTCGAAGAAGTTTGTTAAGGCGAAGGACTTGGGGAAAATGACAGAAAGAGTGGCAGATGATAGTGATGACTCATTTTTACAAATGTTTGTGAATCATAGTTTAGAACTTGCAAAAACGGATACAGTATTGACAAAGTACTACAAAAATTTAAGTTCAGCAGAAATGCTATCTTTGCATTACTTACTGCAGATATTTTTTGAAAAAAATAAGTCTGTCACTGCAGCTGAACAATTTCTAAGTTTTTGTAAAAACCAAATAAGTGTTACTAGTTGTTTTGAGGCTGAAAAATGTACACGTGGGCAAGCCGATAATCCATTATGGCACGAACTAAGATATTGCAGAATCACTGCGTCCAAAGCATACGATGTGATGCATTGCCACACCCCAGAGGGATCTCTTATTGAAACCATTTTAGGGGCACGTAAGCTGAAGGATACAGAGGCACTGGCTAGAGGTCGTAGATTAGAAGATGAAATTATTGAAATGGTTGAAAAAAAAAAAACAGGAAAGAAATTTAAAAAGTGTGGGCTTGTACTACTTCCAAAGTACCCTGTACTTGGGGCATCACCAGATGCTATATCTGAAAATTTTGTTGTAGAAGTAAAATGTCCAGTTTCAGAAAAATCAAAGAAGAGATACATTACTTCGGAACAAAAAATAACAGCTAAATTTTATGCACAAGTGCAGCTGCAAATGCATATTTGTAACAAACAGCAGGCGTTTTTTTGTGTTGCAAGTTATGATTTTGAGGAATCAAAAGAAGTGCATATTTTAACTATAGATTATGATGAAATATTCTGTAATAATTTAATTAGTACATGTACATCTTTTTGGAATACTTTTATTTTTAGTAAGATTTATAGAAATTACTTGTAAAATTCATATTTTTTGAAAATATATTAGTCTACATAGAATTGCACATGACTCAGTGCAGTCGCAAATTTAGTAGATACGGGTTCTGTTCTTACCGGCAAACTGAAATCCAAGCCGCCAGAAGGCAATCTGGTTGCATAACGCAGTGGCGTGTGGTTAAGTGTACCTATACAAAGTGGACCATGCAAATACTGACCCTGCTTTTTCTCCGTTACTGTTTGAGATGCGAACAAAAATGTAAGAATAAAAGTTATAGGGAAATTTAAATATCTTTTAACGCATATATCACAAAGACAATTATTGAACATCGCATTTCCAACATGTAGGTCTAACTTTAATTTTTTTAAGGGAACACCCTGTATATTTTTATAACTGGAGAAAACATCAAATGAGCTGTTTAAAAATATAATATACATGAAATCTACCTTTTACGGTTTTCGAATTATGTATTAAGCAATTTAGAAAAAATATTAGTAAAACTTACAGTAAAATTTTATAAAACACTCTCTATATAGCTGCAAATAGCATCTTGTTTGTCAGTATAATATTTGACATTAAAATAATTTCAGTAAACGGAATAAATAAAAGAGAAAAACAATTTTGATCGCTGCGGATTTGAACTCACGACATTCTGGTTAATATAAGTTTACAGGCAGAGTTTTTGTAAATATAACATTCTATTTTTAAAATCCTATCCTTAATTAAAAATGTTTAATTTTATATCTTATTATAATTTATAGGTATTTTATATACTTTTTGAAAAGTTATTTTCTTCTAAAGAAAAGCATTTTTAATGTATACATACTTGACCCCCGGCCACTGCGTTATGCAACCAGATTGCCTTCTGTCGGCCTGGATTTCATTTTCCTGGTAAGAAGTAAACTCTTACCCAGCAAAATTTCGACTGCACCGAGTCATGTGGAACTCTATATAGCCAGTTCTGTCTATATTGTATTTTTACATTTAATAGTTATTTATGCAACAAGTACAAAAAGTAAATGTTTATAGCCGAGTAGGACAACACGTAGTGCAATAAGCACTTTTTGTACGAGTTGCATATAATATTTTTTCTAAGTTCATGCAAAAACCAACAAATGTTTTATTTAGATGACGCTAGTGTAGGAAAATATGACGTCGATTTGAATGTTTATGTTTCTCATGATGACAAAACGCTGTAGTAGAATGACAGATTAATGCAATAAAGAACCACTTTCCACTAAATATAGTTCAATAAAGTTTTGTTTTTTGCATGAACGTAGAAAAATAATATTATTTACTGTTTTATAGTGTATTACGGTATATGTCACCCTGGGAAATGTTCACAAAATGATTCCGATAATCATTTGACATTAAATTACGGCTTTACCATAAATGTTAATGTTATTAATAAGCAAGTAGATTATAAGTTTGTAGCA